>JAKSZP010001414.1:0-206539 GCA_022478985.1 Massospora cicadina | reverse complement strand
GAGGTACACATTGTACCAATGATAGATATAGGCCAGGTATGCCCAGTTTGTTTCAGAGGAAGTGCAACCTGCCCAGTTATGTATAACAGCCATAGCATTAAAGTGGACATGCTACCACCTAAATTATGATGGCTCAATTTGGTTAATCAGTGAACGGGGGTTCAAAATCAATTTGATTTATGAAATTTCTAACTAAGATCAGGCTCAACTTGAATCAATCACTTGGGTTTGGTCAATTTTAATATGTTACCCAGTCAAATGGAAGCGTGCACTTATTGGTGCACCAGAGCCTAGTACCAATTTCTTTAAGTGATGATACCTCTGAGTTGTTTTAATCATGTTTGCTTGAGACCAACCTTTCTCAGTGGACATATTCCCTTTAATAAACCCTTCATTAGTTTAATGTTTTTTATTATGTTAACTTGGGCAAAACTGTGCACAGACCTCTTTGAGAGGACTTGCACAAAGTTAGCTGTGTTTTTTGTACAAATTTCATCCTCTCATCTGGTGCACAGCTGGTCCACTTGGGTCCCCTCCAGACTGAAGAAACCTTGTACTCCTTCACAGAACACCGCTTGACTATGGAATCCTCTTTGGGTCCACCCAAGTCTTGTCATTTATATGATTTCTATTACTCTACTCAACGCTGAACACCCTTGCCTTATGTTACTTTAGCTCTGCACCTTATGCAAGATATCTTTTATTAAATACTGACAACTAGTTTCCTTGCGTTGGTTATGTGCACCGTGCACCACCACGCTGGGAACTGAAGAGTTAAAGACACTCTCCTGACATTAGATGCCCAACCTCTTTACTTTACATGCATGAACTTTTCCATGTGGGACTTTCATGAAGTGTAAACAGGGTGCGCAAGCTGTTGGTCATGGCCGTAGTGAGGCTTTTCATTGTTTTCTCATTGTAAAATTGGGTTGGAGAATCTCAGCATTATTCTTGCTATCTCTGACTGGAAAGTACCACCCTTATTGCCTATAACTGGTGGATACAGATGCTTTGAAATCTGATAGTCATGATTTCCAACTTTAAACCAAAATTCACAAAATTGATAAAACAAAATTGTTTTTCTTCAAACCACGTTCAGATGATGCAGGTGAGATCATCAGCAAAGGGCCTGGTGGTGATGGCCTTGGATAACGGGGAACAACCCATCACCAAAATAATATTGTGTTGTTTTTGGCCTATAACGCATTTTATAATGACTTTTCCTTATATACAACTGAGCATATATCTTCTCTTATGGCTCAGATATGAAACCTGTTTCAGTGTACCAAATTACCCCAATATCTCACGCTTGACAACAACCATGATTTGCAGAACACAGGAGGTGTAAAAGAGTTAAATTTAAAATATAAAAATGTTTATGCAGTTGCTGAAGATATGGTGGGATATGTGACCTCAGTAGTAAGAGTGGTCAACTATCCCTCTCCATTCTATGATGCAGAAACGTACCCTGGAGGCATGCTTATACCTGAAGAAGTGTTTTATGGTGAAGCTTTGGCGTTGTTTGCTATAAATAAAGATTATTCTGTATATTTTTTGTTAACTAATACCCTTTCACTCCTTTTAGGAAAATTAGCACAACTATTTTGATGGATAAAGGAGCCTCTGAGAACTTTATTGATCAAGACCTTGCTGACTACCTTGAGATTAGTTACTTGCCAGGTGGTATGGTTAGGGGAGGGGCTTTCCAATGTATTTACATGATAAAATTATGGGGTTAGTGGATTATCAAGTTGGCAAATATCATTTGTATGACCGCTTTCAAGCTATCAAAAACTTCTTGTAACCCATCATTTTGGGTGTAGAGTGGTGGTGAAACTTTGACTTCAGAACCAACTTATAAAAAATACTTTTTCCTTAACTTTGGAGAATGGTCACCAGTTGATTGTTCCTTTGTCTGAGGATAACGCCCCAAGAAAATTACCCCATTGGCCCAATATTTACACTCTCAGTCTTGCCTTGTTGCTGAATCTCTTCAAGGAGGTTCCCCTACCTTTCTGTTTGGAGGGGTTAGGATCTTTATTTGATGCAGCTTCTTCCAATGTACTACCAGCTCATTTAGAGTTTTAATTGTGAGTCAAAAATCTCAGTTGATCTGGTGCGTATTTCTTCCCCCATATACCCTTTAACAGTACAGGAGAAAGTGGTCTTAGATGTGTAGGTTAAGGAGCAGTTAGCCAAAGGTGAAATTTTTCAGTGAACCTCCCCTGTATGTTCCTCACTTCTCTTTGTGGAAAAAGCTGATGGTACCTTAATCCCATGCATTGATATGGGAATCTCAACAACGTCACAGTACCAGACTTACATCCTATCACACTGGACTCACAGATTGCATGCTATGTGGAGAATGTGAAGGTCTTCTCCAAGCTAGATCGTTTAAACGTGTTCAATCAGATCTGTATCAAGAAGGGCCAGGAGTGGCTGACCACATTTTGTACCAGAAAAATAATTTTCCAGTTTCTAGTTATGCCTTTTGGGCTTAAAATGCTCCTACTATTTTTCAACGCCATATTGATGCAGCTTTGTGGGACCTGCTGGGGTTTGCGCTGTAGCCTACATGGATGATATTCTGGTATTTTCTGATGACAATGAGTCCCATGCAGTACACTTTCAGCAGGTAATGGAGCGTTTGAGGGCAGCTGACCTTATGTTAAAAATAAGTAAATGTGAATTCTTTAAGTCCCAGGTCACCTTCCTGGAAAACGTCATATTTGACCAAGGCACATGATAACTCCAGACAAGGAAAAGGCAATTTGTGAGTGGCTCACTCCAACTTGGGTTAAGAAATTGAGGAGTTTTTGGGGAGGTGTATATTCCTTAAGAAATTAACACTTAATCTTTATAAAGTAGTTGCGCCCTTGTATAAAGCAAGTGGGTCAAAATACTCCATTGGTTTCCAACTTTGCAGGATGCTCTCCAAGCAGTAAAGTGCATCATGTTGTCCATGTCTGTCCTTCACCATGTCAACCCTTCAAAAGAGTTCATTGTATCTACTGATGCTTCCAACTTTGCCATAGCGGTGACCCTATTACAAGTAGGCAAAGATGGAATAGAGCATCCAGTGTGATATTTTTCCAGAAAAATGTCTCTGCCAGAGTTAAATTACGCTGTATATGATAAAGAGTTGCCAGCAGTGGTTGAGGTGCTGACTTATTGGTGTCATCACTTGCATGGCTCATCTAAAACCTTCTACATATGCACAGACCGCCGTGCCTTGCTGTACTACCACACACCTCATGTCTTGACCCCATGGCAAACCCACTGGCATGAGACCTTAGACCAAATTGAGTTTTCCTATAAGTTTGCTAAAGGCAAGGAGAATGGTTTATTTGATGCTTTGAGTCACAACCCTGCACTAAGTCCTGATCCTAAGAAGGTAGAGGTGCATAATACCCATTTGATGATTTCACCATGTAATATTGTGCCACAACTTCCCTCACCCTCAGCCCATGGGCCAGCGCTTGCTTCTCTGGAGAATGCGGAAGAATATGGTATGTTTATAAAGGTAGTCCTTTTACAGCCTTTGTCAGCCATATATATTATGTTTCTTGCTAAGATGCATTGAATCAGTAGGATATTACCAGGAGATATTACATGTTGGATGAGATGTTGTTTCAGTGGTACTTATGGGTTCCCGCGGACCACTTCACCTGGAAATCATCTTGGACCATCTTGCAGAATCACCGTTGGTCATCCTGGAAAGGTGAAGGCTCTAGAGATAATTTAACGCACTTACAATTAAAAAGGGGTCAGCCGCACAAGTGGGCAGATATTGTAAAGAGTGCCTGGTCTGAAGATAAATAAAACCAAATCGCCAGCCACTAATGTGGTTATTGGTACCATTTCAAAAGGCTGAAGGGCTTTGGACTTCTTAATGGGTGGATTTTATTGTGGAATTGTCTGTATCTGTTAGCTACAATGCCATCATGGTGGTGGTGGACCGTTTTATGAAGTTCGCCCACTTTATTCCCTGCAGAACCACAATCACTGTGGCGGAGATGTCTAGGCTCTTTATCACTAATGTGTTTGCTCTTCACGGGGTCCCCAAGAAATAATTAGCAATTATGACTCCATTTTACCTCCATCTTTTGGGAAGAGTTGTGTAAGACTCTTAAAATTCATCCCTGCTGTTCAACTGCCTATCTTCACCAATCAGATTAGCGTACTGAATAAGTGAATTAGTGCCTCAAACAGTTTTTGCAGTTTTAAACCAACACAGATCATTCAGATTGAGTTTCCCATCTCCCATGGCCCAATTCATATTATAACAATGACCAACGTTCATCAATTGGTTGATCCCCTTTCTTCTCCAACTATAGCATCAATTTTACCTTTAAAATGGAGCCCAGTTGTGGATCCAAGGTGGAAGTGGTGATGGACTTTGAGAAGGCAATCAAAAAAGTATACCAGGGTGAACACCAATTTGTATGCGGCAATGCAAGCATACAAGGAGAAAGTTGATGATAAGAGATGAGTTATTCCAGCGTACAAGGAAGGAGATCTATGTTGATACTAAAAGCATCCCTATCACGCAACCATGCAAAAAACTAGGACCAAAGAAGATTGGGATGTACCACATCATCATTAAGGTGGGCCACGCCTCATACCAGTTGGATCTCCCCCCTCATTTCAAATCTTTTTAATCTTTCATAAAAGCAAGCTCACGTTGCTTGAGGGGCCCCCACCAGAGACTACTGAGGCTTATCTTTTGGATGAGGCGCTATATTGGGAAGTGGAGAAGATAGTAACCTCCCATCAGATAAGAAGGAGACTTGAGTATCTTGTATTCTGGAAGGCATTTGATGCAGCGGAGAACAGTTGGGTTCCAGTGTGGGACTGTGTATATGCCCAAGACTTAATTGAAGCATTCCATGAGTGTTTCCCTGAGGCTACAAGTTCTAAGTCCAAGCAAGCCATTGCTTCCATGAAGTTGGCCCCTACTCATAAAAACTTTTCCCTGGAAAAGTCCCTTAGAGGAGGGGTGGAGCCCAGAAAAAGAAGAGAGGGAAATGTCATGTTCACATAGCTATATTAAATAGGACAAGTGTCAGAACAAGGCTGGGCACCAAGAGTCCAAGAAGGTTAAGCTTCAGGACCTTTCTGATTAGAGTCACATATTGAACTAACGCTGAGTACAGGTCAGTTTTTTAGTTTGGTTCAGAGAAAATGCAATTTGGCCAGCCATGTATACCAGCTGTAGCATTAAAATAAACATGCTACCACATAAATTATGATGATTCAATTTGGTTAATCAGTGAACGTGGGTTCAAAATCAATTTGATTTATGAAATTTCTAACTAAGATCAGGCTCAACTTCAATCAATCACTTGAGTTTGGTCAATTTTAATATGTTACCCAGTCAGATGGAATTGTGCACTTATTGGTGCACCAGAGCCTAGTACCAATTTCTCCAAGTGATGATTCCTCTGAATTGTTTTAATTATGTTTGCTTGAGACCAACCTTACTCAGTGGACATATTCCCTTTAATAAACCCTTCATTAGTTTAATGTTTTTTATTATGTTAACTTGGGCAAAACTGTGCACAGACCTCTTTGAGAGGACTTGCACAAAGTAAGCTGTGTTTTTTGTACAAATTTCATCCTCTCATCTGGTGCACAGCTGGTCCACTTGGGTCCCCTCCAGACTGAGGCAACCTTGCACTCCTGCACAGAACACCTCTTGGATATGGACTCCTCTTTGGAGTCCGCCCAAGGCTTGTTTTTGTATAGTTCCTATTACTCTACTCAACGCTGAACACTCTCACCTTATGTTACTTTAGCTCTGCACCCTCTACAAGGCTATCTTTTATTTAATACTGAAAACTAGTTTCCTTGCATTGGACCTGTTCACCGTGCACCACCACACTGGGAATTGGAGAGTTATAGACACTCTCCAAACAAAAACACCACCTAATCAGCCAAAATAAACTCAATTTATCAACAACAAAGCCTAAAAAATGTATATAAGTAATAAGAAAAAAGTTTTTGCAATTTACATAAATATTTCAGTAATCAAAATTTAACTATTTGATTACTCTATACAGTAAAACTTTTAAAAAATTGATTAGTATTGTATAAACATATGAGAAATTTTAATATATAATGTTATTTTTAAAAATCCAAATTAACTATCAATTTTACTTATGCAATGTATAATAACAAATTTTTAAAGAATGACTAAAAATAGAAAATATAATAGAAAAATAAAGTTTTTTGAACTTGCTTTCTTTAAGAAAATTATAAAAAATTTAAAAATATATAGTAAAAAAACAAAAAATAAAAAAAGTTGTACTAAAAAGTAAAAATAATTTTTTTGCATATAATTACATTGAAATTTTTTTATGTATGATGAAATAAAAGCAAGGTGTGCTTATTTACATACAATTATACATACAATAATACAAAGTATTTAAATATATATAAATTATATAATATATATATTATTTAACCAAGGTAAGCCAACCAGGAGACGGACATTACCAAAACTTAAAACCTAAAATAAAATTCTCACCAATTAAAACAAATGAACCGCCCAAAATGAGTGAACAACACACACAACGAGAACTCAACCAACCAGATGGGACAGCAGAAACTGCTTATCCCTCCATGGTGGAAGGGGAGGGGGGGTCAGGTGGCTCATCCTTGATAACATCTTCATCCCAAAGCATGGCATGGTATATGGTGGAGAGCAGGGGCGTTGGGGCATCAGCAGGATGTGGAGCTATATTTCTGAAAATTGGTGTGGTATTAAGACATTCACTATATATAAGGGTTCCAATGTAATTTGTTAAAGTTAGTTCAGCTTTCATATGTGTGTTGGGTAGTTTTTTGAATGTGGCAATATTGATGCAGGTTATCTTTGATCTAGGATTCTGTGCTACCTCTGCCACATGCTGAATGGTGTTGTTGGCTTCTTTGTGGGCTTCAATCAGTATGTCTTTTTGTAACTTATTGGCTTTGGAGGAAATATTGGGAGGAGGGATTTCTCCTGCAAACATCGCCACTGATTTGGCAGCAGCTTTTTGGAAAGGGTGACAATATGGTTTGGTCATTGCTTTGACAGCCAGCTGGTGGTCACTGCAGAAAATTTCAGCATTTTGCTGGGGGTGTATAAGCAAAGGGTAGTTTTTCACTATTGTCAATATACGTAAACTTCTCAATTTGTGTATTGCAGCTCTCAATTTTATTCTTGGACTCGTCAATTTTGGCCAATAAGTCCCAAGGATTTTGGTTGACTTGAATTGGGGAGTCAGCATATTCCTGTGGTTTGATTGGTTCATTGGAGGATACATGGGATTGAACTGGGATCCAATATTGTGTTTGATTGGATGGAGCGTTTGTGGAGCTGGGGTGTGGAGTAGGCTGATTGGTGGCTGCAGATGCAGCTGCAGCAACAGGCTTTGGGGGAGGGGGAGGTAGGATTGCACCCTATACCAAAGGTGGCATGGGATGGGCAGTGGAATGGATGCCAGTGGACAAGAAAACAATGCCATTGGAAGCAGCTAGGAATGGGCATTTGTGTTTCAAGTGGTCCAACATAAAACATATCAGACATATCGTCCATCCACCCTTAATGTGGGCCCAGAATGGAGGTTGGGGGTAGGGAAGATAATGGCATGGGGGGATTGATAGGGCAATTTTACTTGAATTGGGGCTGATCATGGCATATGCCCAAGGACCAGCTAGACGTGTGGCCCCATTTAGGACCATAAATTGCAGGATGGGGTTGAAGACATAGGCTTCCAAACCTTCCATAAGCTCCTGGTGGAGCTCTTCAGGGGGAAAGTGGGTGGGCAAACCTGCAAATTGGACCACCAAAGTGATATCCACTGGGAGCCAGGTCAGAGTTGTGGGGAGAGGGGTACCCTGGAAAACCAGGGGCACAGTTGCTGCTATGGTGGCATTGACTTCACATGTAAAGCAAAGATCAAAGTACCTCTTATAGGGGCAGAAGTCAATAAAACCTTCTGGACGCATCACTACCTGAGCCATTTTAATAATAGCTTGGTCATGGTAGGGGAAAGTTTCCCATAGTTGACCCAAAGGCCAAAACGCATGTTGCTTCAGAGGAGCACCAGTGAGCAGTGGGGTACTGCTTGGGTTTGAGTGAGGTGGGTGTCAAGATCCTTGGGAGGAATGAATCATCCCAGGGGTTTGGTGTGACTGGGTGAGCCAGTCCAAGTGCATTTTCCTGTCAGACTAAAATGGTGGGGGGGGGGGTTGCCACTTCCTCACACCGGGGCAGCTGGCAGGGAATTTAATGACATCAGAGAAAAACTACAGCAGGTGATTAGTATTTGCTTTTTTAATTAACCATGTAAATTGCTTGGAAAGTTACACAAGCAGAAAGAGAGATTATATATAATATATAGTATTTAGAAATATTAAATATATTGTAAGGAGAGTGTCTGTAACTCTCCTGTTTCCAGCGTGGAGGTGAACGGTGCACAGGGCCAACGCCAGGAAACTAGCTATTAGTACAAAAGGTACTAGAGCCCAGCAGAGGGTGCTGGAGCAATAATAACTTAAGTAGAGTAGTGTGATCTTTATAAATAACCAACCCAAAGTGACGCGGTGCACATAGGAATAAGGGGTAGCGTCCCAGGCTGGAGGGAACCTGGGCAAACCAACGGTGCACTAGGGGATAAACCAATTGTATTTGTAATAAAATTGTTAACATAGCATGAGACCTCCTTGAAGAGGTCCGCACACAGGATTGTCAAAAATAACATTTTTAATAAAATGGGAAAAGGGGGAACTTTATTTATGGAAAAGTCAACCAACAAGGAATGTTGGTCACAAAAAACAAATTTAAACAATGTTGGGGTAATTTAAGATCTACTGAAGTGGTCCCAAGCACTGATTCACCAATAGGCAAATACTACCATTTGAATTGGTAGAATACACCAAAACCAACTTCACTTGAGTAATTGATTGAAGTTGTATCTGACCTGAACGCATGATTTCATAAATGGAATGTATTTTAAAACCCTGTTCCTCAATCAACTGAATTGAGCCATCCTCATTAATTGAATAGACCATCTGTTTTAATGTCTGGGCTGATGCAAGGAGCTGGGCATTAGGCACCTCACTAGTACCAACCTGGGCATATTTGGCTTGTACCCAGCGTTGGTCTACTGTGTGCCTGAGATCAGAGAGGGCCTGAAGCTTTACCTTCTGGGCCCCTGCCACCCAGCCTTATCCTTGGGGTTGGTGCCCACTATCATGTCATTTAACCAAGACATATATATATAATATATAAATATGTATGTACCATTTATAATATATTAGTATACAATAATCATATAAATTATATATTATAAATATATATACTATTGTATATAATATTATTAAAGTATTTGAGGTGGGTTGACTTTAAGACAAATATACCAAAATGAGAATTTTTCTATCCAGTACAGGTTTTATACTTTGTATTGAACAAAACCTGCACTAAGGTGAAAGAAGGAATTACCCTGCCAGGATAAACACCCTTTGTATAAAATATATTATATACTATATATTATAATATATATAATTTAATATAAACAGTATGTATACAACATATATGTATATATATAATGTATATATATTATATTAATATAAATTATATATTATAGTATATATATATATGCTTAAATATAATATATAATATAAATAAGTGTTGATTTTATGTATGATTGTATGTAAATGGGCAAGCCTTGCTTTCCTTGCAGTTGTACATGAATAAAACTTTTAATGTACTTTTGTGGCAAAAAATTACATATTTTTAGTGTAACCTTTTTGTTCATTTTTTTACTATATATTTTTTAACTTTATATTATTTTTTAAGAAAAGCAAGTTTTTTAAAGATCTTTTTCTTGTTTATTTTAAATTTATAGATAGTTATTAATTAAATCAAGAAACAAATTCTATTAAATCAAGGGTGGTTAGCCTGGAAGTTAAACTGCTTCCACTCTAGTGCAGCTTTTGCATTTGAAACCTGTACTGGCTAGAAAAATTCTTGGTGTGATATTTGTCCCAAGGTTGACCCACCTCAAATATTTTAAAAACTCTATTAAATCAATATAAGATTACCATTCACTCATCCAAAACCAATTAAACCTATCAAATTTATTAAAACATCAACCTTTTATTTGAAACCATCAAATCCAATGAATCAACTAATTATACCAAATACCATCCAGCTAAAACTAATTGTTGAACTTTTAAATTAACTAAAAACTGCCAACTGCACATCAAGACTTATAAACCTATTTAATTAAACTAAATAATACCAAAATTTTCATCCAAAATGATACAATTGCCATTAGAATCTTATACTTTTCCCAATCTTAAATAAACTTTTATCTTAATCATTATATTTTTTAAAAAATAGCTTAAGAAAGTTCCCTAAATTTTTAGAGTGTTTGTACTAATTTGATGATTTTTGGTTCATTTATTCAAGAGATAATATGTTCTCCACATATATATATACTTATACAGTAGGACCTTTGTATATCAAATTGGATGGTTCTTAAAGAATCTAATATATTAAAATTTTGATATTCAAAAACCTGTTACTTATTATTATTTATAGGGTAGGAAAAGCACTGGAATTTGGTAAAAAAATCATTTATAGGCCTCCATACTAATAAAATGTCATTTTGGTAATAAATAAATGAAAACATAAGCATTTAGTTAATAAAAAAATTACTGTATTTATTTAATAAAAAATTTTAATGTACAGTTTTTTATTTATTTGTTATAAAATTAGTTTTATTAAAAAGTAGTAACTTACATGCTAAATGAGTAATACTATATTTTATTAATTGATTGTAAAAATAATTTCAATTACCTTTCTGAACCAAATTTGATGCAGAATCCTCATAAAATTTACATCTGTTGAGCAACTGGAAAATATTATTAGACAAACATTTTTCCAATTGATAACCTTGATGGATTGTTCCAAATGTTGCCATCATTTCTTTCTTAGAAGGTTTAGGGATGTCAATTTCTTCTACCTCATTGTCTTTACTCAAATCCTCAGTATCTTTTAATAAACTTAAAAATGTTATTGTCCATTGGATACTGCAAAAATAACATCTTTGTTGAAGCTTATAAATTCATTAAGTGATATGTCTTGATCTATTGCGCCAGTTAACTGTAACTGATTTCAAAATATTCAAGTTGTGGCAGTGCAGTAACTTTTTTCACAACAGTTTTTTTAGAGAAGAATGTTTTTATAAAACAATTCTGTATTGTTGATTCTGCTACATAATTTGACCACACCTTTGCTACCTCTGGTATACACAGTCTGAGATTAATTGCATCATCAATAGGTTTGTTGTTTTCCAATGCAAAAATGAGCTTCTTGGGGAGCTGTTTTTGATAAAGCATTTTGAGATTTTTTATTACTCCCTGGTCCATAGCTTGTAGTTTAGGTGTGGCGTTTGGAGGAAAAAACCCAGCTTCACGTTTGTTAACTTTTTTGTCAGAAAAGGAGGGTGTGCTGAATAATTGTCATTAATAAGAACCACTTTTTTATTTTATCATCTTTTATCAAAGTTTACTACCTATTTCTCAAAAATCTCACTTGTCATCCATGACTTTTTATTGTATTTGTAGTCAGTTTCTAAAGACTTTGCTCTTTTAAAACATCTTGTTTGCTTGCATTTTACAATCACCAAGAGATTATTTTTTCTTTTCAGACATATTGGCAAACATGACAATAGTTATCCATTCTTTACTATGTTTAAATCCAAAATATTTATTGTATTTAAAGATTAGAGTTTTATTTGGTAAACATCTGAAAAAGTCCAGTTTCTTCCATGTTAAAAACATTATCTGGTTCATAATATTCTAAAGTTAACCTTTAAGTTGTAGTTTTTCACTGGTTACAGTCTGCTTCAGATACACTTCCATTTTTTTCTAAAATAAATTTTCTTTAATGCTGTAACATTTCTTGATTTTGTCTAACCATTTGGAACTTGTTTAAAATTTTTTGTGCCCAACAAATTAGCATACTCTACCACCTTTTCCTTTATAAGCGGTCCTGAGACAGGCATATTTTTATATTTTACTATTGTCACCCATTTAAGAACTGCTTTGTCCACATCATTATATTTGCACGTTTTGACTATTTTCTATCTGCTCCTACATTTTTATAAAGTTTAAAGCAGATTCTCAATTCTTTATTATGGTTGATACTGTACTCAGAGGAATCAAAAACTTTAATGCAACAGCTTTTTTTAGTACTAGATGGTCCCAACCCAAGGATGCAACAGCTTTTTTTGCATTCCACTATCCACATCTTTTAATAATGCCACCTTTTCTTCAACAATCAAAGGTTTTCTTTTTGACATTATAATAAAAAAATAAACTCAAAACAAAAAAATCAAATATGACTGAAACTGAGTTACCCTTACTCCTTAATAACATACAGTACTACCAAATGATGAGATACTGAAATGTTTGAGAACAATCTTTGTAGATTGAGGGAGTGAAAACATGCACAGTCTCATGTGATCAACTGAATAATCCAGACTGGTCTAAGCATTTTTAGTTAATGTGGAATCAAATAATTTTTCCTTATTTCTGTAGTTACAAAGTTTGATATATAATTTTTATCAATATATGGAGCTTATTTCATATTGAAAATTTTATAAGACTTAAAAAATTCAATAAATGGAGATTTTCAATGTATAGAAGTTCAATATGCATAGGTCCTACTGTATATACACACAATGATTTATATGTATATTAAGATTAAGCTAAACCACTAAACCACTTGACTAAAGTCATTAGATGCCAAATTAACCAATCACTAACCACTTTGTAAAACAAAACTAAAATATATTGAAACAACTAAAATCACCAACCACTTATCAAAAACAATTAACTATTTAAATCAACCAATCACTAACTGCTTTATTAAAACTGTTAAGCTTATCAATCAACCCAAAGCTACTAACTGCTTGCCAAAACCATTTAAACTATCAAATCAACCATTTTCAAACTTCAAAGCTTTAAAAACACATCAATTTCCAATAAAAACATATAAAATTTTCACTTCTTGCATATAAAACTTTTTATTTTATTATAAAAATTAAAAATCTAGCTTCAAGGTGCACATGGACCCCCTACCATCCACCTATAGCCAAATTTTCAAAGCTCTACATGCTTTAGTTTTGGCTGGGCATTGCACATGCGCATGCACACACATTTGCTTTTATTATAAAGTAGAATACCTGTGCTTTGCTACAGTTTTTATAACTTACCAGATAGTTCTAGTTATTTTAGTTTTTATATTGGTAGATAGCCAACAATAAGTTCATAAACCATTAAACCTATTAAATATTCTAACCTCCAACCACTTAAAAATTAATTAAGCCTGCCAAATTAACTAAACCATCAATCACTTACCTTAAACTATTGAGCCTATCAAATCAACCAAAAAATGAACCACCACTTAACAAAACCAATTGTTAAATTACGAAACAGCCAAAGACTACTAACCGTTTATCAAAACCTATAAAACTATTGAATTAAATTATATGAAAATGGGACCATCTAGTACTAAAAAAAATGCTAAGCCAAATTGCTATAATTCCCATTAGAAACATAATTTTAGATCCATTCAATAAAAAAATTCATGACGTACTCACTGACTGACTGACATCTGAAACCTTCGAGTCTGATAGGGTCAATCTATTTGGGTGAGTGGGTGAGAATTGGCGAATCTTATCGAATCTGAAATTATCGAGCCTGATAGGTTCAATCTATTTGGGCGAGTGGGTGAGAATTGACAAATATTTTTGAATAATTCACCAAATTGCTCACCTGAAGCTAATCGAGTCTGATAAGTCTAATTTATTTGGGTGAGTGGGTGAGAATTGGTAAATAAGGTCGAATCAAATATTATCGAGTACGTCAGGTTCAATCTATTTGGGTAAGTTGATGTGAATTGGTGAATATTATCGAATAATCACCAAATTGCTCGCCTGAAACCAAACAAAAATCAGTATAAGAGTTTCAAGTAGATTAAGTAGTTAGGGATAATCAGCTCACCAGCCACGAGGGCAACAGCGAAGCTGTTAGTCCGAGTGGCTCGAGAGTAGCACTGGCACAGCCTATAGGCTATATCAGTGTGAGCTTACCATCTGATAAACTTTAAATACCGTAGCGAAGCACGGGTATCTGGATGTTAGGGTTATATATTTTAAAAACCTGCCTAATTTGTTTCACCTAATTAATAAAATACTTTTGGCATGTTAAGTAAAAGTTGATTTAGTAGCTTGGAAGAAATGTCACATACTCAATGATTTTAAGTAAAAGGGGATGTTTTGGGTATCAGTTTAGTGTTATCTGATTGATTTGATATGTTTATTTTGTTTGGCCGAGTGGTTGATGGTTTTAAGCCGAATCGATAGGACACAGTTTAGTTTTGAAGGGTGATTAGTTATTGGTTGATTTGATAATTTCTGTTAGCTTTAGATGAGTGGTTGGTGGTTTTTGGTTGATTCGATTGAGCAATTAGATTTGGCTGAGTGGTTTTGTTTATCTATAATATAAAATCTAAATTAATAAATTGAAAAACTGAAATTTTATACACTGTAGCGAAGCACGGGTAAATCGGCTAGTCTTATACAAAAAGGATATTAAAATTCATAAGATTTTATTCAAAATAGTTTATTACTAACCCCAAACTTTATAAAGTAGTTGCAAAAAGTTTAGGGATTTTTGGTTTATTTGTTCATGTGATAATATATCCTATATAAACAAATAAACAGAAAAGATACTTTTTTAAAGAAAAGTTTAGTTTAATTGTTAAAACCAAGTTTAGCACATATTTGTTTATGAGTTTAAAGTTTACCAAATATCCTAACTGATTCTTTTTTAATTACTTTTCTTTAACTCACAATAGGGTATGTCCTCAAATCTTGCGATTAATTTTTAACTACCTTCTAGACTAACTAGAGGTTTTTAAATTTGGCACACTTAAGTATCTTCGATAGCAATACATAATCCAAAAAAATAATTTTCATGTTCGAAATAAAAAGTTTTATTTGTAGTAAGTGAAAATGTTATATGTTTTTATTGGAAATTGGTATATAGTTACGGCTGAGCAGTTTGATATTCAGTTGATTCAATAGTTTCAATAGTTTGGCGAGTGGTTGGTGGGTTTAGGTTGATAAATAAGCTTGATAGTTTTAGTAAGCGGTTAGTGATTGGTTGATTTGATAAGTTAATTAGTTTTGGTAAGCTACTGGTAGTTTTTGGTTATTAGTTAATTTAAAAGTTCAAAAATGTTTTTCCCAAGCTTTGCTTAGGTTTAACTTAGCTTTTATAATGGTAGATAGCCACCCATAATTTAAAGAAGTAATTAAATTTATTGAATCAATCCTAAATCAAAAAATAACTTATCAGGTTAAATAATATACCAACAAACGTTCTGCCAGAACCCAAATGAGCTTATTGAATCAACTAAAAACCCCATCCAAATGGCCAAAGTAAACTTAATTTATCAACAACCAAAACCTAAATATATATCTAGTACTAAAAAAACCTAAATATATATATAAGTGATAAGAAAAGAAGTTTTGTCAATTTACAATTGTATTTCGATAATCAATAACTTTATTATATGATTACTCTGTACAGTAAAAATTTGAATAAAAAGTTGTTTAATATTGTATAAACAAATAAAATTTTAATATATAGTGTTATCTTTGAAAATCTAAATTAACCTACTAATTTAACTTATGCAATGTATAATTACAACTTAATTAAAGTATGACTAAAAAGTAGAAAAATAATAGAAAAAATAATATTTTTTAAAAAAAACTTGTTTTTCGTAAGAAGAAAGTAATAAAAAGTCAAAAAATATATAGTAAAAAACAAGAAATAGATAAAAAAGTTGCACTAAAAAGTAAAACTATTTTTTGCTATATAAATATGTTTAAAGTTTTTTTCATGTTTGACAGCAAGAAAAGCAAGTTGTGCATACTTACATACAATCATATGCACAATCATACAAAGTATATAAATATATGTAATATATATTATATATTATATACAGTATTTATAATGTTATATATGTATAATTTATAAATATATATTACTATTTATAATATATTAGTAATAGTATCTAATACTTATATAAATTATATATACTAATGTATATAATATATTACATACTATATATAATACCATATATGGTTTTATATATACAGTATGTATACAACATATATATATATATATATATATAATATTATATGAATATATAATATATATTATTAGTACACATATATATTACAATATAATATATACTATATATATATAAATGGATGTTGGTATATCTGTTTGTTCATTTGTGATTTATAGACTCTGACACCATTTGACCAATCACCATAAAAGTTGGCACATATAAGTAATTTCATAGATAAGGTTTATAAATTTTAAAATTTAGTATTTTCATAGTAAAATAAAAAGTTTTATATATAATAAGTGAAAATCCTATATATACTTCAATGTTATTTGCTATAATGTTATAGCTGAGCAGTTAGATATTTGGTTAATTTAATATTTTAGATAGTTTTGTTAAGTGGTTATAAGTCATTTGACTAATTAGCAAGTTAATCCAAATCAAAACTGAATCAAAAACTCAATTGATTTTACAAATACCTCCTCTAGCATTATTGGCTCAGCTTTTGGCTCTAAATATAAGTTTTATAAAGATTGGGTTGTTTAAATCCTAGTGCAATCACTTTTATTTAATTTTATTATCATTTATGAGCTATATTAGCTCCAAAAATGATGATGTCAATTGAATCAATAATAAGATTCAATTAAAATCCTGCTGTAGTTATGGAATACAAATTTATTGACACAGTTACTTAAGAGGATCAAGCTGTTAATTATCCAGTCATATTTTTCAACTCAGTGGAGCCTCCTGGAATGCTATCACACATATTAACCTTGTAAGTTGGCTCACCAATACTGCTCCTTCAGAATCTGAACCTTCTAAAGTTGTGCAATGAGCCAGACTTTCAATGAAAAAACTGATTTCAAATGTGATTAAAGTAACAATAATTAATGGCAAATGTAAAGGAGAAGATGTGCTGATTCCGCACATTCCAATAATTTCCAATGATTTGCCCTTTACATTCAAATGACTACACTTTCCTGTGCATCTTGCTTTTGCAATGACAATCAACAAAGCTCAAGAGCAGTCACTGTGCATTGCCATATTAAATTTAGAAAATTCATGTTTTTTGTATGGTCAACTATATGTTGTTTGCTCAAGAGTAGGAAATCCAGAAACTCTGTATATCTATATACCAAATAAGAAAACCAAAAATATTGTCCATCCATTTATATTATACTAGATGTATTAGTTTTAATTATTTTAAGTTGGTTCAATTATATAATGAATGGAATAGTTAAAAATATCCTTCATTCACATGAATTTATAAAAAAGTTATATAGTTCATCATCTATTTATACCAAATAAAAATAATGGAATTTCATTAGTATGAGTCATCTTTCATTTTTCCACATTTTTCCACAACTCATTATATATTCTAGATTACATAAAGACCATCCATTTTATATAATTAATATACAAATGCAGGAAAATATCAGCTAGGTTCTGCTAGCTATAATATAAGAGTTAAATTAATCAGTATAAATCTGCTAAATGTAAAAACCTATGTAATGCTGGGTAACTCCACTAGTATAATATATTTAAACAAATGTAAATTGTATGTATGGTTGTATATAAATATACACACCTTGCTTTTCTTGCAGTCATACATAAAAAAACTTTTAATGTAATTATGTGGCAAAAAAATATTTTTTTACTTTTTAGTGCAACTTTATTTATTTATTTTTTGTTTTTTATATATGTTTTTTAACTTTTTATTATTTTCTCTCTTTAAGAAAAGCAAGTTTTTTAAAAAAATATTTTTTTCTGTTTTATCATATTGCTAGATAGCTATCAATAAAATTAAGCAAACAAATTTATCAAATTAATATAAAACTATCACCCACTCATCCAAAACCAATTAAGCCTATTGAATTAAATAAGACATCAACTAGTTACTAAAACCATTAAGCTCATTAAATCTATAAGTCCAGGGAATGTCCCCTCTACTTAGACCAGGTGGTGTTCCCATTTCCCTCTAAAAAGGCTTCAAAAAGGGCAGCTGTCTCTCTCATCACATAGGGTGATCTTGCCTTGTAGTAGACAAGTGCTGGGTAACAGCCCTTCCTCTGAAGATCCCTCCCCCTGTCCCCAAAATTCCCTCTGATAAATTAGTACATCAAATTGAGGGAATTTTTGCAGAAATAATCAAAATTGCCACCCTCATAAGCTAAAAAGTTCTTATAAAGTCAAAGGCCCTAAGCTTTTAAAATCAAGGTTAAAAGATGAAAACCCTTGAAAATGAAGCCCAACAGGCTAACACATTCAGTGAACATGGAATCAAGTGTTAAATTCTTGGCAAAACTTGTCAATGGCACTGGCCATTAAAAAATGTTAGTTCAAAACTTGCCTTAAAACCTTCAAGAATAAAGCTCAGATGGGCATGTACCTTTTAATTGGAATGTGTTTAATGATGGATCCTTGGTTAAAATCACTAATGGCATGGGGCCATTAGGCAGTGTGGTTGCCAATTCAGAACTCCCCTCAAAAACATTGGGGACAAAGCCTAACAGGCATGTACTTCCAGCATTAAATGCTTCTAATAATTTGAATCCCACATCTCAAAAATCAGAAATGTCATTTGAGGCATCTTGCTTGACTGAATGGATGCTAAAGTGATCAGATATGGGCAGGTTGGGTATCCCAAAACCGTTTCTGACCATTTGGAACTGCTCCTACATGAGGTGGCCTTAGGAATTTCTGTTGCCCAATAGGCAAGATACCATTGCACTAACTGTTGAAAAAGCAGTATAGCTTAAAGTTAGGCATCTGAGGCCAAACTGACAGTGACTCATCCCACTGCTGACTCCTTTGAAGTCAGTTTAGGTTGAATTTGTTTTCCCCTCCCTCTAAAGTTTGCTGGGTTAGGGCAGATCTTGAAAGCCCCAATCCTGTGCTTTTATAGTTTATTCCACAAATTGACCATCTATTTTAACAGTCATAACACTGAAAAATTGATGGTCAATTTCTTTAAATTTACTTTTCATTAAAAATATCCCCAAATTTCCAATTTTTTATTCTAGTTTACGTTTTACTTGCTGAGCTCTCTACAGCACTAATCCTGTGATATGTTAGGCCTTACATTGGCTGGGCAATACCAGTCATGTTAGTATCAATAGCTCCCTCCATAGACAAAAGGCATATCATATAAGAAACTTCTAGGAATTCAAAAAAATTGTCAAAGCCATCCACCAGAAGATTATCAGAATTCTGTGAGCTTATCTAAATCCACTTTATATGAGAATCTGCCCTCTTGACTTTGTTTTTGTGTTAAACCCTCCTATGGAATATCCCAAAGCAGCTAGTCCAATGTGTCAACTCTCTTCAGCAAGGCCCACTGAGTCTGGAGTTGCTACAGCCTGTTTATTTCTGGGTTCCTCTTTATGCTTGCAACACACTGGCACTCACTTGTAACACATCTCCCCATGCAATATAACATTATTTGAGTGGCAATGCCTCTAGCATTCTGGCTTGCCTTTTGGGTGCTTTTGCATCCCAACTGGCAGGACAGTCTAAACTTCATATGCCATCTTTCTGACATAATCAACTATCCACTGTTTCCAGCCATTTCTGCCCTCATTGTAGAGTTGGCGCTGCGGTGGTTACTTTTTATCAAATGAACGTGCAGTTAGTAGTTTTCCTCCTGCTGTTTGTTTGTTAGTTGCAATTTTGTGAGCAACATTTAAATTGCTTTAGAGAAATTACTCCATGGTAGTATGGGCCTTTGGCTGCTGCTCTCTCCTTAACTAACTCTCAGGTAGGGAATTCAGATGTCTACTCTTAAGATGTTGCCAATCAGAGTTCTTGAAGCCCTTACTGAGGTGCAAGTGCAATCTATGGTTGCCCTAAATAATGCTGCTTCATTGTCCAATGCCCAGCAAGGTGTCGCCCTTCTGGATGCAGTTGAAGGTAAAGCTCATCATTTAGTGTGAGGACTTATGAATCTGCTATCTGAGCAGGTGATCCTACAGTTGAGTAGTTGATTGGACCTAATCATAGAATATGATACAGACATAATAATTTTAACATGCTTAATTTATTATGGACCATATTGGATATCAGTGATTATGGATTAGGAACATTCTAAGCTTATGCAAAGCTTGGGATCCGCAGACTAGCAATCCCACTTAATAATATTTAACTATGATGATGTGGGCTTGAGGGCTTTGTTGGTTAGGTCAGACTTAACAATAAGTGTTGACTTGATGAGTTGGGCACATGAGCTTTGTTGGTCTATGTTGAAATTAGTTTTTAATGTCAATCAAGTTTCTGATCAAATAGATTACTAATTAGTGGTATAAATAGCCTTGGTATGTACTGCCAATTGCTTGAGAAAGAAATTCAGTTCAGCTATTTGCAGACACATCTAAAATGCTGTCTTGAGAATATTGACAAAATTTACATTGACCCTGAGGCTGTGCAAAATGCCTTAAGTCAAAAGATTATAGACCCTCAAATGAACATTTTACATGTTTCTCTGGCCAAGTGACATTGAAGATGAGACGTCATGGATAAGATGTGGTGAACATCAAACCCTATAAATTATCTCCAAGTTGATACTAATAATGTACAATCAACTATTACCACAAGTTCATAGTCTAATCTATAGGCTTTTTTGCGTTTAATACTTTACGTTGTATTAAGTCAAGAATTTATGTGGGATCAGTAAGATCAGGGCAGCGTGCCATCATACAAGTAATGACAGAAGATTACATCTTTGAAGTGCTATTACCAAGGAGTTATATCTTAAAAAATAGTCATCATCTGGTCTATTATTGCTATACAATAGATGTAAAAAGCTCCACCATACCGCAGAAAAAGAACTAGCCATCCAAAATAGATCAAAAATTTAACACCTACCTCACTTGTTGTGGCAGTGTCAGCAGCTTTGAAGACCCCTGTCCTCCAGTTGGAACATTTGTTCCAATTATTCTCTTTGATTGCCAAAGCCCTAGCATTACCTCTTTAGTTGCCACTTTCTATGAGCAAGCCCCCATGTTTAAGCTTTCTAGTGATATGCTACAAGCAATTTTCAGATCCATGTTAGATTTTGCCTCCGTTCATCATAAAGTTTGGTCAACCTCAATGGGTACCCTGGATCAAATTTGTCAGACAGCAACTTCTATTAACGCCTCTATCCACCATCATTCCCACCCTAAAGTTGGGAACTTCATGTTCAGGTTGACCAGAAGGGTCTTAGCTCCTGAACCTGTTGTTGAACATGTATCAGAAGCGATTTTCAGATCATATGCTGCCCCCACGCCTGAGTTAATTCATACTGGTTTGCCTATCAGTGAGTCATTAGAAGTCCAAGTTGAGGAATATGGGTCACAACTCCTTACTATCTCCACCTTTAATCCCATAAAAGAGCCTTATCTTACCCTGATTTGCTCATTATCTATTCAGTGTTAGCAGAAAAACTGTAAATAAACAAAATTTCACCCACTTTGTTTTATCAATATAATTAGGATCAGAGCACACCAGGTGTCTTTTGAGGACTTGGTGGACACTGGAGCAGCGGGTAATTTTATGAGCCTAGAGTTGTACCACCGTCTAAACTTTACCTGGACTTGGGTCATGTGGTGATGGTTGCTTCATCAGCCTCCCATTTATCATACATCATATGGCACCCAGTACCTTTCTCAGTTTACCAGTTTATTTTTTGTGATCACTTTTCTTTGAATCCTGATCTCATGTTTTAGTGATTCTGGGTGTGGGCTGATGGCAGCAGCAGCATGTAAGAATTTACTTGAGTCAAATATTCTATCATTCTCTAATGGTCAGTGGAAGGGCAAGTTTCCTTTACTAGATACTCTTACTAATGCTCAAAGTCATAGTACAATCACTTCCCTTGTTGCTCCTGTGAATCTCCCATCAGATTTTCCAAAAGCGTTGTTGGGTTATCAAGATATCTTTAACTCTGAAAAGGTGGACCGCCTTCCCCCACACACTGAATTTGACCTGGATTTAAGACTATAGTGCAGGTGGTGAACATTAACTGCCCACTGTACCTGCACACAGCAGAGAAAGAGGTTGCCTTAATATGTGATTGGATGTCATGCTTAAGAAATGTTGGCTCTTCAAAGAAACTTCCCTGGTTGCCTTCCTCATTATCTTTGCTAAGAAGGCTGATGATTCCCTTTATCACTGTATGGATTATATCCATCTTAATAAGATTACAGTCTACAATCCCTACCCTCTGCCTTTGGAACAAACAATTGAAAAAGCAATTTCCAAATTTTGTGTGTTCTCAAAGCTCAATCTTATTAATACCTTCAATCAAATTTGGGTGAAGTAAGGTCAGGAATGGCTTACCACAATCCATATGAAGTGGAGTATCTTCCGATTTCTGAGTGATGCCTTTTGGGCTAACAAATGAACCAGCCACGTTCCAAAGGATGATTGATAGTGTGCTGGATGACCACTAAAATATACGTTCAGTCACATACATTGACAATATCTTGGTACATTCCCCTACTCCCAAACAACATGCAAAGGACTTAGAGGCAGTAGCGGCTGCCTTACATAAGGTGGGTCTGTTTTTCAAGCCCTCAAAATGTAAGTTTTACAGAGAGAAGGTTACTTTATTGGGCACTCTTATCTTAAAAAGATGGGTATGCTGATTCCCTTCCCAACAAGTTGAATGCCATCCATGACTGGCATACTCCAATAACCCAAAAGCAGTTGAGAAGCTTTTTAGGTGCCATATTTTTCTTAAAAAAATTCTCCCCTGTCCTATCCCAGTTAACCACCTTACTTCATCCACTCATTGGTAAAAATATATTTTTTTTGGACGCCCAAGTGCCAGAAGGAATTTGAATTGATTAAAGAAGTGTTCTTGTCACCTCCCATCTTAAAATATGCAGACCCCTCCAAACCCTATGTTTTAGCATGTGATGCCTCATCCGTTGTGATGGGAGCTGTCCTGCTTCAGGAGCACAATGGGTTGGAACACCCAGTTGCTTATTTTTTTCCACAAGTTCTCTCCCACTGAACAGTCCTGGGCAATCTATGATAAGGAGTTGGCATTCATAGCATGGACCTTGATCCATTGGCAATATCTCTTGCAGGGAGATCAGCATGAGTTAACATTGCACAACAATCACCAAGCTCTTCTCTACTTTTTCAAGCCACAGAAATTAGCCCACTGGCAGGCTTTCACCTACCAGGATTTGTGTAGCTTCAACTTTATGAGTTTTTCAAGGGAGCATTGAATGTTCTTCCCAATTTCCTAAGTTGTAACCCCACACATTACCCTGCTAACTCAGATGAGGCATATCTGGTTACAGTTATTCCCATCACCAAATCTTATCAATTGTACCTCCTGTGGTTTTGGGCATGTCTTAGCTCTTTATGCGCCTCTAATTTTTTGAGTTTTAGCTTCCCAAACAGCCTTTGCAGAAGGGGTGGACCTTTTTGAGCAATTATCCCTCCCAGATTTAAAAACATTTATTATATTCTTTAGCTGAGGGCCTCATTCATTTTCAGTCTCAGATTTGGGTCCCCCTCTTCTTCAAGCTGAAGTGATTCAGGCTTATCACAATCCCCCAGTTGGACACCCTGTAAATAAAAATTGTATTGACTTAATAAATTGTACCTATAATTGTGAAGTCTTGTCAAATGAAGTGCCAGCTTGGATCACCAACTATGTAACTTGCACACAGGCCAAGTAAGACCAGTCAGGAAGAAATGGTCTCCTTTTGTCAGGCAAACAGCAAGTAAGAATTAGACTGGCATGCCAGCCAAGGTGCCAGAGCACCCAAACGGTAAACCAGAATGCCCAAGGCACTGCTGCTGATATAACAAATATGAGACCGTAAAGGAGTTTTACCAATATCTGCCAGTGAGCCAGAATTTCATACAGGCACAAAATAAAATACCAGACAAACATGGCCATTAACACTGAGGGGTATGAGAGTGCCAGCGGAAAAGGCGGCTTTATTCTCAACATATAAAAACTAAGTTTTGGGGTAGATTTTTTAATGGACAATTTAAGGAAGGAAATTAACCAACTATTTTTTTAGTGCAATGTGACTGATTAAATAGTAGTCAATTTGGAGGGGAAACAAGCCAGGGTCAGGTCCTGCAAGTTTGACCTTAACTGGCAAATTGTTTGGGAATGGGGAACAGATAATTTAACTGGGAACCAAAATTGAAGAATTTGGTGGCAGGCTGAGTTGCTGTTGGTTCAACCTCAAACATCCAAACTGAGGCTTGACTGCATTTCTGACGGTTAGCGCAATGGCATTTAGCCCAATGAGCAGCAGGAATCCCCCTAAGGCCACCCCATACAGGGGTGGGCCCATTTGGTTGGGAACAGGTTCAGGACGTCCAACCCACCCATGCTTGGTCACTGGGCTGTTTGTTTGGTCAGTGGCATTGCATCAGGCGCAATGCCCAATTTTTCAGCAGGAAGCTTTGAAATCTCATTGATGGTGTCCAATGCTGTTACCTGCCCATTGAGGGTGATCCCCAACGATTTTGGGAGGGGGAGATTTTCTCAATTGTCATGTTAACTGAATTGCAACTATTGGGCATTCCAGCCAATAGATTGGTCTTCATACCTTTTCAACCATTTTAAATCTGAGCATCAGGCTGATTGCCGCTTGAATTAGTTCCAATTGATTTCATTTCAGTGATCTCAGTGCAGATTTCACTGATTCCTCATAGCAATTCTGCTGAGGAGAGTGTGGGTACTGGAAGTGTAATCTGAAGTGGGAGAGCTGTTACCCAGCACTCGTCTATCATGTGAGTGAGATTGCCCTGAGTAATGAGGGGTACAGCTATCCTCTTTGGTGCCTTCTTGCTCAGAAATGGGAAAATGGCCCGATCAACACCCAGAGGACGTTCCCTGGAACTTACACCTTCACCCCTTACAACAGGCAGATGGTTCATGGACATTAGTGTTTATAGATTTTATTGTCAAACTTCCATGTTCTTATAGGTTTATGGCAGTGATGGTAGTTGTCAATTTCTTTAAAAAAATTCTTCTTATTAATTTCTGCTCTTTCAAAATTACTTTAGAGGAAATTGCCTGTCTTTTTGTGCACTATGTGTTTTCCATGTTTGGTCTTCCATAGGATATTGTCAGTGACTGTGGGCCCCAGTTTATGGTGCAGTTAAAAATATGCTTCTGTTAATCTTAAAAATAAACCCTGTTATTCCACAGCTTATCATCCCAGTTCGATGGACAAACTGAGTGGGCCAATCAGATCCTTGAACAGTACTTGCACTGCTATGCTGCAGCCACACAGGATACCTGGGCTAATAATCTTCCTTTCGTTCAGTTTGTATATAATAATGGAACACATGCCTCCACAGGATTTTCCTCATATAAAGCAACCTTGAGGGATAACCATTCATTTACAGTCAGTCCATGCTTTTGCCCAAAAGTTCCAGCTGCTGTGGATCATGTTGAGTATATTTGGTCCACCCAAACCTTGGTTCATGAGCATTTTATAAAGGCCATCAGTGACTACAAATAGTTTGCAGATCAGAAGCAACTCCTGGCCCATGATATAGTGATAGGTTCATATGTCATGCTCAACATGCATCATCTGAGGATGCAGGTGCCATCTCAGAAGTTTGCAAGTAAGCATTTGGTTCTCCATTTGGTAGAGAAAGATTTGATTAATGGCGCTTTCTAGTTGAAATTTTCACCTCACTGGGAGCAACATCCAGTCTTTCATGTATCCCAGCTGTCCCCATTTAAGGGGCAATCCACTCAGACCTGAGCCAGTAGTGATTGAGGATGCAGATGAGGCTGAAGTGGAGAGCATTTTAGCATCCTGCAGATCTCAGCTGTCTGTTCAATATCTCACTTCTTGGAAGGGTTATCCAGCCTATGAGAACAGTTGGGTAAGAGCTCAAGATTGTGCAAAATGCTTGGAGATGGCTGAGACTTTCCATGCCACCCACCCAGAAGCCCCTCGCCCTCACCCAAAGTTGCTTCCTTGATGGCAATCAAGCTGCTAAAAGCCCACAAAAATGTGTCTCTTACCCAGTTCCCCAGTGGTAGAGCCCCCTTTGGAAAAGGGAAGGGTAATGTAAGTCCAGGAGAGCATTTCCTCTACTTAGACCAGGCAGTGTTCCCATTTCCCCCTAAAAGGGTCTGAAGAGGACAGCTGTCTCTCTCATCACACTGGGTGATATCACCCATGTGGTAGAAAAGCGCTGGGCAACAGCCTTTCCTCTTAAAATCCCTCCCCCTGTTTCCACAATTTTCTCTGACAAATTATTATGATAAATTGAGAGAATATGTGCAAAAATAATTGAAAATTGCCACCCTTATGGTGTCAAACAAACAGGTGTCTGACTTGTAAATAAGAATAGTTCAGAGAAAAATAGCTCCAATTTTAAATATACAAAAGGCCTTTCTAATTCTCAGTGGAATTCAGCCTCTCAGAGTAAGGTAATTACTCCAATTCTTCAGCCAAAAAGGCCTACAATTAATGATAGGATTATGCCAAATTGCTGGAAAAATCAGTGGAGCCATTTAGAGGTCCCCTTGCATCCTACAGCCAATTTACTGCAAGCTCCAGCGCGGAGACTAGACCTTTTTATAGGCCTTGAGGGGATCACACCAGATGAAATTAAGACCCTACAATAATTTGCTCAGCTACATCAAAATGTTACCTCACAGCATTGTTCTCTCAACTTTTATCCCTCCATCAGCTATTCCAATAAAACAAGGCATGTTATGAGAGATCCAATAAATCAAACCCTCATACTTACTAAATAGGCCCAAAGCTAATAATGGATTATTGACTATCTTGCTTCAAGCCTCAATTTTATTTAAATAATAAGCAGTGCGAGTGTAAAAGAGTTGCTCCTTAACCTGCTCGCCATTACTAATACAACTTTATAAAAACCAATTTTTATACTAAAGTCATAAGTTAGTTATTTTAATTAGTGGTCAAAAAACCCCTTTCCTTAATTTCAGCAGTTGAGATAAATACTTCTCCTGCCTTTTTTGTTGAAATCAGAGGCTAATCAGCACATGCAAGCCTACTAAAGAACCTTGATTCAACACATGGGCTATAAAGTTCTTATGAAGTTGATGGCTCCAAGCCTTCAAATTAAGGTTCAAAAGCCACAAACCCTTGAAAGCAAAGCCTAAAAGGCTTGACCATTCAGTTAACATGGAATTAAGTGTCAAATTATTGGTAAAACTCACCAATGGCACTGGGCTATTGAGAAATGTCAGTTTAAAACTTGCTTCAAAAAATTTAGATACAAAGCCCAAATGAGCATATACCTCTTAATTGAAATATGTTTATTGAAAAACCCTTGGTCAAAATCACTAATAGCATTGTGCCATTGGGCAGTGTGTTTTCCAATTCAGAACTCCCCTCAAAAACATTGATATAAATCCTGACAAACATGTATTTCCATCATTGAATGCTGCCAGTAATTTAAATCAAACTTTTCAAAATCAGAAGTGTCATTTGAGGCATCTTGCTTGACTGAACAAATGACAAAGTGACCAGGTACAGGAAGGTTGGGTATCCCAAACCTATTTCTGACCATTTGGGACTGCCCCTACATGAGGTGGCCTGGGTAATTCCTGTTGCCTGCTGGGCAAGATGCCATTGCACTAACTGTCAAAAATGCAGTATAACTGAAAGTCAGGCGTCTGAGGCCAAACTGACAGTGATTCAGCCCACTGCTGGCTCCTTTAAAGTCAGTTTGAATTGAATCATCTTTCCTCTCCCTCTAAAGTTTGCTGGGTTAGGTTGAATCTTAAGGCCCTAATCCTGTGCTTTTATATGTTACTCCACAAATTGACCATCTATTTTAAAAGTCATAAAACACTGAGAAAATTGATGATCAATTTCTTTAAATTCAATTTTCATTAAAAATCTCCCCAAATTTACAGTTTTTTATTCTAGTTCAAATTTTACTTGTTGAGCTCCCTATGGTGCTAATCCTGTGGCACATTGGGCCCTACATTGGCTGGGCAATACCAGTTATTATAGTAACAATAGCACCCTCTATAGCCAACTGGGCATATTATATAAGAAACTTCTGAGAATTCAACCCAAACTGTTGAAGCCATCTGCCAGCAGGTCATTGGAATCCTGTGAGCTCATCTATATCCACTTTACATGAGGATCTGCCCCCTTGCCCTGTTTTTATGTCAAACCTTCCTATGGAGTATCCTGAAGAAGCTAGTCCAATCATATAACTTCCTGCAGAAAGGCCCACTGGGTCTGGAGTTGCTACAGCCTGTTCATTGCTGGGTTCCTCTTTATGCTTGCAACACACTGGCACTCACTTGTAACACATCTCCTCATGCAATATAACATCATTTGAGTGGCAAGGCCTCTAGCATTCTGGCTTGCCTTTTGGGTGCTTTTGCATCCCAACTGGCAGGACAGTCTAAACTTCATATGGCATCTCCCTGACATAATCAACCTAAATTTAATAACCACCCAGCCAAAACCAACTAACTTATCAATTCAACCAGTCACTAACTACATTATTAAAACTGTTAAGCTTATTCATCAATTCAAACCCACCAATTGCTTGCCAAAACCATTTAAACTATTGAGTCTAACCAAATATTAAACTTCTCAGCTGTAACAATATACCAATTTTCACTAAAAACATATAAAATTATCACTTCTTATATATAAACCTTTTTATTTATTATAAAAATTAAAAATCTGGCTTTGAGGTGCACATGGACCCCCTCTCATCCATCTATATCCAAATTTTCAAAACTCTACATGCTTTAGTTTTGTCTGGGCATTGCATGCACACATACACACTTGCTTTTATTATTATAGATTAGCCATCCCAATATAAGTTAAAAAATACTACTATTCTAAGTTAGTTATTACCATTCAGCTTCCCTAATAAGGTGATACTCTTAGATTATGTTACCTCAGGTCATATTTTACATAATAAAACATGTTCACTGATGTACTGATGTACTGATTGACTGGCTAACTTCTGAAACCTTCGATTCTGATAGTTCAATCTATTTGGGTGAGTGGGTAAGAATTGGCGAATATTGGCAAACCTGATTTTATCGGGTCTGATAGGTCAATCTATTTAGGCGACTAGGTGAGAATTGGCAATATTATCGAATAATTTACCAAATGCTCACCCGAAACTAAATAAAAATCAGTGTTCGAGTTTTAAGTAGATTAAGGAAAGATGGATAACCAGCTCACTAGCCACGAGGACAACAGCGGAGCTGTTAGTCCGAGTGGCTTGAGAGTAACGCTGGCACAGCCTATAGGCTGTCAGTGTGAGCTTATAGAACCCGAGCAACGCCGGGTAACTCCGCTTGTACTTTCATGAAATGATTAAAATGAAAATTAAAATCAAAGGTAATAGTAATATTACTCCAAAGCAATATTATTCGAATGGTTGGTAAGAAATGGCAACACAGCCTAAGTGAAGCAATACTATCTGGTCTGACTCGATTAGGGTTAGTACCTTGTCAGCTGTTAGAGGAAATAGCCGAACAAGGTCATAAAACCGGCATATACACTAAATACCATGAGATTTTAAAACATGTTGAACTTCTACCATACATCGGCTTAAACTTTATCCAAGTTGATATACTAGATTTAATATTTTGAACAGTAGCTTGGTCTATATTAGAACTGAAATTTATCCAATTATGGTTTTAAAGTTGATAAGCAAAAGTTATCCTACCACTTACACTGAATCTAAAATATTATTGTTTGCGCTTTTTGTTAGAATCGTAGTTGTGATATTGACGGTAGTTTCCGATTACCTAGCTGAAGATTATGATTCATCTTGCACTTTGTTTTTAAATAACGAGGCCTTAACTCCATTCTCAAACTTTTTATAGGAGCTTTCTTAAAGGATTTATTCGATGGGACGCCGTACATTTCCTTTCCATAGCATACAACAACGGCTACACCTTTGAACAACAATTTGCTTTTTTTCCTGGCTTGCCTCTTCTTATGAGGCTTTTTGCAGGGACCTTGTTAAAGCCTTTAAGTTTGTTAGGCCTCGATGCGATTTCGTTGCTAGCTTTTTCAGGCATTTTAATTTCTAATCTATCCTCGATTCTCTCTTCGTGGGTTTTATTCAAACTAACCCAAAAGACTTTCAAAACCAACGTTTTCGCTTTTGTTTCAGCGCTTCTTTATTCGTGCACACCGACTCCACTTTTTATGTCCTCCATGTAAGTTTTCGTTCAAACTTTCGCTGACTCCTTTTGCCAGATATACGGAGTCTTTGTTTAGTCTTTTATCCTTTTCAGGCCTTTATTTCTATCATTCTGAAAGATTTTTTCATTTCCTGTTATCTGGGCACTTTCAGCTTTAGTCAGATCGAATAAGCATTCTTTACGTAGGATATTTCATTTTTAATGCTCTATTTATCTATCGTTGGAGCCGTTTTTCCTTAAAGGTAATATCTTCATTGTCCGGAAAAGATCTTTTGCATGGTTTAGAATCTTCATTAAAACATTTTTAGAACAACATATTCAAATTGTTTAGCCTATTTGTTCAGTGCTCGTTAATTCTCTCAGGATTTATGGGCTTTCAATACTATGCATATTCTATTTTTTGCTCTGCCGAGAAGATGATTTCTGCTTCCCCCTGGTGCCTTGATCGAGTGCCGCTTTTGTATCAATATGTTCAAAAGCGCTATTGGTAATTTTTGTAATATATTCTTTTATAAAATAAACTAGCTAGAATTTTTTGCAATCTTTTGATTAATGATGTTCCTTTTTTAAATAAATGATCACGAATTTTAAAGCATGAATAATGTACTTAAATAAATATGACTTTATTTCTAAAAAGAAAATTTCAAGAACCTTATATTAATTTTTAATTTAGCTTGCCTAAAGCTATTTGTTTTCCCTTTTGTGCATCTTTTGTATAGGATTAACCTACGCTGATTATAAAGATTTAATACTTGAACTCATACTTTTTAAACCTCTAGTTTTTGTACTCATTTACTTTGTATCCTGTTTGGAATTTGAATACGTCTTTTTTATGAAATTTTAGCTATTGTAAGGAAAGCATGCTTCTCGCAGTTTTATTGAACCTTTGCCACGGCCTCACCTGATACCCCATTTTTGTATCTCTAACGGACTTGTGTTTTTTAGAAACTAATTTTATAAAAGCTAAGCTGTATATTTATCGAAGTTGTCTCAATATGTTTCTAAAAACAAATCATTTAGGAACTGCGGGTTCTTAACTTATTTCCAGATATCTCAGCTGCCCAATTTTTTATTAGCGTTCCCGTTTATTATACTTTCATATTGGGGAATTGCACATTATGCTTGGAAGAATCCTACCAGGTTTTTTACCCTTGGGATATCTGGTATTTGAGATTGCTTTTTATGCTCAAGTATTTTTTTAGTATTATTTAATCACCAAAACCACATCGGATAAAGTTATCTAATTCTTCGAATTGAATTACTTTAGGACAGCCTGGGAGTGTTTCAAAAGAAATCAATAATTTGCTTAATGAAAAATTCACAAATTTTTACCGAGTGTTTATCTTTGGCTAGTGATGGTTTCATATTGCTTGACAAGCATGCACGTTCAGGTTGTGTTACGTTTTTTGACATCTTGTCCAGTGCTGTATTGGTTTGTTGCTCAAATTATATTATCAATCCGGATGGAAAGATTTCGCGCGTCGTGATTGCGTACTGGGTTGTTTATGGGCTTGTTTCAATCATCCTCTTCTCCAACTTTTATCCACCTGCGTGATATGACTGTTGACGATCGATGCTGATTTTACTATTACTAAAATCTTAATTGCTTTGTGAACTTTATATAACTTGATATCAATTTGCTTATAAAAACTATGCCTTTAGAGTGTGCAATCTAGTAAGCTAAAATGCTTAATCGTAAGCGTAATTTATATATTTGCTTTAAGCTTAAAATTTTGTGTCAATGTACGATCTGGTAGTGGTTTAAAATAATTTTTTGAGAGTTCTAGAAGTGTAATTTCTAGTAGTTGGTATAGGGTGGCATTGGTAATCTAATAGCAGTACATTTTATAGAACAGTTGAGACTATGGCGATGTTAACTGCAACTTAAGTTTTCTAAATTTCGTTTTTGTCTGTTTTGAGGCTTCTATAAATATTTTTGAATTGTACGCTTAATCGTTTATGTTTCAAACCATAAAAACATTGATTAATATGGTGATTAGTTTGTATATTAAAATTTAGAAAACATTTTGCATTTCTACTGTTATTTTATAAAACTGAAATATGTTAAGCGTTTAAGTAACAAGCCTTTGTTTTTGCTTATTAGCCAACTAACCATTCTTTTCAGTTTTAAGTTATTGACACTGAGATTGTAGCAGAGCAATATAAAAATTATACTAGAATTGCTTAGTGATTCAAATACTCTAATTTTTGGATTGTATGCACGACTTTAAGTATAGTTTCGTTTTTTGCCCCTATGAGTTCTATTCAAATTCTTAGCAATGCTATAAAACAAACTTTTAATCTGTATTATTAATGAGATTTGGCCGGTAAACAGGTACTATTTAAGCCTAAAGCTAATTGTAAAAAGAGTCAATAAGGTCAAATTATTAGATATGTTAGCTTTGTTTAACACTTAACTCAACAATGGCTATTTCTGTTTTTAATTATAATTCAGTACGACTTTGCTTTTGTACCATTAATACTTTAAAGTTCTTAGCCAGATATTGACTGTGATATAGGTAGAGTTGAGCTAGCACTAAGTAGTATTTGGGTAACTTCTTTCATGACCACATCCTCTAAATATAATTATTATTATGTCTGTAAATAATTATAAGAAATTACATTTAAAATATACTTAGCTAATAACTTTGAGAAGTAATTATCTAGACTATCATCCTGATACCCGTGCGTCGCTACGGTGTTTATAGTCTATCAGATAATTCATATTGATAAACCACTAAACCGCTTAGCTAAACCATTGAATATAATAAATCAACCAATCACCAACTGCTTTGTAAAACTAAATTTTTTCTAAATCGAAACAAAAACCACAAACCACTTGCCAATAACTAAAACCATTGAATATACCAAATCAACCAATCACCAACTGCTTCGTAAAACAAATTGAAACTTATTTAAACCAAAACCACCGACCACTTACCAAAACCAATTAACTTATCAAACCAACCAATTACTAACTGCTTACTAAAACCATCAAGCTTATTAATCAACCCAAAACCACCAACCACTTGGCAAAACCATTTAAACTATTGAATCAACCGAACATCAAACTCCTCAGCCCGTAACATTATACCAATTAACATTAAAAACATATAGTATTTTCACTTCTTATATAAAACTTTTTACTTTATTATAAAAATGTATATAAATTTTAGCTTTCTGCACTCTTTCTCCATATAAATGTTAACTATGCCAAATCTCACACTCCTCTGTGCGCGCAATATGCTTAAAAAGAGGTACAAAGTTTTCTCTTCATGTATTAATATTAGATATCTAATATTGTCAACCCTTTCAATGTTTTAAAAAACCCTCTGTTTTTTAGCCCTTAAATTTGGCAAAAATTTCTTAGCTGACGTTTACACTTTTAGTAATTATTTGTCCTTGTTCATAACACAAATATTTGGTAAATTTTTGGATTTAATATATATAACCCTCATTTTTTGGATGCATATATGCATTTTTAGATTTACATAACCCCATTTTTTAGACACATATATGTATTTTTAGATTTACTCAAACCCCTATTTTTGGATGCATATATGTGTCAAATCAGTGAAAGGGTTAGCTGAGTCAAAAATTGGCCTTTCAAATTAAAATTGGATTGATTTTATTACACTTTTTGATCCTTTTATATTTTGTTGATAAAATTGCTGCCATTTAATGCTTACAACTTATAAACAAATACCTTAAGCTATTGAAATAAAAGTTTAATTTATACTACTAAAATCAAAATACTCAATATAAGCAAGATTTCTATATTTATATTTCACTAAAAATTTATTATTGATTACATTTTAGTCTAAAAAAACTTTCTTCTGTGACTAGCTGCATATCAAAGCTCAAAAACTGTTTTGATAGTGACAGAGCTTATCTATGTACTATCTTTTATATCAATCTGAGGGGGTTAACCTTGGGAAAAATATACCACACTGGATTTGGGATAGGAAGTAGAAATATAGGAATGGCGGACAAAACCCAAGTATTGGGGTTAAAACCTTCCTGCACATGATCTGATAGGCTGAGATTATATGATTTAGCTTCACTAATTTGCTTGTGTTTGAATTGGGGTTTGATTTGCTTGCTGGTGTGTTCTTCACATCTGATTCCAATAATAATATGCAGGAGAAGTTAGTTCTCTACTGTGGAATAATTAAATAGGGGTTTGTCAACCACTTTATAAATGAAAATGTTAAAACTACAACTAAAACAAAAATTGCTTTTATAAGTTTTATTAGTTGTGATACTGGAGTTAAGAAGAGAACCCCCTTGATAAGTTGATACTTAGTATTTAAAGTGTCAAGGCTTGAAGTTCAGATTGCTTAGTAAATTTCATAATTGGGTAATATGGGTGGTGGACCTATCAGATCATCCAAAGCTTGCCTTACTTCATGAATCAGCTGATGGAGGGTGATGATAGGTAGTCTAGATCTGTGAGGTAACATTTTGATATATTTTACCCAATCATTAGATGGTAAATATTTGCACATTGTGAGGATCCCTCCAACCTATAAAAGGGGCTGGCCTCCATAGCTTGAGTTGAACTATATTTGTTGTAAGGTGGGGAGGGACCTCTGATTGGCTTCCTTGATTCTGCCACACATTCAATGCAATCCAACTACCCTAACTAGTATTATTTGCCTGAGTTTATTAATGGAAGCATTACTCCAATTTGTGGGGTTCTACCAAGAATTGACCAGGGTCTTTTGGCCAATTTTTTCATTATTCACCTCTGAACCACTCTTTTTGATACATTGGACTTGTAGTTGTCTGACATTACCCCCTTTAAGAGTGGTAGGGGGAATAAGATTGCAAGGACCATCCATGCACTCAGTTAATTGTAACTCCAGAAGCAAGGTATTTAATGGAGTTTTCATCCTCTTGCTTATAGATGATAACAAAAGGCCCTTCTCAGATGTACCTGAGCTTTTCCTTTTCAGGCATGAGTCAGTTGTGGTAGTAGAGTACCAAGTCTGCCACTTGGAAGAAAGGGAATGGTGGCTGGAGCTCATTGGCCGCTTGGCTCTCTTTTGGGACAGTTTTTTCTAAATTGGTCATCACCTTAGTCTGTAACTGGATGATGTGCTGCACTAACTTCTTTATGGCTTAATCCAGATCAGTCCTAGATGAGAAAACATCTTTGGAAATTAGAGAAAGCACCCCAGGTTCTTGGCCATACAACACATGGAATGGAGACATCTTAAGGATCCAGTGATAACTGATCCAGTAGGTCATGAGGGCACTTAGTAAGAACAGATCCCAGTGAAGGAATCTGAAGTGGCCACTTTCCATAATATAGAGACTAGGGTCTCATTGGCTCAATCCACAGTACCATTAGTCAAGGTGTTATAGGGGGCAGAAAAGAACTGTTGCATGCTCATGGATGTAGCAAGAATCTTCACCACTTGAGAAGTGAAGTTTTTGCCATTATCACAGAGCAAAACTTGGGGACAACCATGTCAAGAAAAGATATACTGATGGAGGAAAGTGGCCATGGCTTTGGCCATCTGAGCTGGGAGAGCCAAAGCCTCAACCCATATGGTAAAGTGATCAATCCCTACCAAGATGTATCAATTTCCACCCATAGTTTGGGGTAAAGGGCCAACCACATTGAGACTTATTGTGTGGAAAGGCTGTTGAGGGGTGGTAGGTTGATATTTATACTTGGTTTTGAAGCTGGATTGCTTTTTGCATGTCAGACAGGCATCCAGGACTTTGATGATGGTCTCCATGATTCCCTCCCAGTAGTAGCGTTCTTTTACCCACTCATAGGTTTTCCGCACTCCACTATGCCCTAGGATGGCATGAGACTCCATAATGACAGGTAATTGCTCAATTTGTCAGAGGTAGGGTAACCAGTTTACCCCTCTTTCTTGTATAGTTTCCCATTATCCACCTTAGTTTTATAGAAGTCGAGCTAACATCTTCTGGATGGGTTTATCCTCATCCTCCAAAGCGTCAGGGGTCATTAGGAGGTCATGTAGCCTCTCTGCTTCACTATTATCTAAGTGAAGGATGGGCAGCTGAGTTAACCCATTGACATCCATGTGGCTTGTCCTGGATTGATGCTCAATGTTCATATCATAGTGCTGGAGCTTCAAAGCCCAGCGTGCCAACCACCCAGTGGGATCTTTCATATTCTGTAACCACTTTAGGGAGGCGTGGTCAGTGATCACTTTAAATGAGGTCCCATATAGAAAAGGGTGGTAATATTTAACAGCGAGCAAGATGGCAAGGCACTCCTTCTCAGTGATGCTATAGTTTTGTTCTGCCTTAGAAAGCATCTTGCTGAAGTATGAGATGGGATGATCAACCCCATGCTCATCCAGTTGATCCAAGATAGCTCCAACAGCGTAGTCAGAGGCATCAGTAAACAGCATGAAGGGTTTACTATAGTCAGGATGGCATAGGATTGGCTGTCGCTGCAGCAGCTTTTTCAGCGTTTCAAAAGCAGCCTGTTGTTTCGCTCCCCAATGGAAAGGGGTGTTCTTAGATAAAAGGTGTATGAGGGGCTCACTGAGCTGAGCAAATTTGGGGATGAATTGATGGCAGTACCCCATCATGCCCAAGAACACCTGAATACTGTGGAGAGTTTTGGGTGCTGGCGCTTTGAATATCGCCTCAACCTTATCATGGAGATGCTGGATCCCATCTTAGGAGATAAAGTGCCCAGAAAATCCAGCTTCTTCTGGAAAATGTACATTTGGAGGGCTTCAGCTTAATGTGAGAGGCCTTCAGGCATTATAAAACTTCCTTTAATTGTGAAAGGTGCTCGTTGAATGTTTGGGTTATGATGGTGATATCTTCAAGATAGACAATTATGCAACTAAGCTTCAGATACTGAAAGATGTGGCTCATGGCTCGCTGGAAAATTGTGGGCACATTGAACAACCCTTGTTGTAGTCAGGTAGGTTGGAAGAGACCCTCACTGCAGATAAGCGCATGCTTTTCCTGGTCTTGTGGAGAAAGGTCCATCTGCCAGTATTTTCTAGCCAAGTCCATGGCAGAAAAGAACTTGGACCCAGAGAGTTGGGCCAGAGAATCATCGATTTGGGGGATTGAGTAGCTATCCTTCTTGGAGAGGTTATTCAGTTTGTGGTAGCCCATAACTACCCAATGTCCACCATTCTTCCTTTTTATAAGCAATAGCAGAGATGACCAAGGGCTTTAAGAAGGCACCAGTAGCCCCACGTCCAGTAACTGTTTAAGCTCCTTCCTCATCTGGAGCTCCTCAACTTTTAATTTCTGATATTCTTGGATCAAATAGGCTTGGCATCACCAACATCAGTGGTGTTGCATCAACCCTTCATATGCTCATAGTTAGTATCAAATTTTTAGGAGAAAATGTCACTATAAGACATCAGTAAAAATGAACATTATTAAGATCAGCAGGAATAAGATCATCAGAAATTTGAAAATTGGGCAAAGAGCATATCATTTGGTCAGTAGGTAGTCCTTAATTAGCATAGACCTACTATAATGGACTTGTTGGATGTCCTCAATTGGAATCAGCAGGTCTTTTCCAATCTCTTGATGCTTCTTAACAACCATGACCTTGTTAATGAGATTCCCCAGCAAAAGACTAATAGGTCACTGGTAGGCAGGGTCTAAGTTACCTGGCAACACATGAGATTCCAAAGGGCTTATTCCATCAATGCTTTTTTGTTCAGAAGGCAGTTGCGGGGGATTTTCATAATAATTTTGGTGTCTAATACCTTTTGTTCACCCTCTTTGACTACTACCTCCTCTGATGCATACAATGGAATGCCCTTGGAAGCATCCATGGAGTCAGGCAGCTTTTTTGTGTTTCTTCCCAAAGTGATATAAATAAGGGTGAGGGAGGATGAAGGGTACTCAACTATGCATGTATATTCTTTCTTCTTAGGCTCATCATTTGTAAAGGTTAGGGGAACTTGTAATTTAGAAATGAGAGAAATCCCTGATTCATATTGATAAAAATATCATAATCAATTATCATTTGAGTGCCAATGAGTAGGTTGCGTTATTGTTTAATGCCACAGCAGGGACAGACAGTAGGAGTTTCCCAATTTGTATGGGTAGAGAAGAGTAGGCTCTAATAGCTCACATATTGTTTGGCCCCACAGTTCTGAACCCTTGCAAATAGTCCAGGTCAGCGTCACATAATTTTGTTAATGATCATTGAAGAGACCACATTCACGGGGCACCCATATCAAGGATGGCTAGAACGCGCACTTTATTGATGACAACTTCTACCTTAGTTATTGTGCTACCAAAAGTAGGGGGAGGGAGAGAATCTCCTTCATATGGAGAGTGGAGGCAAGGCGTTGAGCCATTTCAGGGTATTTATCTCTAATAGATCAGAGGGTATGAACCTTCTGGGTGGATCAGATCACTGTCTCAATAAGTTGGTCAGCATCACTAGCGGTATCAATCAATTCTGAAAACCTCATCAACTGTTGGAGATAGGTTCATCGTGGCATCATGACTATATCAATTCTTTCAGGCCTCAACCTATCTGGAATCTGAACTTCCATTGGGCTCCCAAGACATAATAGCCTGCGTCATCACCACCCTCTTCAGACTAGTCATCAGAGGGATTGTCAATGCACCTCAACGAGTTACTAAGAAAGGGCTGAGAAACTGGCTTAATCTCCTCAAAGATGAGGGCTTTTTTGCGCTCATCTACCCTTTTGACTTTTAAAGGGAGCATCATAGCTGCACCAACTTTTGGGGGAGGCGTTAAAAGTAATGGCTTTGAGTTTTGCCTTAGAAGTGACCGGCTTAAGATGCCCCAGGATTGCAGATTTTGAACTAGGGGCAGTTTGAGGTGAGGCTGAGGGGGATCAAGACAGCGGCTTGGAGGGATGTGCTATTTTTTCTTAAAATAGTAGATCGCTTGGCAAGAGGAGAACAAGGCAAAGGGATAACTGACTTTACCAGCTGAGCTTTTGGAACTGAAGCTGGAGGGGAGCGTTGCCCCATAACTGCCAGTATTTTCTGGCTATCCTCACATGGTAGAGGAGTATCTTGACACTGCAGCTCTGCAGAATCTGGGTTTCAGAGGGATACAGCCATAGAAGAGGCTGAAGGGGTCAGAGTTAAACTTTCTTTGGAGCTCTTTGCAAAAGTTAAGGTTCTTGAAAGTCAGCCACTGCTAGCAGTGTCTCTTTGATATCCCATACAGTTTGGAAGGTGTGCTTGACTGCGGAGATATGCATTGCTAAATAGGGATAAGACGCCAAGCTAGCCACAATAGCAGCAATAGTATCATCTAGAGGAAGCAGTTTGGCTAGAAACAGAGGTTGAGATTTGGTATAGAATTGCTCAACTAATGAGGTGATTGATTATCCCTCTTGCAGGCTAAGGTACATAAAGGCCTGTTTTGCCTTTGTAAACTCTTCCTGGAACCAAATTTATCAATCAGCGCTTGTTTAAACTCCTCCCAGGTGGTAAGGGTGGCCATATGAGGAACGATGATCTCCTGAGACATCTGACTAAAGCAGGGAAGGATCTTTTTAATTTTTGTTGGTCAGCTGCTCCTTCCATTAAAAATTATACACAAAGTGGAAGGATGCAATAATGTCCTCTCCCAGGGTAAAATTATCTCTGAAAGGGAGTTTATAAATGGTGGGAGCCTAGAGGAGCTTGGCAAACGCGCTGTTCGAGCATTTTATGCCAGACTAGGATGCTGCTAGCTACTGGGCTAAAGCATTTAGCCAGGATTCAGAAGCTGATGGGAAATTGTGAGGGTTATTCACCCCAGAACCACCATTTTTTGATAGTGTTATATAGTGTACTACTTCCTAATGTTAACACTACTTGTTAATTCATTGATTTGCTCACAAGCGCATTTTTCACACCCAATTCTAACAATAATATGCAGGAGAAGTTAGTTCTCTACTGTGGAATATTTAAATAGGGAGTTTTCAACCACTTTTCTAATTACTATTAAAATTACAACTAAATTAAAAGATTGTTTTTTACTGGTTTTATTAGTTGTGATACTGGGGTTAAGAGGAGAACCCTCTTAATAAGTTGATACTTAATATTTAAAGCGTTGAGGCTTGAAGTTCAGATTGCTTAGTAAATTTCATAATTGGGTAATATGGGTGGTGGACCTATCAGATCATCCAAAGCTTGCCTTACTTCATGAATCAGCTGATGGAGGGTGATGATAGGTAGTCTAGATCTGTGAGGTAACATTTTGATATATTTTACCCAATCATTAGATGGTAAAATATTTGCACATTGTGAGGATCCCTCCAACCTATAAAAGGGGCTGGCCTCCATAGCTTGAGTTGAACTATATTTGTTGTAAGGCGGGGAGGGACCTCTGATTGGCTTCCTTGATTCTGCCACACATTCAATGCAATCCAACTACCTAACTAGTATTATTTGCCCAAGTTTATTAATAGAAGCATTACCCTAATTTGAGGGTTTCCACCAAGAATTGACCAGGGTCTTTTAGCCGATTTTTATATCATTCACCTCCAAACCACTCTCTTTTGATACATTGGACTTGTAATTGTCCAACAGCTTGGATGGAATGAGGCATGGTGCACAACTCTATATAAATTACTATCCTCATAGCACAAAAATATTAAATTTGTGCCACAACTGGAAATGAACCTGCATTGTGAGGAGTGATAGTAGGACACCATTCCCACTACACTAGCACCCTCTTCTATGTATTATCTTAATATAAATAGTGATATCATTTTTTACATTTTGGATGCTTTTATAATATTATTTATAATAGTATACTAAATTTATTTTAGGCTATAACTTATTTATTTATATGTTAGGCAGATCAAAGTTAATCATTTAGGGATATGTAATGTCACTCTATAGTTTTAAAAAGATATAAAGTATATTTTCATTGAGCTGTCTATTATATTATGGTTTATCTTACATTAAATTTCTAAATTTATAGGAAATAGTTGGTATATGTATATATCTATCAGGCTTTTAATAACTCTCAATTCATATATAATATCTAATAGCCTTGATTTATGTAAGCTCATTAGGGATAAAGATAGATTATTAAGATGATATGATATGATATCATTTCTAGTTATATAGTAAATGATAGAATAATGATCATATCTTAATCAGTTCATCGAATTAAAGTCTTGGTTAAAATGAAACAGCATGTTAATTATTTCTCAATCTAGTAAGCAAATTAATGTATATTTTAATTAAATATTAGTGTATAATCTATAGTAGATTCTTAACCTTAATATTATCACTATTAGTAAAGCTGAAAACTACTTATTGTGCACTTATATTCTTAATGACTGCATAACAGACTTTGTTAAAATCTATGCAATTTTTACCTTACTAACCAAATAAATTATTTATACAAAAATCATATGCAGATATCTTTACATCATATAACTATATAAAGTATCTTCTGCTGAGAATTTAATCAAATTATGCTTTTTCTAATGTGCTGTGATGCTAGTAGATTGACCAGGGATGATCACCTTTATAATTTACTAGTATTGATGGTTTTTAGGCTTCCTAGAAAGTAAGCTCTAAGTTAATATCTAAGATCTGTTTGAAAATTAAAACTTCCTTAATTTGTAAGGGATGATACCCAATAGTTTATCAGCTTGAGGGCAGGATTGCCTAGCATGGGAAATCAAGTAATTTGAATTTCTGACCAATGGCATTCCAAAGCTGCAGGTCAATGAATGCAAAGCTATTCCCCAGTAACAAATGCTGATAATTCTAATAGGAGGGCACTAGGGTGCCAAAATACTATATATGTATGAGATTATTTCCCTACTATAATATCTTGTTCTTGGTATAATAGATTTTAACAGTAACTGGTTTTTGTTGAATTAGGATGGAAGTACCTAAAGTATAGTGAAAAATGGTCAAGTGTTAACTGAACCTTTGTCATCTCAGATTCATGTTCCCTGTCATTATACAAGGAAATTGTACTAAGTTAAGAAATAAACACTCATGAGCCTGTTCAGTGACCACTTTTCAACGAGTGATGCTCACTACAGGGGGTTCTGGGATGACGTTGTCCATAAGTTAATTCTTTAAGAGAAATGAACAAAGAACCAGTGAGAAAAAAGGGGAGTGGCCAAGTTGAGGTTGAAGCATGCAGAACTCCTGAAGTTGCAGAATTAAAATACTTGGGAATGAAATCAGCAGTGAAGATAGTTGAGTCTATCCACTATCTGATATAAAACAAAGATGTTAAGGAAAAAGTTGCTAAACTACAAGTGTTAATCACTGACATGAAGACTTACAACAAAGCGGAGGTTAAAGAAATTTGAACTGAGCTATTGGGATTTGAAGTTACAGCTTTAGATTCCATATTGCAGAAGCAAGGAGAATAATTAATGGGTCAAATTGCCACAATAGAGGGTATTATGATGAAGCAGGGCTCCCTAGGCTGTTAGCCTAGGTGCCATATTAGGAATATTTTTATTTCTAATTATCCCTTTGTTTGGCCCATTTGTGAATAAAGATGCATGGCGGCTCCCCCTTTTGGGTTGGGCACCACTAGTGCTAAAAATAATTAATCAGGGCTCAGACATGATCAAGGTACAAGATCAAGACAGGATGTTAGTAAAAACCATGGACAATAATACCAATTACCTATACCAGCTGACCAAGGAACTGGAGGAACTATGGCAGAAGTACCAAAGTTGAAGGCATGGAAATCTGGCCACAAGGAATGGGAAAAACAATCAATGATCATTTATACAAGCTAGAAGGGGACACTGGCCGCAGTCAAGAGGATCTCAAAAGTTCATCTGTTTTGCTCAAGAAAAGCTCATCATCCAAGGATGACAATTACAATGAATCTAGATGAGAAACTCTATGAAAGGTGAAAAGAACTTCAGCAGCTTATCCCGTACAGCGCTCTTCCTCTTCCTCTTCAATGCAAACCATCAACTGGCATCCAAAAATTGGCAGCAATCTACTTGAGACTATAGAATTTTGTGAACTCCTAAACTGCTAGAGTTTCAAAGAAGCAATATAACAGCATTATTCAAGTTGTTTAAGATGGCCATAATGGGGTGCAGGTATCACCAGAAGGCGTTAGAATATTAAAAGCCTTAACACAGCAAGCCAGACCATCATTCTTCCCCATTTAGCCGTCATAAAATAGACTTTTGTGGAAGCAAAGGTTGTAATTATAGGAGAGTTACAAGTCTGGAACACTTCTTCAACTGGAAATAGGAGTTCCTAAGCCTTCAGTTCCAAAAAGATGAGTCTATCAAAGCCTTCCCCAGTCACTTCTATCAGGAAGCACAGATACTTATGGGTGCAGGAGAATTAATTGATTTTTAAACCTGGAATACCATGAAATCAGCGCTGCGATGACATAAAGAGCCAAAGTGGGCCATGATCCCCATGATGACAGTGGATTCAAAAACAGTTTAAATGATCAAATTTTTGCACGTCTGTAGAATCTTGGATGCACCCAATAAGAGCTATTTGAAACACCAGCACTTCTCCTATGGGTTGTGAGGGGATTTTTTGATAGAGAATGAGTGGGGCAAACCTCAAAGGTCAAGGTATTCTTTTGAAAAACTATGTAAAAGCAACATATGAAATAAGATGATCTGCTACAAGTGCAGAAAATATGGGCATAATTTTCAGTTATGCCACACTAAACCTGACAAATTTATGTAGTTGTCCCTGCTGATGAAAAATTACCTGCTCAGAAAAAGATTTAGCAGAATAAACATAAAACATTCTACCTTCATCTTCACGCATGTTCCCCCCTGACTGTGATTTTGCAGTTATCCGCTCACAAGCAAGGGCCCCTGATACCAAAATAGTCAAAAATGGCGTGACCCTATCTGAATAAGCTGCAAGCCCTGACAGCACACCTGGAAGCTGATAGTCCTTTAACGATTGTTAATGTTTTAATCCCCATGCCTACCATCAAGAAACGGATCCTCAAAATAGCCAAACAGCTTTCTCAATCCTACAATTTGGCAAATGATGCCTCTATATATCAAGTAAACAATATCTTCATATTCTGATTGCACTTATGCTGATACTTGGGTGAATTGAGTAAAAATTTTGTCATCACTGATAGTGGGGCTCTAACTAATATTGTTTGAATAAAATTAGTGATTAAGTTAAGGCTTGCCCCTGACATAGATCATGATAAGGTTTATGGGATGGTGGGCCTACATACCACTACATCTTGAGGTGCCTATAGTGCCTTGCCCTTACCATTTGGTCCCTTCTTGTCACCGCACTGGCCATAGTTCTTCTCGATCAGAATTAAGAAGTATTGATCTTCACTGACTTTTAGGCAACAGCATGGGGTCTGATGTGATTTTCAAAATAACACTCTCATAATTTTGGACAAACTTTTCCATTTTTCTACTACTAAAAGGGGAACCATCCCTACCAAGAAGAACAACTACTTTAGTTTGATTTATGCAGATGGGATCATTCTTATAAATTATTTACAGGGTGACAAATATTCCCAGCTGCCGCCAGCCCAAATTGATGAAAATCAGAAATTCCTTTGAGGGTATGAACGCTGATGATTGTGAATTCCAAGAAACAGAGCATCATTGGGACTGGCTTACCTTGGATATTCCTGACTATCTGTATGGCAAAATTCATACACTCTGGGAAAAATGCTGAATTGAACCCTACATGGCACCTGGTATTTTAACTCTAGCCACGGCGAAATTCAGGTACTGGTTTTCCAACCTCCTGGATAGGTGTCAGGATTAGGATCCTGAACAATTCCTCAGTTCTTCTGAACTGAGTGTTTATTTTCCTAATTTTTTAGTTATTTAAATTTGATTCAATTAAATTTTGATGGATTTTGTGATTCACTTTTTTTTGATTTAAATTGATTCAAAATAGAACATTTTTAAGATTTGATTCTATTCAATTCTATTTTTTGATTAGATATTATCATCATTTTTTTAGGAAATTTATTAATTAATAGTTACATTGAGGCTTCCTATGCACTCTTGGGGTCATGTGGACTTTAAAACTATAACGCATTGTAAAGCACCCTCAATGCATCAATTTATTACCTTACATCTGTCATGGCTTGATGACATGATTGAAGGTTCCAACTGTAAAGATAAAGCTGGTTGTCAGGAGGCCAAAAAGGTTAAGTTAGCAGATCTTCCTGACCTCAAACATACCCTTGACAAGCTGGGTTCAGGCCAGATATGCCCAGGTTGGTCTAGGGGATGTGTGTGATGCTCATCCCTGCGTTATGGCAAGGGCGTTAAAACGCACTGGCTATATTCTTAACAGCGACAGTTCAGTTTGGTTGCACAGTGAATGGGGTTTCAAAACTCATTAAATTTTTAAAATTTCTAAATTGGGTCAACTGTGCCTGCATTTAATAACTTGAGTTTGGTCAATCTCAAGATAAATGCCCTGGCCAATGGAAGCATGCGTCTATTGATGCACTTAGGCTTAGCACCACGTCCACCAATTGACAATTCACCCAATTGATTAAGTATGTTTCCTTGAGATCAACCTTCCTCATTGGTCAACTTTACATTAATAAATCCCCGTTAGTTTACATTTTTTTGAATATGGCTCCTTGGGCGAACCTAAGCACAGACTTCCTCAAGGAGGTCTCTAACAGTGTTGGTCATCATAATTCACTAAATTATTTCCTATATCTGGTGCACCATTGGCCGTCTTGGTCCCCTCCAGACCAAAGCACCCAAGCACTCCTGCACCAATTTTTACTTGTTTGTGGACTCCTGTTGAGGTCCACCCAAGTTTTGTTATTGATATTCTATCTCCTACTATATACCACTCTGTAAACCCAGCCCTGGGTCCCTTTTGCTCTGGCATCTTACGTGGTGCCCTGTTTACCCTCTTACTAATGACTAGTTCCCTGGTGGTGTGGCTGTGCACCATGCACCACCTTGCTGGAAATGGATGAGTTACACAATCTCCTTACATTAATTGATCAACCCTTTTATTTACGTGCACTTGAATTATCTATGTGGGGTTTTTGCTTAGTGCAAATTGGGAGTGACTGCCTTTTGTCACATCCTCAATGGGGCTTTTGCTTAGTGCAAATTGGGAGTGACTGCCTTTTGTCACATCCTCAATGGGGCTCACCACCATTATATCATTTGGTCAATAGTTGAGGAGTCTCAGCATTATTCTCAATACCTCTAAGTGGGAAGTGCCCACCCTTCTTGCTTGTACATGGTGAATAAAGATGCTTCACAATCTAGGAGTCGTGATTCCCCAACTTTCCATTAAAAATTATCAAAAAATATAATTAAAATGATTTTTTCTTGCACCACATTTGGATGGTGCAGGCAGGATCACTGACAATGAGCCTAGTGGTGATGGCCTTGGACAACAATGCACAACCCACCGCCAAAGTGGGTATGGAGTCATTCACATTCCAAAACGCGTTTTATAACGCTGGTTCTTATATAAAAACGCACCCAAATACCATCTCTCATGGCTCTAGTTTGGAACCAATTTCAATGTACCAGATCGCCCTAGAGAACATGCGCTTGACCCCTACCATGATATGCAGAACACAGGTAGTAGAGAAGGAGTTACTTTTACAGTATAAAAACGGTTATGCAATTGCTGAAGTTATGGTAGGATACGTGACCTCAGTAGTAAGAGTGGCCAACTATCCCTCTCTATTTTTTGATGCAAAAACGTACCCTGAAGGCATGCTCATGCTAGATGAAGAATTTTATGGTGAGGTGTTGGCGGTGTATGCTAAGAATAAAGGCCATTCTGGATTTTTTTGTCAACTACTACCCTTTCATCCCCTTTAGGAAAAATCAGCACAACTATTTTGGTGGATACAGGAGCCTTTTGAGAATTTTAATGACCAAGACTGACTGACTACCTTGAGTTGAATTATTTACCAGGTGGCACGGTCAGGTGAGGGGCTTTCTTAAGGTATTTTAACGCTGAAGGTTTTAGGGTTAGTGGAATATCAAGTTGGCAAATACCATTTTTCTGACCGCTTCCAAGCTATCAAAAACCTCTTGTACCCCATTATTTAGGAGTAGAGTGGTGGTGAAAGTTTGACGTCAGAACCAACTTATAAGACAATACTTTGTCCTTAACTTTAGAGTATGGTCATATAATAATTGCCCCTTGTCTGATGCTAATTCTCAGGGCTATCTGCCCCACTAGCCCAATATCCAAACTCTCGGTCTTGCTCCGTTGCTGAAGCCCCCTCTGGAGGTACCCTTACCTTCCTGTTTGGAGGGATGAAATCTTTGTTTGATGCAGCTTCAGCCAATGTAAACCAGCTCATTCATAGTTTGATTTTGAGTTCAAGCTCACCGTTGATCTGGTGCATATATCCTCTCCCATTTACCTTTTGACTGTACGGGAGGAAGCGGCTTTAGATGTGCGGGTTAAGGAGCAATTATCTAAAGGCGCAATATTTCAGCATACCTCCCCAGTAAGATCTCCACATATCTTTATGAAAAGGTCAGATGCTACCTTAAGCCCATGTGTAGACTATGGAAATTTCAACAACGTCACAGTACCAGACTTGCATCCTATCCCACTAGACTCACAGATTGCATGCTATGTGGAGAATGTGAAGGTCTTCTCCAAACTGGATTGTTTAAATGCTTTCAATCAGATCCATATCAAGAAGGGCTAGGAGTGGCTAACCGCATTCTGTACTAAAAAAGTAATTTTCCAGTTTCAGGTTATGTTCTTTGGGCTTATAAATGCCCCTGCTATCTTACAACGCTGTACTGATGTGGCTTTGAGGAGCCTGCTGAGGGTATGCGCGGTAGCCTAAATGAATGAAATTCTGGTGTTTTACCATGATCATGAGACCCATGCAGTACACCTTTGGCAGGTGGTGGATCGTTTGAGGGCATCTGACCTTACTCTAAAAATCAGTAAGTGTGGATTCTTCAAGTTCCATGTCACCTTCCTGGGCAACGTTATGTTTGACTAAGGGCGAATGATAACTCCAGGCAAGGAGAAGGCAATTTGTGAGTAGCCCACTCCAACTTTGGTTAAGGAATTGGGAGTTTTTGGGGACGTATATGTCCCTTAAGAAATTCACACCAAATATTTCTGAAGTAGTGGCGCCCTTGTATAAAGCAAGTGGGGCAAAAGTGCTCCAATGGCCCCCAGCTTTTCAGGATGCCTCTCATGCAGTAAAGTGTACACTGCTGTCCACGTCCATTCTTTGCCATGTAGATCCAGAAAAATAGTTCATTGTGGCTAATGATGCATCCAACTTTGCTATAATGTCAGCCCTATTACAAGTAGGTGAAGATGGAATAAGGCATCTGGTAGTTTTTTCCAGGAAGAAGTCTCTGCCTGAGTTAAACTATATAGTATATAACAAAGAGCTATTAGCAGTGGTGGAGGTGCTGCCTAATTGGCGTCATCATTTGCATGGCTCATGTCAGACATTTGGCCTCCTGGATTTAGAATAAGAATGTTTTTGGGGCAAAATAAGCCAAAAAAGGGAAATGTCAGACATTTACAAGTTTGTGATGATCATAAGAGCGAATTTAATGATAATAACGATTTTATTAGCCAAAAGTCCCTGGCTAATTCTTGATAAAGCCTTGCAAATTGGGGTAACACTGTTTTAAATATTAAAAGGGCAATTAGCATGAACTCAGGAAGTCAAATTTCCCCAACCACGTGAGGGAACCCAGGGAATCTATCAGCAGTTTCTCCCCCTGCCATGTCCAATTCCTTTCAAACATCTAAGCGGGACCACCCCCTTTTATAACCATGGCAGAGGTCCCCCAAGGTGAAATAATTTTATCCAAAGGGGATTGGCTAAAATTTATTAAATCATTATCCCATGGATATGTACTGCTAAAAATTAAATCCTTATCCATCGTTCAGCCAAAGTGAAGTGAGGTTTCTTAGCTTTGGTAGGTGAAACTCACATATTTTCTAATTCAAACTGTAACAAGCCGATCCAAACTTATCCTTGAATTCCCTTCAACCCTCAATGAAGTTTAAATACTGACTGGTTGAATAGCAAGTGTTCGTTTTCTCTTTTCTGAGCTCTCACTAATAAAAACTTATAAAAGTAGCATTTTTATTTAAAAGTGTTTTTTAGCTTTATCTAAAAATTTGGTCATGGAATCCAGCAGCAAAGCACCAGTTAGCAAACATCTAGTTGGATTCATGCATAGTAATGTTCACTACATGGGCTAACCCTGTATACTTGTTGGGATTTTTACCCATATTCACAGCTGATTAGATTACAAGGGATCACTAGGGGATAATTTCCTGATGCGAGGTTGATTGGATATTGGTTGACCCTGATTTCAGAATAACTTTTTTGGGGGATTTTAGGTTATTCGCCTGATTAGATCCATTGGGGATTAATACAGATGAATGCTTAAGATCTCATTGGGCAGAGTTGCCAATGAAATATGGGCATCTGATAGTTGATTAACTATCAGGTGTACTGATTGGGATCAGTCAGGTTTCATCACTGACAAATTAAAATTTAAGGATTAAGTTGCAAGGTGAGTGATGCCACCTTAAATTAGCAAACTGATCAGTTGGTTTGCAACATTCCTTAAATGGTAACAAGTCCCATTACCTAAGCAGGTCGCTTGATTAATATGGTTGATTTGCTTGGATAAAGAGGAAAACGTTAGGGACATATTTTCTGACTTTTTCCATTTTAGGTCTTGATGATGTCCAATGACAGAATCCTAGCCAGAATGGGGAAGACCATCACTGCTGAGACAAGGATGGGTAATTTAATGGCAATGACTGCCATTCCATTAAGGATGTGCCAACTGAGGGTTGGGCGCCAAATTCATCGCTATAAATTTCCTAAAGAATTCACTAATAAAATATCATCAATTATGAGAGTTTAAGAAAAAACATAATCAATTACCAGATCACTTTTATTAGATTATTCTCTTAGTAAACTTTATCAGAATCCATTTTGAATTCTATTCTTTCTCAGGGAAATTATTGCTGTGTGCTCTAATTGAGAGACTCTTTAAGATAAAAGAGTAAGGATCTGAGCGGGGATCCAGAGAAGAAGCTGAATCAAATTGGGGATTGATGCTGACAGTGTGTCAAACAACAGAAACCATAAACTGAGATCTGAGCATAGATCAAGTTAGGTGGTACCAAGGAACAAATCCCTATTCAGGACATCATAGGTATTTTGAGAGGAAATACTGGCTGAGCGGTGGACTGAAATCTAATACTTTAATTTAACTACAGATAATAGTCATCATACTACTATCAACAATTATATCAACTACTATCATACAATGCAGAAAATTGCACAAAACCCAAACCTGTGCAGATAATATATTTATAGGGGTTATTTTTGAGAATAATCAGAAAATCTATATATTTTTATAAAGTGGTGCTCACTACAGGGGTGTAGTTGAGTAGAAGAGATTAGAACGAGATGTCATATTAAGACAAGATAAGAAAACTTTGGATGGAGTTGGAAATTGATAATCAGAACGCCCTGAACTCAGAGGATCATTGAGAATTTGCAGGCTTGAAAGAGAGAGTCGCCAATATGAAGGAAGGGGTCAATAATGTCACAAGTTTTGAAAATGAGTTACTTGGAAAGTAACTTCATTGAAGAATAAAGAAGGGGACTTAATAAGAGAAGTTTTTCTTTCTGAAAATGGAGCATGAAGCAGATTGCATTCATTTGAAAGCATTCAGCAATGATATCAAGCAGCTGATTAAACAGGTTGAGGAGTTGAAGATGATTAATGGGAAGCAGTTACTATTCTCAAAGCCATAGAAAAGAGCAGCTATCATTCAAGCCGCTTATAAGGTTGTCAGGCATGGAGACCTGAGAAAAATAACTGACCATATTCGCCAGTACTGGATGTCAATCAACTATGATGTCGCAGACTATCAAGCTTGATTTGTGGAGTGTCAGTTGCATAAACCACATAAGAATATGACTGGATACTGACTGGTCTGCCCTGTATTTGCTTGGCATATGGTGTCCATCAATGTGATTGGATTACTGATAATGAGCACAGGGGGAGTCAAGTATATAATAGTTGCAATCAATCATCAAACGAGATAGTTTGAGATGAAGGCCCTAGGAAGTAGACGCTACTAGTACTGCAAAGTTCATCCTATATCAAGTAGTATACTGACATGGATGCCTGCAGGTCCTGCTGAGCAATAATGGGACAAATATCACATCTAATGTGATCCCACAGTTGAATGAGATAATGGGGATCTAAGGAGTCATGTCTGTACCCTACCAGCTGGAGACAAACAGACTGGTGGAACTAATTAATTGGATGTTGGCTGTGACGCTGAGGAAGCTGGTTGCAGAAAGAACTTCCACATAAGGATGTACCTGAGTCTGGTGACATTTGCTTACAATATTAGTCATCATATGGTTACAGGAAAAAAGCTGTTTGAGTTGCTATATGGGAGGAAGGCCGCGTTGCTGCCATTCTTATATTTGGTGGTGGAACCCACATCAGGGATGAGTGCTGAGCAGTACCTGAATCTATTGATGAATATCCTGATCAAAATGAAATTGCAAGCATTCAATACAACTTTGAAGAAAAGGACACAAGCAAAAATAATGGATGATAAGAACTGACCAGCCTTATCAGAATACCAAATAGGCGAAAGTGTTGCCTATTGTGATATGCATGGTTTTGGGAGAATAAACAAATTGGATGTGTTGTGGTCAGGTACGTTTGAGATCATCACCAAGAAGGAGATGGACGCCTACTTCATCAAGAACCTCTTGGATGGAAGAATAGTAAATTAAGTCCATGCTAAGTATTTAAAGTGATGGATTGAGGAAAAAAAAAAAAAAAGAGTTCCCAAAGGAACGCTAAACCATTAAGTTGGTTATGTCCTAATGATTTGGTCAAGTCCAAAAAAGGACCGCTGAACCAATATAGATGATTAAGTTCTAAAAAAGTAAGACCTCTGAACCAAAGAAAACTGGTAGGTCTAAGTATACCTAGGATCCAGTTTGGGGGGAAAAATAAAAAGATGGACCGCTGAACCAAAATAAGGTCAAGTCCCATAAAAAAAGAAAAAAAAAAATAAAAGATTGATAAAAATATTAGGAAAAATTATTAAAACTGCATAGAAAAATTGATATATTTTATAATTTTTACTTCTACTGATTATCCTTAATTTAGAGATGATTCCACCTATGTAGCCTCTTGGGGGAGGTAGATGGATCGCAGTAGGAGTAAAAAACCCGTCAAAATATATTTGAGATTGGATGCTAGCGAGGGCTAGACCTAAACAAAACCAAGTGCATTGAGCATATGCAGATCACTGTGAGAAAGCAACTAGGGTAAGGGAAAGTGCAATTTCAAAAGAAGTCAAACGTGGTACATTGGAGCAGGGAGGGAAGCAACAGTAAAAGAAGAGGCATTCAGTGAATAACCCCAGGTAATCCCAATATGGCACCAGAGCTGGAATATTGGTCTTGAGTGCTTGCTGATGGGCTTCATCAAAAACACTGGACATATGGGCCAGCAACGAGCAAGAGATACTAGATGGGGGATGCCAAATCATGCCCCTATCAAAGCCATCAGTGGAAGATACCAATGGGACATGCCAGAAATGGGATAGTCATGCAAGGAGTGAATGGCATCCTGAAAGTGATGACTATGAGCTTCTCAGAAGCTGAAGCAGAAAGAGAGATGGAAACTGGGAGAGGCTTTAAGTTTTGTGGCCCAACTTCAAAAACTTGGCCAGCAAAGCAAAGAGCATAGGCTGCAATATCCTGATCTAGAATGTTTTCAAGGTCAAAAGAATTCAGAGCTATGGATAAAGCCTCAGTAACTTGAGCCCTTAATTCTGCATAGGGAGTTCAAAATGTACGCTGTTGCCAATGGTTAGTTTGGTGACCAAGACAGCTTTCTTGTAATATAGACAAGTTGAAGAGGAACTCTAGTAGCAAGTCCAAATCAGTAAGGAACAAACAATCAAGAGCAAAAGGCATTACTTCAGGAGTTCAATAATGATGTTAGGAGTATCTGCAAAAGGAGATGAATACAGGAGAGTCTTAAGATATAACTCTAGAAACAATGACAGAGGAAGGATTGGTCATGAGTCATTTGAGAAAATCACTAACCTGGTTTCAGCGGGGTTGGTTACCATTTCTGGTAATTCCATGGAAGGACTAGCTACTGGTACTTGACTAGGAGTATGAGTCCTGGAAAGACCATAGAAAAGGTTCCGTTGTGCAGACCAACTCATCCGCTGGAAGAACCAAAGATCTTGATCAGACAAACTATTGAGCAGCTGTTGGTAACATGACTCAGAATTTGACATATGAGCTGGATGAGAGAAGGATGTTGGACTTATATGATAGTTGACATTATGCACTCAGAAATCAATTAAGCTCCAATTTTGGAGAAATTAATCTCAAAATTAATGAGGATAATCTCTTCAGAGAAGAATTAAGAATGATATGAGCCAAGAGATTATAAGAAAATAACTAGGGTGAACATAAATGAGCATTCTTAATTAGGCCACAAAACAAATATAAAAGGCAAGAATATCTTGTCAAGGATGAGGAGAAAATCAGAAAATTAAGGACGCCAGACCAAGATGTTGAATATGACAGCAGGTCATATGCCCTGATGGGGGAAAACCAGATCCTGGTATTAATATAGTCAAGAGTAAATTGATCATCCTGGCACAACAGAAGATCATGGGGACTGCGCTCTGAGTAGGTGGTAGAAAGGAGGAAGAAGAAGAGAGCAGCATGCTGAAGGTCGTCCTTAGCAGCGTTGAGTACTGATGATAATACTTCACTTGAGCAACCAATGTATTTGACCAAGTGTCTGAAGTGGTGTTCTCCTGCCCCAATCCTTTTCTCACTTGAAATTTAAACAAGAGGGGGATGTGTTGGGAATTTTGCCCATATTCCCAGCTGATTAGATTACCAGGGATTGCTAGGGGATAATTCCCAATGTGAGGTGAATTGGATATTGGTTGACCCTGATTTTGGGGTAACTATGTTCTGGGGATTTTAGATTATTCGCCTGGTCAGATCCATTGGGGATTAATCCAATGAATGCTTAATATCTCATTGGCAGAGTTGCAACAAAATAGGGACATCTGATAGTTGATTAACTATCAGGTGTATCAATTGGGATCAGTCTGGTTTCATCACCAACTGATTGGGAATTTATAGAGTAATTTGTAAGACGATTGATGCCACCTGAAACTAGCAAATTGATCAGTTGGTTTGCGACCTTCCTTAATGGGTAACAAGTTCCATTACCTAATCAAGTCGCTTGCCAAATATGGTTGGTTCGCTTGGATTGAGAGGAAAACGTCAGGGACATGTTTTCTGCCTCTTTCCATTTTAGATCCTGAGATTGTCTAATGACAGAATCCTAGCAATGATGGGGATGGCCACCGCTGCTAATACAAGGATGGGTTATTCACTGGCAATGGCTGCCATTTCATTGAGGAGGTGCCAACTGAGGATTGAGCACCAAATACTCCACTATAGATTCCCTAGAATTCACTAATAAAATTAATAATAATTTGCCAGATAATAATTTACCATATCACAAATTATCACTTTTACTAGAGCATTAGCTTAGTAAACTTTATCAGTATCCATTTGTTCTATTCTTTCTCAGGGATATTATGCTGTGTGCAATATTTGGGAGACTTTTTTAAGATAAAGAGTAAAGATATGAACGGGGATCCAGAGAAAAAGCTGAATCAAATTGGTGATTGCTGCTGACTGTGTGTCAACCCAGAGAAAACGTAAACAGGGATCTAAGAGTAGATTGAGTTAGGTGGTACAAGGGAATGAATCTCTATTTAAGACATCGTAAGTATTTCAAGAGGAAATGCTGGCTGAGCATTGGGCTGAAATCTAATACTTCTACTCAACTATGGATAATAGTCACCATACTACTATTAAACAATTATATTAACTACTATACAACACGGAGAATTGCATAAAGCACAAACCTGTGCAATTAATATATTTATAGGGGTTATTGGCTGAAAATAATCAGATAAACTAAAATTTTTACACCACCATAAGACAAGGTAAGGATGGCTTAAAGCCACAGTCAAATCACACACTTGGGGTGAAAACTCCAGAGAGAAAATTCTAAACTGAAGCTCAGAATGTGCAGGCATGACCTTTAAAAGGTCGCCCTTTCAGGGAGCCTCTCCCACATTATTCTTTGAGCTCTTGTGAGCCTAAATAATGGCTCAGGCGAGGCACAGACCAGCGCCCAAACCTAAACCAAACCACATCAAAAAACCTTTATTGATTAGACTCAGAATTTGGAAAATCTATGTCCAAGTAAAAATGCAACAATAAGATTAATACCAATTGTTACATTACCCCACTAGAGAAAGGCCCCCCAGAATAGGGTGCACCAAAGTGGGAGGCTGCCACAATGAAGGCTTCCTGGTATTAGTTGCCTTGAGCCCCTGAAAATTCTCCCAGAATAGATTCTGGGCACCTCAGGGTTAGGAGCTCATGACAAGGACGAGTCAGGACTGGGCTGCTGGAATCGGCCCATCCAATGCAAGAAAGCATGTCCTGCGCTTGGCTAGGGTTCACTCTCACCCCAAGATTCTGTTGGCGATGGTCTTCCCATTTTGCCCAGGAAGGTGTTTCTCCAACAGAACCATGTGAGGGAATGCGGTCCAGTGCAGCTGGATGGCTGTATCCTTGCAGAGTGGACTGTATGTTGGTGAGGGAGCCCTTCTGGGACAGGTCCCCTTGGTGCCAACTGGATCTCTGGTGAGGGGGAGGCACCTCCAGGTTCTTGCGCTGACAATCACTTCAGGTCCAGCGTTGGCCATCAGTCACCAGCTCCCACCAATGATGGTTACTTGACAACTGGGACCTAGCATGACCACTGAGGTCAGCTGATCTTGGGATTAAAGATGACCAAGGGCGTTTAGGCATTTTTAAGGTGTGTAGTTCACCAGCAGGTAGTGTATGGAGGTGTTTTGTGCGTGCACATGTCAAACGCTGATTGGTATATTCCCTTACCATTTTGGTTAATCCAGGCAAGAGAAGTATCTTTGAAGTACTTGTGTTTTATAAGCTCTGGGATGACCTACAAGTGACCTGTCATGACAGTATTGAATCACTTCATACTGAAGATCAAGAACAAGAACCCACAATTTGTTCCAATGATAAATAACCCCCGTCTGAATAGTATATGCCTTATTAAGATCTCTTTTTTGTTCATTCATCCTTTCCTCAACAAGTTAATTACCAAATCTTTTTTTCTTCTCAAACTCACTTTTGAAAATTTATTATAAAAAAGTTTATTTTATCTACCGCCACCTGGCAACGACCTTTTCCCATTTGATGTCCGCAGATCTGCCGCCAGCTGCTCCAGTGTGGGGCAGCGGTGATCCACCTCCCAGCGTTTTCCGCCCAGCTGTGAAACAAACTTGGATGGTCTCAAATAGTCTGCCAAACTCTACTGGCTGATTTGTCCCCCCACGGGACTTAGCACTTCACCTTGTGCGCACCCACCCAACTCTCCCCCATCCTCTCTCCCTACCCAAATCCTCCATTTGATATTGCCTCCATGTTGACTATGGGCATTTATTACCATATGCCAACAAAGCAATTATTGAACTCGACACCGCTGCCTTTGCGCTGACTGGTTTTATTGATTTCTGCCCTTATAAGAGATATTTTGACATAGGTTTCCTAAAGGAAGCAGATGATGCAGCGGCGGCGTTGACTCTGCTCATTTATAAAAATATCTCCATCCCTACCACCCAAACTCGTCTCCCTGATGACACCACTCTAGTGGTGTCATTTTCAAACTCTCTTCACATCTCCCACCCCAAGTTCTTTATGACAAGTTGTTGACCAGGCTTTTGTCTTATGGCACTCAGCCCAACCTGGTCTTTGCCATTCCTTCTGGCACGGAGCACCTTGCAGGCCCTTGCGCCACTGCCACTATTATTCCCCACCTCCCTACCATCACCCAACAAATCCCCCCACATGCTCACATTGCTGCAGCGCCTGAGAAATTCTTTTGGGCTCATGTCGATTGTGGTCAACTAATTTGTCCCATTTGTTTTGCTCTTGACCACACTAAACAGTCCTGCCCCCATGCCAATTCCCTTGGTTCAATTTCTGAACCCATTTTTTGGCATCATCTGAATGGGGCGTTTTGTAGCCCCCTCCCACCCAACATTCTCGCATGTTGACCCAATGTGGGAAGTCAGCCCTAACCAAATCCTCCAGCCACACTCACCACCCTGGGCACCAACTTCCCAATCAGAGTCAGGCCTGGACCATAATTCACACCCAAGCGCCCCAATTGAATCCTACTCTCCCAAATTCTCCATCCACTATTCTTGTAAACCAGAATTCTTGGGAACTATTGGATGAGGTTGACGAGACAGGTGGAATTCTCATAAATAAGGATGCTGAAACTGGTGAAGAAAGCCCAATCAATTATGATTGGGCTGAATTTTCAATTCAGATTTTGACAAATCCCTCTCCCCCAAACGATTTGCTCCTAAACCCAATGCTGCCCCCTACCAAAGTTACCACCATCTTGCCATTGCAGCAGTGGCCTCACCCCTTTGCAGCCAGCTCCACAAAGCAGTGGCTCAATCAATGGATTAGTTCAGTAGAGGGCTAAGCAATATTGAATTCCCCCCCCCAAGTTCCACAAAGTGGTATGGGAGGAAATCTCCAAATTGCTTGATGTCACCAAAATTGCCATTGCGCATGTGGTGAAACTAGCTGCATTCGACACTGCCTCTAAAACTACCCGCCAAACACTCACCAGCTTGGCCCAACTCCCAGATGCCCGCATCCAAGCGGAGCATCATGTGGCGGAATTAATGGAGGCTGCCTTCCAAGCTGATCTTGAGGTAAGTAACCCATATTTCTCCTGTCTCCATCCCCACCATGCTGATGAACCAACGCCATGGCTCTCTGCGCTTATCCGCTTCTACAATAGCTGTGATTCTTCCCAATTTTCTGAGACTGTAGAAGAACCGCCTGACTCTCCCTCCCCCTCCACCATGGTGGGCTAGCGGTCTCTGCTACCTGCCTGTAAGAGGTTTTTTTTATCTCATTTGTTTGTTTGTCACCCGGTGGTGTGGGTTTATCATGATCATATTGGCAATTTCCATCCCCTGGTCAGCATGCCTCAAATAAATATAAAAAGTTAATTACCAAACTTAGTATGCCTCTGAGACGCTCTAATCCGATCTTGGATTCCTTATAAACAATCCCTGACATGAGCAAACAGATTAAAAGGCACATCATTGCAGTGTTAAACTTATCAAGCTCTTCCCTTATAAATATGTTGGCCATCATGACTTGGCCAAATTTGCAGAGTGTTTTCAGATCCTGGGCGTTATTGAAGTCAAAAATCATATTGAACTAATAATAGATGCCAACGTGCTTGTTTTGGTTTACACCTTGGGTTCTTTATAGAATTCCAGAGCCCTATGTTTTTTCTAATAACAAAGAGATTTCATGCATAAAGTAGGTCATTTTGCCATTCCTTAATGCAGACACAATGTCAAGAAGTTTTTATCATATATAGGATAATTAGTTTCAGCTGGAATCATTTTCCTGCTGAAATATTCTATTGGAATTTCCATATTGTCAGTTCCCACCAAAGTAACACTGATCCAATTGCAAGTTATTCTGGACTTAAAAAATTACTTCAACCATACTTCTCTTGGTTGGATTATCCAAATCGGTAAGGGAATATATCAATCAGCGTTTGATATGTGCACGCACAAAGCACCTCCATACATTACCTGCTGGTGAACTACACACCTTACAAACACCTAAATCCCCTTGGTCATCATTAAGTGTTGACTTTTTTCAAGCCTTAGAAAAGTAGAAGAGAATTTTAACTCATGGTTGTGGTTGACCACATGACTAAATTTCTAAATTTTTACCCTGTTCATTGGGAATTACTGCTAAGAAGGTTGCAGTTATTTTTATCATTTTTAATAATTGCTCGTCATAGTCTTCCTGAGGAAGTGATTTCTGATCAAGGACCTTATTTTTTCTCATTTTTGGGAGCATCTGTTGGCAAATTTGATTATCAAACCTTATCAATCATCATCTAACCATCCTCAGTCAGATGGTCAGACTGAAAGGGTCATCCAGGTTCTGGAACAATATCTGTGCTGTTACATCTCAAATAATTAGAATAATTGGGTCAAATGGATTATCGAAACAATTTGTTTATAACAATAGATGTCACTCCTCTACTAGAATGTCTTCTATTCTTTAAAAATTATGGCCAAACCCAGAGATGTTGGGTGGACATGAAGGGCAAAGGTGCCCAGGTGCTAATGAACTAATCTCAAATGCATCAAAGATTTTTAGGATTCTTAAAGAAAACCTGGAACAGGTCATTCATAAGCAGAAGAAGCAGGTTAATTGTCAAAGATACAACGGTCAAAAGTTTAATACAGGGGACTTGGTAATGATCAATGTCAAGAATTATAATGTTTCAATAAGAAAGTTAGAAGTTGGGACCGGTGACAATGGGCCCAAATGAAATCAGTCATCCAATTAATGATATAGCTTTGGCTTATATCAGTAAAAGGTTCAGAGCTCATCCGATAATCCACACATCCCAATTATGAATTTAAAGGACCTATTCCAGAAAAGCCTCTCCCAATCAATCCCAGAGAGTTGGGGAAGCCCAAATATGAAGTATAAGAAATCTTGGATACTTGTGTGGTGAAGGGCCAGAGAACTTTCATGGTTAATTGGGTTGGCTTACCATTAAAGAAGTTACTTGGTAATCTACTGCAGACTGCGCCAAATCCAGATATGATAAAGCGTTTATATTTGGATTGGGGTAAGTAATGTAACAGCTGGATTAATTACTAACTGAAATATTGACTAAGTTTTTTGGACTTAAAGTTAATCCAGCGAATTTGATATGGAGAAACATCATCCTGAACAAAATCAATTTTCAATTTTCATTTCATGATTTTGAGATATAAAAATTACATCTGAAACTAAGGATTCTGTTTGCATAAATTATAACACATCGCCTATGACCTAAAAGGTTAAAATAAATTTTGAGACTGGTGTAGATTGGCGAAGTTAAAATCATTTAATTTAATTTAATCTATTGTGAGGAAGGCTGACCAGGGGATGCACACTTGTGAATGTCAACCTGAAAGAAATGAAACTTGGTAACAGGGAAGACACCCAGAGAAGCGATGCTATCTCTTGTTGCCAACGGGAACGCCACTATGGGGAGGGGGAGGGAACGTGTAAAGGGGCCATAACCACAATTGAACATGTGTGGAGGAAAGGGTCCAATCTGATGAACCAAACTGGGAACCAGGAGGAGACCAGCTGATGGCGACACGGTGGGAGGTACCCAAACATCCACGCCTGAAAGTGGTCCACCAAATGGGACTGGAATCTGTGGACAGCTTCTGGGAGGGTGGGGGTGGAGCCTGCTATGGCATCCAAGACAATCGTGTGGATAGTCCACATGGTGATTGTGACCACCAGAGCACAGAGGGAGGGTGGAAGGGGGATATCATGGATATAGCAAACATATCTCTTGACAGACTGAAGGGATGTATTTGATCCTGGCCAAGCAGACGTTGAACTTCACGCCATATCACTTTAGAGGTAGGGCACTTCTCCAGGCGGTGGAATAGCTTACCATACTGGCCACACATGACACAGGATGAGTGTAAAGCGTTAGAGCGCTCAGCCATATGGTACACCCACCTTAGGCAGCGCCACACATGGGAACGGATTTGAGGCTGCAACAGAGGGTGGTGTGCGTATTTCCAAATAGTCTTCTGGGTCTCAATGGAATAAGGGATGTCCATCATGTCCAGGTAGTCCACCCTGGATAGGACATGGGGCTGTGTGGGGATCAAGCCATCTTGAATGGGTAGCCCCTGTAACTCCTGTGTGAACTGAGGAGAGGGGCGGCCTCTCTGAGCTGTGTGTCCACTAATACGAATTCTCCACTCAGCGCTCTGCATGGAGAGGAGGATTCGTTTGTAGTGGGTTTTAGTACCGTGAGGACCTGTGGCTGATGGGTGGGAAGCCAGATATTTCATTAAGGTGTGAGGGTTTTATGGATTGTTAAGGCCCAGGGCACGGGAGAAGTTGGAGCAGGCCGCGCGGGAACAAATGTTGGGATGGGAGCGTAGGGGCGGTGACAGCTGCAATCCAGGTGCCAAGGATCTTGGCAGCCTGGGCTTTAAAATCGAGCAGGCCCATGCCACCATGACGACGAGACCCAAACATGACCTCAAGCTGCACTGGTGGTGGATGGCCTGACCATAGCCACCCTTGTAGAAGGGCATACATAGATTTGAAAAAACCTGGGGAGAAGGCGATTGTGTGGGCTTAAAACCAGACTTTGGAGAGGAGTATAGAGTTGGCTAAAACAACCCTGCTGTAAGGGAAGTAGGGTGGGCTCTGAGGGAGGCGATACGCTTCGTCACATTGTCTAGAATAAAACCTTCCATTACTGCTGAGGCATACCCGCCTGCCTCCACCCACACGCCAAGATGGTGGACAGACCCTATGGTAGGGCGTGGCACGAAGGGGAGCACAAGTGGGGCGGTGTGGGGTGAGCAGGGAAGGCGAGCACGTGTGCAGTCAGATGGGCCAGGCTGGGCACTGGTTGCAGGGGCCCAGCAGGTTTGATACTGACCAAGGAGGATGATTTTGGTTTTGGAAGCGTTCCAGTGTTGCATTACTTACCTGGGAAAACTCCTGGATGAGAGCTTCAAGAGCGCGTGCATCTTGATTATTAGACACCCTGACCACTCAGTCATCTGAAAAGGCTAGTATCTTGACTGGGGCTTGGCCTGGTGCATGGACCCCAGTAAGGTGGGCATTCACATTTTGAAGTAGTGGGTCAAGGCTGAAGTTGTATAAGAGTGGGCTAAGGGGGTCCCCTTGGCGTAGGCCCCTTTTGGGGCGGACTACTTCTGTGAGGAAGCCAGGGCCATGCACTGCCATTGTTGCAGATTCCGTCAGCAGCATTACCCAGTTGATGAAGCGAGGGGCAAGCGGAATTGGTGGAGGCAGGCCCTGAGGTATTCCCAGTTTACTCTATCATAAGCCTTCTGTTGGTCCAAAAATACAAGTGCCCCAGAGGCCGTGGACTGGCATGCGTTAGCCACAGATTGCACGTTGTCCCAAATTGACCTTTTGGGTATAAAACCAAATTGTTCTGGGAGATGGTGGCAGACGCTACAATCCCTAAACGGTTAGCCATGATTTTGTTTTAAATTTTTGTATCCATGTTAGTTAAAGGAATGGGGCGCCAGTTGGCTAGGTCTAGCTTATCCACTTTCTTGAAGAGTGTGATGGTGAAGGCCTCTTGCCCTCATGGTAGAAGGCGCGTATACAGAAGGATCGGGGTAAGGGAGGCAAGCAGCAATGGGGATATATATTTAAAGTACTTTTTATAGAACTCATATGGAATGCCATCAGGGCCTGGGCATTTCCAATTTGGTGCACCGCGGATGGCTGACCAGAGTTTGTTCAAAGTAATCAAATTCTTTAATTCCGGGTATCAGGAAATGGTACAGATTTGAGTGCTGTCAAGAAATTTTTCTATTTCAGCTGGCTGAATTGGATCAGATTGGTACAACTCAGAATAATACTTTTGTTTTTGATTGCTACTTCAGCTGGCTTATCCACTACGGAATTATCTGACCTCTGCACCTGTGTGCAGGCCACGCTCTGGCGTGGTGCAAAGAATTTTTAAAAAAATATGTGGATCATGTGCCACCCTCTGTAATGTGTTTGGCCCTGTACTGAACACAAACCAAATGTTTGTGTTGCCTTTCAAGCGTGTTGAGGTGGGCGGCTGCTTCTGCCCACTTCTGGCCCCAAGCAGGGCTGTAGCACGTGGCTGGGGTGTTGGAATCCAGGTGTGCCAACTCTGCCAGAGTGCGCGAGACGATGGCTGTTATAGCTCATGAGCGTTGGGAGGAGAGGTGGCGAGTGTGGCAGATGGTATCCTCTTTGAAGGCTGACCATGTGGAAATTGGGTCCGCGCAAAATGGTGTAATGAACTCTTTTGCCAAAGTCGCTGATTCCACCCAAGTGGAAAATTATGGTGACGCAAGTTTGGGTGGGCAGAGTTTGTGCCAATGCGGGGCCTTAGCCACTGTGACAGGTAGGTGGTAGGTTATCGAGACCAGCTGGTGGTTGGAGAATTCGATTTTTTTTGTTTGGAAGTAAAAAATGTGAGATTAAAATTTTGCTGGCATGAGGATAAGGTCGATGTGGGTCATGGACCTTAATTGGCCATTGTGGACGTGGGGTCGCATCATGTTTTTGGGCAGTGGGGCTTGCCGCAGCAGCGCGTCTAATAACCCAAGGGTGGCCTTTAGAATGCAAAGTTCTACATAACCCTGAGGGCGTGGGATGAGGAAGGCCAACGGTCTGTGGGTGAGTTTAGCCAACAGTTCATGTTGCCAACTATGAAAGGGTCAGGGGGTAATGGAAGGGATTTGACCAATGAGAAAATTCCTGACGCTCTTGTACAAAGGTTGGGGCATAAATGTTGACAATAGCATGTGCCACGTTGGCCCATGAGAATGTAACAATGAGGACTCAGCCATAGAGGAAGGATTCCGACGATAAAAATTTAAAAGAATTGTTTTTCTGAACTAGCACCCCACAGTACTCTGACCAGAAGGATAGGGAAGAGAGGAGCATGGTTTTCCAAGTGTCCTTGAAACCTCGTGGACAGTGGGACTCCTAGATGGCCAGGATGTCCACAGGTAAATTTTTTTGTAAAAAACTCAGTTTCCTAGCCTGGGACAGCGAGGCCTTGAGTCTGGCGATATTCAATGTCCCTAAAGTGAAGGCTTCCCCAATTGCACCTTAGGTGTGAGGGGGTGGGCACCTGGGCCCACCAGCCTCCTCTGGATCCCCACTGGCCTTCATGGCAGCATGGGTGTTTGCAGCAATGCTATTGGTTTTTATAAATTTATTGTGGGGATGGCTGACCATGGGACGGACGCTTCCGAATATGACTCAGATGAGACAAAACTTAGTACCAGGGGAGGCACCCCAGAGAAGCGATGCTATCTCTTGTTGCCAGCGGGAACGCCACTTATGGGAAGGGGGAGGGAACGTGTGTAGGGGACGTAGCCACTATTGAGCACGTGTGGAGGAAGGGGTCTGATTTGATGAACCAGACTGGGAACCAGGAGGAGACCAGCTGTTGGCGATGCAGTGGGAGATATCCAAACATCCATGCTTGAAAGTGATCCACCAAATGAGACTGGAATCTGTGGACAGCTTCAGGGAGGGTGGGGATTGATCCAGCGATGGCATCCAAGACAATCGTGTGGATAGTCCACATGGCTATTGCAACCACCAGAGCACGGAGGTAGGGTGGGAGGGGGAAGGCCATTGATGAAGCAAACATATCTCTTGATAGACTGAAGGGATGTGTTTGATCCTGGCCTAGCAGACGTTGGACTTCGCGCCATACAACTTTAGAGGTGGGGCACTTCTCTAGGCGGTGAAAAAGCGTTCCATACTGGCCACACACGACACAGAATGAGTGTAAAGCATTAGAGCGCTCAGCTGTACGATACACCCGCCTCAGGCAGCGCCACACATGGGAGCGGACTTGAGGCTGCAACAGAGGATGGTGTGCGTATTTCCAGATAGTCTTTTGGGTCTCAGTGGAATAAGGGATGTCCATCATGTCCGGTAGTCCACCCTGGATAGGACTTGGGGTCGAATGGGGATCACGCCATCATGGATGGGTAGCCCCTGTACCTCTTGTGTGAACTGAGGAGAGGGGCGGCCTCTTCGGGGTGTATGTCCACTAATACAAATTCTCCACTCTGCGCTTCGCATGGAGAGTAGGATTCGTTTGTAGTGGGTTTTGGTCCCGTGAGGACCTGTAGCTGATGTGTGTGATGCGAGGTATTTCATCAGGGATTGGGGGTTTGATGGATTGTTGAGGCCCAAGGCTCGGGAGAAGTTGGAGCAGGCCGCGCGGGACCAGTGTTGGGATGGGAGTGTAGGAGCAGTGACGGCCGCAATCCAGGTGCCCAGGATCTTGGCGGCATGGGCTTTGAAGTCAAGTAGGCCCATGCCACCATGATGATGAGGGCCAAACATGACCTCTAGCTGTACTGGTGGAGGGCGGCCTGACCAAAGCCAACCTTATAGCAAAGCATACAGGGATTTGAAGAAGCTTGGGGAGAAGGTGATGGCGTGGGCTCCGAACCAGACTTTTGATAGGAGCATAGAGTTGGCAAGAACAACCCTGTCAGTGAGGGTAGTAGGGTGGGCTCTGAGAGAGGCGATTCGCTTCGTCACGTTGTCCAGTATATGGCACTCCATTACTGCTGACGCGTATCCACCTGCCTCCAACCACACACCCAGATGGCGTACCAGTCCTATGGTAGGTCGTGGCACAAAGGGAAGCACCAGTGGAGTGGTGTGTTTTGAGTTAGTAAGGCGTGGACTTGGGCGAGCTGATGGGCTGGGTTGGGAACTACATGCTGGGGCTCAGCAGTTCTGAAACCGACCAAGGAGGATGATTTCAGTTTTGGAGGCGTTCAGTGCCGCGTTGCTTACCCGGGAATATTCCTGGATGAGGGCTTCAAGCGCGCGTGCATCTTTGTTATTAACCACCCCCACCACGCAATCATCTGCAAATGCCATCATCTTGACTGGGGTTTGGCCTGGCACATGGACCCCAGTGAGTTGGGCATTCACATTTCGCAGTAGTGGGTCAAGGCTGAAGTTGTTTAAGAGTGGGCTCAGGGGTCCCCTTGTCGCAGGCCCCTTTGAGGACGGACTACTTCCGTTAGGAAACCTGGGATGTGCACTGCCATTGTTGCAGATTCTGTGAGCAGCATCACCCAGTTAATGAAGCGAGGGGGCAAGCGGAATTGGTGGAGGCAGGCCCTGAGGTATTCCCAGTTTACTCTATCATAGGCCTTTTGTTGGTCCAAGAATACAAGTGCCCCAGAGGCTGTGGACTGACACACATTAGCCACAGAGTGCACGTTATCCCAAATCGACCTTCTGGGGATGAAACCAAATTGTTCTGGGGAGATGGTGGCAGATGCTACAGTCCCTAAATGGTTAGCCATGATTTTTGTTAAAATTTTGGTGTCTGTGTTTGTTAGAGAAATGGGGCGCCAGTTGGCTAAGTCTAGCCTATCCCCTTTCTTGAAGAGTGTGACCGTAAAGGCCTCATGTCCTCCTGGTAGGAGGCACTTTTCCAACAGGCTTTGGTTGAGTGAGGCTAGCAGCAATGGGGATATATATTTAAAATATTTTTTGTAGAACTCATATGGAATGCTATCTGGGCCTGGGCATTTTCGATTTGGCACACCACGAATGGTAGTCCATAATTCGTTCGGAGTAATTAAATTCATTATTTCTGGGTATTGGAAAATGGTGTGGATATGAGCTCTGTCGAGAAATTCCGCTATTTCGGCTGGCTGAATTGGTTCAGCTCTGTATAACTCAGATTAATATCTTTGCATTTTGATTGCCACTTCGGCCAGTGTGTCCACAATCGAATTATCCGATCTTCACACCTGTGTGCAGGCCACGCTCTGGCATAGTGCAAAATTTTTTTGAAGAAGTATGCAGTGCACTTGTTGCCTTTAGTGATGCGTGTGGCCCTGTATTGGACACAAACCCGATGTTTGTGTTGCCTTTCAAGTGCGTTGAGGTGGGCGGCTGCCTCCCCCACTTCTGGCCCCATGCAGGGCTATATCCTGAGGCTGGAATGTTGGACTCCAAGTGGGCCAATTCTGCCAGCGCACATGATATAACCGCAGATGTGGCTTGTGAGCGTCTGGATGAGAGATGGCGATAGTGGCGGATGGTGTCTTCTTTGAAATTTGCCCATGTGGAAATGGGGTCCATGCAAAACGGTGCAACAAACAATTTTGCCAAAGTTGCCTCTTCGACCCACGTGGAAAATCCTGGTGACGCGAGCTCTGGGGGGCAGATTTTGCACCAATGTGGGGCCTTTGCAACTGTGACGGGTAAGTGGTATGTTATCGAGACCAGTCAGTGGTCGGAGAATAGCATTTTTGTTGTTTTGAAGTGAAAGATGTAGGGGTTGGAATTTCGCTGGCGCTAGAATAAGGTTGATGCGGGTCATGGACCTTAATTGGCCGTTGTGGACGTGGGGACGCGTCATGTTTTCGAGCAGTGGGGCATGTCGCGGCAGCACATCCATTAACCCAAGGGTGGCTTTTAGAACGCGTAGTTCTATGTGACCCTGTGGGGCGTGGGGTGAGGGCGGCCACCGGTCCATTGGTGAGGTTAACCAACAGTTCATGTCACCAATTAGGAAAGAATCGGGGGTAGCGGGAGGGATTTGACCAATGAGAAAAATTCATGACACTCTTGTGCACCATTTGGGGCATAAATGTTGACGATTGTGTGTGCAACATCGGCCCATGAGAAGGTGACAATGAGCACTCAGCCATTTAGGAATATTTCTTAAGATGTAAATTTGAAAAAATTGTTTTTCTAAATTAGCACCCCACAGTGCTTCGACCAAAAGGATAGGGATGGTAGAAGCATTGTTTTCCAAGCTTCCTCAGAACCTTGTGGACAGTAGGACTCCTGGATGGCCAGGATATCCACGGATAAATTGTTTTGTAAAAAACTCAGTTTCCTAGCCCAGAATGGGGAGGCCTTGAGTCCAGCGATATTCAGCATCCCTAGAGTGAAGGTTTCCCCCATTGCACCTTAGGTGCGAGGGGTGGGCCCCCAGGCCCACTAGCCTCCTCTAGATCCCCATGGGCTTTCACAGCAGTGCGGGTATTAGCAGCAACGCTATCAGGGTTTTTGTTAATTTTTGCAGAAAGAGTCACGTTGGCTTTGGCCTTTGCTTTTTGTTTTCCCCGACGTCGGACGAATTTTTTGCAGTGCAGATAAGTTTGGTGCACCGTCAAGTGGGGCAAAAATTTTTTTTTGGTTGGAATAGGTCCCAAGTCAGTTTTGACCGGGGCTTGGGTGCAGCGATTGGGTGAGATTGAATCTCCCATCGGATCCTCAGATTGAGTGGCCCATTCAGCATGGGCCTCCAAATCTGATTGGGTGATGGATTTCTGAGTTGCTTCTGCCATGAAGGTCTCCATGTCCTCCTGGCGTTGTGAGTGTGGGATGGTGGTGGTGGCCTTGGCCGCTTCCTTGGCCGTGGTCCTATTGGCCTGCTTGGCCTTCTTCTGCTCCTGCGGGGAGATGGGCTTTACCAATAGGTAGCAGCCTTGTGCTCCCCACAGGAAAGCCTCCTTGGTGCTTGCGGTTGGTTCATAGTGTGCCTCTCCACTGGCCATGGCCGCTGAGTGGTGCTCTTGGAATGTGACGCCCTCTTTGATGGGGCATGCGTGCACCTTATGGCTGAACACGTCACAGTGGGTGCAAATGGGGGGCGCGCTGTCCACGGTTACCCAGAATGGGTGGGTGGTGTGCCCTGCGATGTCAATAAAGGTGGAGTGCAGGATCTGGGTTAGGTCCTTCATGATCTCCTTAGTTGGGGTCAGAACTGCGATGGCTTTGCCGGTGCACAGGTGTGGCATCAGCGTGAAACGTTGCATCTTGAAAGATTGTACTTCGCCATATATGGTGAGACCATCTTTCAGGTGTTGCTCCAAAATGTCACGTTTTACCGTAGTAGGCAAAAAGTCAAACGTGAGGAAAATTTGGTTTGATTTTGTCCATCTGGTGCATTTTGTTTCAATGACCCGTTGCCCTTTGGGGAGGTTGACCACTATGCGCACCACTGCAGCCTTGTCTGCTGCTAATTTGCTTTTGAAACCTAGGTCCAGCCAACCACGTGACATGGAGTGAGGTGCAACGTACACTGCAGTCGGGAAAATTTTGTGTACATCTTCACAAAATTTTTCCCATAGGGCCGTTTTTTGGATATCCAGATACACACGGACTCCAAATTCCACCGACGAAAGTAGCTGGGAATGTGGCGTGTTGATGTACTGGTTGCATCGTGCTTGCCACGCAAGTATCTCCGGGGAAATTGTGACCACTGGTTTTTTTTTAGATTTTTTCTATTCCACTGGATTCTCTGGGGCATTTTCGAATGTTAGAGGCCGCGGGCCTTCCGCCTGCTCCTCTTGCCTTGCTTGCCCAACTGCTCCCAGACATGGGCGCAGACTAATCCACTCTATGAGATTATCAAACTAGATTTAGTCTTGAATTGAATGGGTTGCAAAAGTGTTTGCAACGAGAAAGAAAAGTTTTCAGCATGCCAATAATAGAATTGCTTTTATGTGGGGTATTCCAATATCCATAATAGCATCCATAGTTTGTATGGAATCTCCATTCTGAGAATGCAAGAGTAATATCCACTGGGGGAAAGGTGTGGTGAGTATTGATTGATGAACATCAATCCCATAATGACTATTAAGCTGAATACTGGTATTAATTTTTCCCACGCCTCCTGTTGTGATTTTAACCAGACTATGCATTTTAAATGTATTATGACACTAGTGAATTTGTTGATGATGTGTAAGGAGAGTGTCTATATTTCTCCTGTTCCCAGCGTGGCAGTGCGCAGTGCACCAGGCCAATGCCATGGAACTAACCGTTAGTACCAAAGTGGTTAGAGCTTAGCAGAGGGTACTGAAGCAATAACAACTCAGGCATAAAATTACAAATTTTATAATTACAACCCCTATAGAGGTGATGCGGTGCATATATCAAATGGGGCTAAGTGACCCAGGTTGGAGGGAACCTGGGTGGACAAACGGTCCACAAAGGGAGAGCTGCATGGTACTGGCCATAGCAAGGGTAACGGAAGCAAGACCTCCTCAAAGAGGTTCACGCACAGGAGCGTTTGGAATATCATATAAAATTAAAATAGCTTAAAAGGGAAAAAGTTTATTTGGGAAGTTGACCAACAAGGAACGTTGGTCAGGGAAAATGTAATTAAGCTTGGACAGGGAAATTGGGGTTATGCTGCAGTGGGCCCAAGCAGCGACTCACCAATAGGGCAATACTGCCATCTGAGTTAGTTGAATGGGCCAAAACTGACTTCACTCAAGTAATTGACTGAAGTTGGATTTGACCCAAGCGCATTATTTCATAGATAGAACATGTTTTGAATCCCCATACATTGACTAAATGAACTGAACCATCCACCTTTATTTGGTAGATAGTTCGTTTTAACGCTTGGCCTGATGTCAGGGGCTGGGCACTTGGCACCCCACTAGGACCAACCTGGGCATATTTTGCCCTTACCCAGCGCTGGTCTAGGGTGTGCTTCAGGTCTGGGAGGCCCTGTAGCTTCAATTTTTGGGCCTCCAGGCGCCCAGCCTTAACTTTGGGGTTGATCCCCACTATTATGTCATGTGTGCATGACAGGATGATCTCCAATAAGAATTATTAGTGTCAATGAACTTTAGGCTTCCTTAAAGGAAGCTCTGGCTTAGTAATTGTTCATTTGGGGCAATGTCAATGACTTTGAGGCTTTCAAGGATTAAGATCTATTTTAACATTTTATGATCAATCCAATGATTAGAATTCTACGAGTTATCAGGGAGGATCACTGATAGTCAAGTTTACCAGCTCAAGAGCACAACTGCCTACACAAGGAAATCAAGCCAATGGGAGTTCTGACCAATAGCATGTCAAATGCTTCAGATCAATGATAGAAACTAAAATCAGGTGACTGTTGCCAATGATTCTAATAGGTGGGCAATAGGGTGCCATTAACGACCTATATATATGAGATTAATTCCCTGTTAAAATTACTTGTCCTTGTCTTACTAAATTTTGATTATAATTGATTTAGTTTTTGTTGGATGGATGTGCCTAGATAAAATGTTGAACAAAGGTCAAAGTTTATCTGAACTGTTACAAGCCCAGATTTGTGCTTTCTATCATCATACAAAAAAATTGTATTAGTTAAAAAAACCCTTGCAAACCTGTGCAGTGACTACTTTACATCAAGTGGTGATAACTATAGGGGGTTTCTGGGCCAACATTGTTTTTAAGAAATAAGTTAAGAGAAATGAGCATAAAACAGTTGAGTGAAAAAGGATTGTCTGAATTGGGCCTAAAGAGTGAAGAACATCTGAAGTCATGGATTTAGAATGTGTTGGAATGGAATCTGCTGTAAAGATGTTTGAGCTGATCCACTATCTTATTAAGCAGCAGAAAGATGTCAAAGAAATTGTCGCAAAGCTACAACTGTTAGTAACATGAAGATTTACAACCAATAAAGTTAACGGGATTTTGCCAAGTTATCAGGATTCAAAGTTAAGGCTTCAGACTCCAAACTCCTTATACAAGGAAAATAATTGAAGGCCCAAGTTAACTCAATGGAGGGCATTATGATGAAGCAGGGCTTGGACATGATTGAGGCACAAGATAAAGTTATGCTGTTAGGAAAATTTTAGACACAATACTGACAAACTTTAACAGCTTACTAAAGAAATGGAGGAACAATGACGGAAGTATCAAAAGCTGAAGGCATAGAAGTCTGGTCAAAGAAGTGAAGACCATCACCAACCGTTTGTCTAAGTTAGAAGGTGTTGGGATTTTGGATTTGATCATATTATTATGGCTGACCATAATTATAAGTCTGCTTATCCTCTAAGGGTTGAGGCCCTCTAGTGGATATGGGAGTTATCATTCTCATATAATGACTATTGTTTACTCGATTTGCCCACTTTTGGTCAAATAATAGTTTGAAATATAGTAAAAAACAGCTCTACTCATCATTGCCCTATTCATGTTACCTATATCAATGCAATTAACACCCACTTCCCCCACGTGGGGCAGTGGTGCGCTACCTCCCAATGTTTTTTGGCCATTGCCAAAACATGCTCAGGATGGCTTGGCTAGCCCTCCAAATTCTTCAGGTCGCTATGTACCGCCAAAGGACTTAGTATTACATCTCACTCAAACACAGGCAGTGCCTGTTGCCCCTCATGCTCCCCCAAAGAAGCATGCAATTTGGCCTTTAGGTTAAATATGGTAAGTTGTTCCCCTACTCAGACAAAGCTATTATCAAATTAGCCCTGACTGTTATGCAGCCTGCAGGCTTCATCAACTTCTGCCCTTTCAAGGGATATTTTGATCTCAGCTTCTCAAGTTAAGCTGATGCTGAAGTAGCAGCTACCATCCCCCCGGTGTTCCAGGGAATTCCCTCCCAACCACTCATACTCAGTTATCCACTGATACCACTCTTGTGGTTCAGTTTGCGGGCCCTCCTACCCACCTACCACCCAAACTTTTACATAATGAGATTATTGCTGGATTAAGGAATATGGTACTGATACTATACTACAATTTGTGGTTCCCAATGAAGCCACCCGCCTTGCAGGCCCCCGCACCTTCACATCTATTCATCCAGTTCTAATAGATGTAGCCCTCTTAATTCCCCCTCGCACCATTAACCCTCTTCCCATGACCAACCTTTCTGGGCCTGAGTGGATGGAGGGCGCACCATATGCTCTGCCTGTTTTGAACTAGACCATTATAAATGGTGCTGCCCCTCCATCACCTGAGCCGCGGCCCCCACTCCATGCTCTTCATATGATGACCCCATAGCCAATCTGAATACGTTTTTTGAATGAAGCACTATCCTTCTCCCCTCCCCCAAGGTTGTAGTTACAGCAACCACTGAATCAGCTAACCAAAAACTATTTCAACAAACCTATTCTCATGATAAACCAATAGGAGTCAGAATGGACTCCAGTAAACTCTAAATCCTCCTCTCAGCCAATCGCCCCAGCTCACCCATATGCAAATATCCCAATTAAATTCTGCCAAAATCCATGGGATTACTTGGTTGAGGTTGATGAATCAGATGTGCTTATCCCCAAAGTAGAATGAGCTGGGCTTCCTTCCTCTGAAATGTACCTTAATGCCAAATATGTGGCCCAATATCCAAAGCGCCATTATGTGCCTCTTTCTGATGCCGCCCATTCAAAAGTAACTACCAGCTATCTGAAGAGGCAGTTGCCTCCCCTAATATCGCCCAACATGTAAAGCTGTTGTAAAATCTGTTGCAGTACTGGCTGTGGGCCTGCCACCTCCTATCCTCCCTAACATGCCCCAAAACATAAAAAAGAGCATCTCCGCTACTATTAGGTGGCGCATACAGCAGTTCAAAAAGTTGCAGAAGTCACAAAGTTTGGCCCAAAGACCCGCATCACCCGCAACAACCTTGCAACCATTGCCACCTTCCCTAAATTACGCCTTGAGGCTGAGAAAGCCCTTAACACCTACATTTCCACCCTTCTCATTGCAAACATTGAGTTGCAAGCACCTCTTTGTTACCTCAACCCGTTTCCATGATGCGTCCATGCCTTTTCTCTTAGCTTTGTGCCGTTACATGTCCCCAAAGATGAGAACAAAGAGCCTCTTTATCCCCCTTCACCCTCTGCCATGGTTGTATAGCGATTTCTGCTTCCAATTTGGTTGGTGTTATTTGCTTTGATTTCACATCAGTTTGAGTGGATCCGTCTGTCTCATTTCAAAAATGAGTTTATTTTATTTATTTTTTTTTTAGCTCTTTTGAGCATCAGTAATGTCTATCCTCTAGTTGACATACCTTGAATAAAAATGACTATTGTTCAGCAAATTATCATGAGTTATATATCAATCTTCTGGTTTTTGATCTGCCAAATTGATAATGTTTTGTCTGGGATTGTCCCTGAAAATAAACAAGCAACTAAGTTGTTGATTTTCATATTGATAATTAGATTGGCTTGTAAAAGTTGACTGGGTTTTATTATCAATCTTGAAGTATTTATTAGTTGCTAGGCGAGTGATGCCGCTTTTATAGAAACTGGTGATATAACCTTTTGGCAATCACAACTTTCTGGTTAAAGAAAGAGTCCCATTTAAGAAATCTCTTTCTGCTAAGCATCACTTTTCGAAAATCAATTCAGCCTGAAATTTAGCTCCACTAAAGAGATTTACGAAAACTATTAGCAAATATGGCGGGAAACCCCACAAAGGAACCCGCAGGCTATGCCAAACGAGCCAGCACCACCCCCAAACGAAGCAACCCTCGGTTACCCACCTCAGGGTCAACCAGAATCACCCGCTCTCAAGCAGCAGCCATGAAAGCAGGCACCACCCCCAACCTGGAGCTACTCCAACTAGCGCCAGTTCACCTGATCGCACTTCTGCAACCTGCACGCCTAACAGCTCTGTGTGTGCTGCCTCCCACCAACCCGCTGGGCCCCCTCAACCAAGGAGGCCATCACCCACGCTGTTTTAATGGCGTCTGCTCAGTTGAATGCAACTCAGCCCATCCAGACATTCACCTCCCCCATTGTGTCAGCCAATTCAGCCCCATCTATTATTGCTGACGCCGTGTTTCTGGCTCCCTCCATGAGGGGCGATACCCAGCTACCTGGCCCCCAAATCCTCAGATGTAAGGTTGGATTAGCCGCACATTCTGGTTCACTAAGCACCAAATTGGGACAATCTACTCTTCCCAATGAGGATTCAAATGGTTCGGATTTTGGAACTTCACACCAGTTCCAATCTCACCCGTCCCATTTAAACCCCGTAATTGGCACTTCTCAAGTCGGCACTTTATCGCAATATGCTGAAAACGACCAATTCACTAATCAGCCAATGAGTTTTGCCCACGAAATCACAGCAAACACTCGGGATGAATTTACCCAAATAGATTGGGATGGTGATGAAACATCTCCCTCCTCCCAATTGGCTGGAGTTAATTTTAATCTGGATGGGACTCCCAATTTAGTGAGGCCCAACAATCACCTGGCCCCCAAACCCTCGGATGTAAGGTTGGATTAGCCGCACATTCTGGTTCACTAAGCACCAAATTGGGACAATCTACTCTTCCCAATAGGGATTTAAATGGTTTAGATTTTGGAACTTCACACCAGTTCCAATCTCACCCGTCCCATTTAAACCCCATAATCGGCACTTCTCAAGTCAGCACTTTATCTCAATATGCTGAAAACGACCAATTCACCAATCAGCCAGTGAGTTTTGCCCACGAAATCACAGCAAATACTCGGGCTGAATTTACCCAAATAGATTGGGATGGTGATGAAACATCTCCCTCCTCCCAACTGGCTGGAGTTAATTCCAATCTGGATGGGCCTCCCCAATTTAGCGAGGCCCAACAAACCGCCCCTCAATTTAATATGACGCCAGCAACTGCTGTAACATTCCAGAAACAAGGGAACTCCGCAAACTTGTCCAAACCACCAGCTCACACTCAACCTGCAATTGCAGCCCAAAGCAAACACAAACGTACCAAAGGAGCCACTGGGGCGTGGCAAAAACCTCTGGCACCAACGCTACCCAAAGCTGATCCCCGTGAAGTGGCGTTTATTGCTGATGTTAAGAAGAAATGGGCCGAAACTAGAGCGCAAAAAGCTCTACCTCGCTCAACCCTCTCCCACGCAATTCGCCTTTATTATGGGCATAACCCTGTTGAATTCTATACAGAGGATTACTTCTCATACTTTGCAGCGATTGCGGAGACATTCCCTATTAACACCACCATCCATGAATCAGTGGAGGGCCACTACATCGATGTGGGCTTCACCGAAGCTGCCCTTGCTGACCATGCTGCCACCCTCCAGGTCATTATTCCACGCGGATCTCTTCGCATCTCCCGCACACGCTCTCACCTGGAGAAAATTTCATGGGTTACTTTTTCCAACCTACCAACGACTGTTGATCCTGAGTCTCTTAAACTGGCACTCCATCGTGGCTTAATGGAGTTTGGGTCTGTTCTTTCAGTGGACTTTAGCGTCCCCTCTTACTATGCTCCCACTCAAAGAGCTCGCACTGCTAGAGCGTCGTTCATCCCCTCCCCCACTGTATCCCGTAACATTGAGGTTATTCCTCGTGTGGCGGTAGTTGGGGCATGCCCTGAGATCTTTTTTGTCGACCCTGATCAGGCGCGCCCCCAGTGTTCATGGTGTAACGCCCTTGGACACTTGTATAGTGGCTGCACAGCTCGAAAACAAGCCCTCTTAGCCACCACCCAGGGGCCTAAACCAGGCCAAAAACGATCCCACATGGCTGCAGCAGCAATTCCACAACCCACACAATGGGTTCCCGTTCAAGACCTGTCCCCTGAGGCCTTACGCCTAGCAGTTGAAACAGCTAACCCCACTATTGGTGTGGGATACCTTCGCGCTCATGCCCCCCTTCCAATGGGCACCCCCTCCAATCTCCCAGAGTCAACTCCTCTCTCACCAAGCGCAAGGCATCTCCCACAGGGTGCCCCTCGTCAGCCATCCCCACTCAGGGCTCCGCGGCACCCCCACCAACCTCCACCAGCGATTTATCGCATCAGCTCTCAGCTCCCAATGGAGCTATGCCCACCAGCATGGACTGGCAACTCGCGGCCTGTGGTAGAAGTGCACCTCAAAGAGTCCTACCCCAACCCCACAGTCCATTTCGCGCGGATCCTTTGAAGTGTTGGAGGAAGTGAATATGGACTCAGACTCATCAAATGGGGACACCGCGGAGGTCACCATTGAGCACCCTCAGGTCCTTCCCCTGCAACGGAGCGGGGGCAGCATCCTAGGGCTGGCTTACTGGGTCCTCCGCCCCCACCCTCTCCTCCCCCTCAGAACCCTCGACGCTCCTCACGGATTGCAGCTAATAGTCAAGCTAAAGGACTCAAAACTAGCCGCCTCACAGCAGCAGGTTTAAGCGCTGGCAGCCCCCAGGACATGGAGGGGAACAGCTATGAGTCCCCATGGCAGCACCCTGGCCCTGCAATCCATCAACGCAAATGGGTTGCGGGACTTTAAGCGGAGAGCCCGCCTCCTCCGAAACTTCAGGTCAGCACAAATTGACATCGCTGCTGTCCAGGAGCCCCATATCCTCCCCCACGAACAATCTGCATGGAATGAACAGTTTGGAGGCAACTCCTTCAGGACAAACCATGCCGCCCTTATTGTTTTGAATCCCCGGGTTAAAACCCATTCTTTTTCACAATATATAGGTGGCCGCCTCATACTGGCCAAACTCACCACTCCTGACTTCTCCTTCTTCGCTGCAAGCATCTACCTGCCTAATGCAGGTCAGGAGCAAAATCGGCTCTTGGAAGAGCTCCTCCAACTCAATCTCCCACGGAATACAGTCCTCTTAGGAGATTTCAACACAACCATAAGTCGCGTCCGTGACTCTTACCCCCCTGCAGCAAAGGAACGCCCTGGATCAAGTCGCCTCCAGGATTTCCTTCGCCTGAGTGGCTTTATAGATGCGCTTCCACCCTCCGCGTCTGGCCTAGATTGCATGACTAGGATCCAGTATGATGGAGGAGCTTTCCAGTCAGCGTCACGCATAGATATGGCACTGATTGGCCCCCTGCTAATTGGCCGCGTCTCCTCTCCCATCTCTCGTGACAACCATCTGAGTGATCACAGGTCACTCACCGTTGTCCTCACCACCACACTTAGACCGTCGCGTAGGTTCTGGCCTAGGGTTGCCCCAGCTCTTCTCAACAACCCCTTCACTAAAGAGAAGCTGTCTATGACCATCCGGGAGACTCTCTCCTCCCCCCACCCCACCTGCTTGACCACAAGGCTAGATGGGCGGTGACCAAAGAGGGCATCACCCGCGTTGCTTACAACTGTGCCAAAGCCCAGATGACTGCAGCTCGCGCCAGAGTCAAAAGGGCGGAAGCCAAAATCAGACATCTAGAGCGAAACTGCCAGCCTTCGCCCTCTCCCAGATGGTTGGAAGACTGGGAAGCGGCGCAGGAAGCACTCCGTTTGGAGCTCACACTGCAGGAAGAACGGGCAGTAAAGTTTACAACATCTCGTTACTATGCTCAATGGGAACGCCCCACCCGCTTCTTCTTTCAGAAACAGAAAGCCCGGTCAACAGCGCAGGATATTACTGCACTGAAGATTGGCACTACAACCACTTCAGATAAGGAGGAAATCACGCAGGAATTACACCGCTTCTACTCCAGCCTCTTCCATGCCACCCAGGTGGACCCATCGGACATCCAAGACTTCCTGTGGCGGGCTCCAGAGCCGCCCATTGACCCACGGGCTGATGAGGCTCTACTGGCGCCTATTTCCATCCAGGAGGTGATGGAAACCCTTCTGAAATCCCCACGGCTTAAAGCCCCAGGCCCAGATGGAATACCCTTTGAGGTGTACCTTCTGGAACCTGCAGTGATAGCCAGAACCCTCCGCGACCTCTTCGCTGCACTCTTGGTGAATGGCGAGGTCCTCCCCGACTCCAGAGGCTCAATCACGACCCTCATTCACAAGAAGTCAGACCGTGAGAACCTGGCGAACTGGCGCCCCATAGCGTTGATCAACACAGACCACAAGCTCTTCACGAAGCTTCTGGCCAACCGCATCACCAAATGGGTGTCACCTCGCCTCTCCCCATCCCAGTACGGTTTTATTCCGGGGAGGTCGTTATGGGACAACTATAATGACCTTCACGTGACTTTGACTGCTAACTCTCGTAAGGTGAATGGCTTTGTGGCTCTTCTGGATATGGAGAAAGCATATGATCGGGTAGCCTGGAAGTATATTGATGCTTCCCTGGCCCGCTTCCATCTCCCACCCGCAGCTAGGCGCTGGGTATCAGCGCTCTATGACCAGCTCCACACCAGAGTCCTGGCGCCAATGGGTTTTACAGTGGCAGTACCAGTTGGACAAGGTCTCCGGCAAGGGGACCCCCTGAGCCCTATCCTTTTTAACATCACCCTTGACCCCCTCTTGGCTTCCTTACAGGACAAGCTAACAGGGATTCTGGTCCCAGGTAAAGCCCCCACACGCACCATGGCATTTGCAGATGACACTGCCATTGCATTTGGCTGCCCTGGGATGTTGCCCTCGCTGCTGTGACCATTGAGAGGTACACCAAGGCGTCCAACGGCATGGTCAACACCTCCAAGACAACAGTTGTACAGGTCGGCTCCCCCACCTTCCCCCCACCATTTGGTATTGAACCTGAGCGCGGTACCTTCCGTCACCTGGGCGTTCTCACCAACCAACAAGGAGTTGCGCTAAAAGACAATGAGGACTTGCTCCTTGCAGCAGTTAACTCCAGGATTGCCAGCTGGAACCGGCGGCACATCACCCCCCAGGGTCGAGCTCTGATGGCCAATGTGTTCCTCCTCTCCAAAGTCTGGTTCCTAGCGCACGTCTGCCCATTCACAGATGCCTTTTATACGCGGCTCAATGTACTCCTCCGTTGTTGGATCTGGGGCTCAAACCATCCACCAATAGCCCTCTCAACCATTGCCCGACCCTGCAATGAAGGGGGCCTAGGGCTTCTGGACACGCGATCCCACGCCACCACAATCTTCCTGAAGTTCCTATGGCCGATTGTCTGCTGGGACGCGACCCCCATGCCCCAATGGGCGCCCGCCCTCCGCCAGTCAGTGTCAGCAGCTCTGGGTCTTCCTAGAGCATCTCTGACCTCATTAGGGGAGTGGCTCACAAACCACCCAGGCCATCGCCTAAAACCATCCTCATCCCCCTACTGGAACCAGGCTCTCCTTGCCCTGAAACGAGTAGGCGCGCGGATCCACCATGCCTTCCCATACAGAAGGGAAGGCCCTGGCCTCAGCCCACGTCGCCATGCAATTGTGCACAATGGACAAGTTGTCACAACTCGCCTCAACCCCCAAGATCGTCCTCCCATCCGCCCAAGACTCCTTGAGCTCCTCCCTCCCTCCGTGAGATTTGACCTTAAGGAATTGTGGAAGGACGTCTATCACCCCATCCTGTCAGCAAAGGTGTCCAACACCTTATGGAGAGTGCTCCACTGTTCATACAGGACAGGGGACCAGACTGGCCCTACCTTCCAGCACCGAAGCTGCCCCGCTGTGTGGAGCCTATTGACTCCCACCTCCATCGTTTTTTCACCTGTCCAGGTGTCGCCGCATTTTGGCCAAAGGCCCGCGCGCTCCTCCATGCTCAGCCCTGGTCTGGACACCCTGTGCAAGACCTCATGTTTGAGCAGACATTGCCTGGTTGCCACCGACCCCTCCGTGTCCTCGCCTATGCCACAGCCATCTGGACCATCCATAACTCCTTCCTTCGTGCTGCCTTTGACCAGCAGGTGTGGACCCTTCCACACATGATCACCCACTTTCAGGTACACTTTGAGATGGCCCGAAGGTCTGCACTATGTCGCCAACCCTCCCCCGCTCAGTTGTCACTGCAGCATGGCTCTGGCGCGCAAACCCCCTCCCTTTCTCGATGCCTCCTCCCTCCCCTTCCCTCGCCTCAGGCTCTTAGGAGCCCAGGCGTAATTCAATAAACATCGATGAATCCCCCCTTGGGTTGGGACCATCTAGTACTAAAAAAAAAAGGTACATCCACACCTTGAATAATTATAGAGTTTTTTAGACCAGCATGATTCCATGATGCACACCTTTGACAAGAGTTTGGATGAGTTGAAACCTCAACTGCAGATTTTACTAATTCATACCCTACCTCATCCTGAGCAGCTAACTGGTTAGAGTTACCGGTCTTGGCTACTTTAATGACTGCCGTGCTAACATGCATGATGCATGCTGATCTATTGAAAAGAATCTGAACTTTAAGCCCTACTTTATGACCAAGTATGCACCTGGAGAGGGAACCAAGCAGGTTCCCTACAGATGTTTTTAAACAGTATGGATGTCATGAGTAATCACCAGAAGGCTTGCTACGTGCAAGGCTTCATGATTCAAAAGGCTTGAGATATTCTTAGTGCAAGCCTACACCATGGCCTAACCTGGACTGAAGTGCGGAACATTCTCCTGTCATAGTTTGGAAGTGATCAAGATAACTAAATTATGAAGTAAGACTTCCTCTCATGAAAATGGGAATAAAGAGTCATTCACTAACTATATCACTCATTACTACTTAAAGGCTCAAAAACTATGGGCAACAGGAACTTTGGATTCACCAACTATTAAATGGTGCTAATGGTTTCCCATAGAGATGCATCCCATTTTGAAGATGCACGTGACCTTAGCCAATAATGACATGATGACATTGAAGGCCATCAAGGACGCCTTACTCATTATCCAAGGAACTTATAAGACTTAAAATAGGCATCAGGGCAACCTCCTCAAAGAATAAACATGGATGTCTATGACGCTCATTAGACAAACGGTAACCTAGAAGTAAGACCCTTAAACCAGCAGAACAATAGCCTTGAATGGAATCTACCTGCAATAAGTACCATAAACTAGACACTTTTGGAACTCTTGTCTGATTAACGTCACTGAGATGAAGAATGCACCACCAACTGAGGATATCACCAATGCAGTGAACTGGGTTGATCTACACACCAAGATAGAAGATAATCATGAAGATTAAGATTTAGTCGTTGCACGTCAAGAAAGTGTCTGTAACTCTCCAATTTTTCAGAGAGGAGGTTCAGGAAGCACAACCACAAGGATAGGGAACTATTCATTAGCAAGATCAGACTAGGAAACCGCGGAGGGTCCCAGAGCAAAAGCAACTAGGGCGAGGGTGTATAAACAGTGTATAATAGTAAATAACAAAGAAACAACAGAACCTGGTTGGACTCCAAAGCGGAATCCATAACCAAGTGGAGATCTTTACTAGGGATATTTGTGTGCCAAAATCTGGAGGGGACCATGGCGGCCCAATGGTGAACCAGATACTGTGGTTAATTTGGATAAAATGAAGTGGCCAACTTTGTTGGAGACCGCCTTGAAAAGGTCCGCGCACAGATTTTCCTAAGGAACCAAATTTTAGAAGAGTAAACTTGACGGGAAATTTATTTGCAAAGTTGACCAACAAGGAAAGTTGGTCTCAGGGAAACTATTTAAGAAATGGGAGTGAGTTGTCAATTGGCGGAAATGGTGCTAAACCTAAGTGCACCAATAGGTGCATGCTACCATCACCCTGGGTCCTGTAATTCGAAATTGACCAAACTTGAGTTATGGATTGTAATTGGACTCAACCCAATTTGGTGGTATAAAATTGGAACAGGTTCTGAAACTTTGTTCCTTGAGTGAACCATAATGAACCATCATAATTCAGAACGTAGCTGGTGCGTTTTAACGCCCTGAATGTAACGCCAGGTCAAGCATCACGCATATTTCCAGGACTAACCTGAGAAAATTTTGCCTCTACCCAGAGTTGGTCAATGGTATGATTAAGGTCAGGGAGCCTGCCAACTTCACATTTTTGGCCTACTGATGTGCATCCTTGTCCTTAACATTAGTTCCCTCAATTATGTCATGGATCCATGACATTGCAGGATACCATGTGCTATGGGCACCTAGTGCAGTGGCTAAAGCTTTTTGACTATAAGTGCTTGCAATTGATGGAATTAAATTAAATGACACCCATATGTCACAGGTCACTCACCTACCAGGATCATCAACATCATAGAAATTGGAGAATAATTTGTGATGTCTCCCAAGAGCATAGAATCAGATATCAAGGACAACACTAAGGCACATCAAGGAGAAAACCTTTTAGCAGATTAAAATCAGCCATGGATGTTTTGATGACTAAGACCCATTTGAACATAGTGCTACAAAGGTTAAAGTAATAATTTAGAGAGTTCACGACTATTATGTACTGGATACTGAAGCGCAAGTCACTAGTATGTCCTCCAAGATGATAAAGAAACTGAAGCTTATGCCAGATATATATAATAATGCCAAGTACCATACAGCTAAGCCAGATGTCACGCATGCCTTAGAAACATATTCAGCGTTGCCATTATGTCTTGGGCAAATAGTTCTGATGGCTTCAGCAGTGGTTTTAGACAATATCTATTAAGATCTTCCTTTTTAGCACCCAGAATCTACTCAAGTTTGGTGCTAAGATTGACTTCACCACCAATACCATAAACATACTAAGCTACAAACTGCTACTGGTTTTAAAGGATGAATATGCTAAGTTACGCAATCAGAGGATATGCTTAGTTGAAATGAAAAGTCATTATACCCAATCCACTACACCCTTGAGGATAGGGCTTTAGAAAACTAACTGCTATGGTCAGCGCTGATAAAGGCCTACTATAATGATTGAGTTCGTCTTGACTGTTACATTATAACTCAAATTCGGATTTTCCAAATCAAGTTAAATTATTTTAAAAATACTTTTGGCTCAGTCATTTTGGGCGCTGAGTTGTGCCTCGCCTGAGTTGTAGATTAGGCTCTTATAAACCTAATCAATAATTCAGGTGAGGCCCCTAAAGGGCAGCCTTTATAAGGTGTGCCTACCAATTCCAAAGCTCCTTCAGAATCTTATTTATTCAAGGTAAGCTGACCAGGGGACAGACATTACCAAAACTAATATTCTAAACTAAAACTACTGCAATTAATTAGTTCAGACAAAACGCCCAAATGAGCAGATTGAATTTACATTTTGAATGAAAACAACCAACCAGGTGGGCAGCAGAAACCGCTTATCCATCCAAAGCGGAAGGGGAGGGGGATCGGAGCTCATCTTCAGCAGCAGCTTCCTCCTCCCAGAGTAGGGTACATGTCAAGGGGGACAGTAAGGGCGTTGGGGCATCGGCAACATGCGGTTCAATATCACTAATAATTGGTATTTCATGGTTTTTGCCAGCTAGGAAAATGACACTAATATACTTGGCTAAAGCTTTTTTTGCTTTAATGCGGGCGTCTGGATCTTTAATGAATGTGACGATATTGGTTTGGATAATCTAGACTTTTGGATTCTGTGCTACAGTTACAACGTTCTGGATAGCGTCGTTGACATTTTTGTGTAAATTATTCATTGTACTTTTATTTTTTAGGTGAATTTTGAGGGGTTAAAAGGAGGGGGAATACCTCCTGTGAGCATTGCACTTATTTAGCGACCACTTTTCAGAGGGGATGAAAAAAGATGTCGCAGCTGCTTCAACTGCAAGCTGGTGGTCACTGCAAAATGATTTGGCATTTGGCTGTGAGGTAAATAGGCAAGGAGGGTATTTGGAGTCCCATTCTGCATTAATGAACCACTCAATTTGCAGAGATGGTTCTTCAATGAGCTTAACCTGATTCATCAATTTCAGCCAATAAATCTCATGGGTTCTAGTTGAATTGAATTGGGGAATCAGTATATAGAGGAGTTTTGGTTGATTTGTTAGAGGAAGCATGGTATTGAACTGGGGTCCAATCTGATGCTTGATTGGAGGAATAATGTGTGGCACTGGGGTGAGGAGGAGGATGATTAGTGGATGTAGGTGCAGCTGTAGCCTCAGGCTTTAGAGAAGGGGGAGGTAGAATTGTACCCCATGTCAGAACTGGTGCGATGTGGGCAGCAGATTGGAGGTCAGCGGATAGTTAATTTGATTAGGTGAAAGTGGCTAAGTTGGGTCGCTTGTGTTTCAATTGGTCCAAATCAAAACAGGACAGACAGACTGTCTGCCTGCCCTCGATGCGGGCCCAAGATGGATGATCAGGAGCAGAAGGAATAATGGCGTGAGGGGGAATTGATAATGAGATTTTATTAAATTAGGGCTTATCATGGCATACGTTTAAGGCCCAGTGAGTCGTGGTGCCCCATTTGGGACAACAAATTGTAAGATAAGATTGGGGCCATAGTTTGCCAAGCCGTCCATCAGCTCCTGATGGAGCACTGAAGGGGGAGGTGAGTGGGCAAACCAGCAAACTGGACCACCAAAGTGGTGTCCACTGGGAGCTAGGTCCAAATTGTAGGCAGAGGGGTACCCTGGAATACCAGGGGCACAGTTGCCGCAGTGGCAGCATCAGCTTCACAGGTGAAGCCGAAGTCAAAATACCCCTTATAGGGGCGGAATTCAATGAAAGTAATGGGATGAATCACCATCTGAGCCATTTCAATAATGGCTTGGTCATGGTATGGGAAGAGTTTTCATAGTCGACCCCTTAGGACATAGTGCATGTTGCTATGGGGAGCACCAGGGAGCAGCAAGGTTCCGCTTGGGTACAAGAGAGGTGAGCGTCAAGATCCTTGAGAGGAACAAATCATCCCATATGTTTGGAATAACTGGGCGAGCCAGTCCAAGCGTTTCCCTGCCAGATGGAAAATGGTGGGGGGAGTTTTGCCACTGCCCTACACTGGAGCAGTTGGTGGAGAATTTGAGGACATTGGAGAGAAACTACAATGGGCAATTGAAATTTACTTTCTTGTTTTTTCATGTAATTTACTTGGGAAATTATGCCGAGTGGAAAGAGAGATTGTCCTCCTATTCTGCTATCAGATAATTGTAAGAACTTTATATCTAAATTCATGATAAAGCTGTTGGATCTAGTTGGAATAGCACAAAATTTTACTACTTCATACACTCCTTCTACAATTGAAGCTTAGGACATGTGAACAGAACCTTAAGAGGAATATTGAATAACATGGCTTGAACTAATGTGAAGTGTGCCCAACTACTTCCATTAATACGGATAGCATAATGACTTACCAATCACTGGATGGTAATCATGTCTCCATTTAAGGATATATGTGCAAGAAGCAGTGCTACCTACCTTACAGGCACATGTCATCTCCACGGATTTAAAAAACCTTTCAACTAGGAGTTACCAGTAAGAGTTAGCTGATGAGTTCATTAAGATTCAACTGGAAGCATCTAAAACATCTAAGCCACAATCCTTAAGAGTCAACGTTGGAGTCAGAGATGGATTAGACTACCAGAACCCTGTTTAAAGAGGTAAAGTCATAAATGCCATGTATGGGGAAGACACCCTGAAATGTTGCAAGCCATATGGACTGGCCATTCTTCCATCCTGGCCAAGAAAGGAGCCAATATTTTCCAAAAGAGATGATGATACCAATATAGTTTAAAAGATTACATGCCTGGAAACTTAGGTCCTTCCTTCAGTCTCATATTAGAAGGGAAAGTGGTTTGGATACTACCATGAGTATATATCATATTAATTCTTCTTCCTCTTTGTTGCAAAATCGACCTTGGGCTCCACTAGTGTGCCAGGCCAACCAATATGAAGACTGGTGGCCCTTTTGCTATTTCGCCTTCATTGGCATACCAACCCCTATAAGTCCTGCGTCTAACCTATAACTAACCACCAATGGCTTTGCCTTTAGCCCCAGGCGTCCTCGGCGTGTGCCCTGGAAAGTCCTGCCCCTTCCTTGGTGGCTCAGGCACTCTCGTTCTGCCCCACCCTCGCGACCCTTCACCAACCCATCTGGGCATGCCCCGGTGAGTCCATCCCCCTTCTTGGGCGGCTATGGCACCTCCTGCGCTGCACCCTGCTAGGGTTGGTGGCTATGCAGCTACCCACTGGTAGCCAGCTGGCCAGGTTCCCACTGGTTCCTCATAAGGAGGAGGTATGTGAGCTGGCAGTGCTGGCCAATCCTGTCATGATCACCTGCGCCTTCAGGGATCCCCTATACCATCTTCCCCACTCTAGTTTCACCAAGCTACTTTAAACAAACAGGAAAGATGGCAAATGAGAGATGTTTATTAGGAGGGAATGAACGACTATTTATACTACTTTCAGGGCTACTGTGCCCAAGTACTCTTTGGCCAATCATCTGCTGGAAAACTCATTGGCCTCTTGATGCCGCAACTCTCAGTCAGATCAGAAACTCTATATTATTCATACTCATAGCGATTCCCTCCAGATCTGCTCACTGATCACCGAATTGATATTAGATTAATCCATCCTCAGCATAAGTTGCTGGTTGATCATATATAAACTCGTAAATTAATAGGAATTCGAGCATCCTCGTCATGAGTTGCCAGTGCTCTGAATTAGTCAGTGAAACCATTTTGGATAAGTTGTAAAATATTCATCAGCTTCTCGCTGAAACTCCCACAACGACCTTCAGGTGGAATTTTGGCGGCAAAAACAGCTTCCGTCAAACCTAAACTTAAACAAATATATAACATGGAAAAGGATCAAACTAGGTGATTAGCCAGCAATTACACCCAACTAACCAAAAATCTTAATTTAAATACTATCAGAAGGATTCATCTGGTTAAAATCCCGACATTACCCTCCCCTTAAACAGATGATATCCTTCTTTGTGACCCACCCCAATGGTGGGTCAAGACCTCCCAGCGCCCTCTCAAAAAGAGCGCTGGTCTTAACCAGTGGCTTTTGCCACTCCATAGCCAAAACCTCCAACTACTCAAGCAGCCCACCAGCGAAGCCCCATGTAGTGAGCACCACTGTTGTAAAATTGACCTCTGGCTCCACTATTGTGCCAGGCCAACTAGTATGAAGACTGGTGGCCCTTTTGCTATTTTGCCTTTATTGGAGTACCAACCCCTATAAGTCCTGCATCCAACCTATTAACTAACCACCAATGGCTTTGCTTTTAGCTCCAGGCGTCCTCAGCGTGTTCCCGGGCAAGTCATGCCCCTTTTTGGGTGGCTCAGGCACTCCCGCGCTGCCCCACCCTTATGACCCTTCACCAACCCATCTGGGCATGCCCCGGTGAGTCCATCCCCCTTCTTGGGCGGCTATGGCACCTCCTGCGCGCACCCCACTAGGGTTGGTTGCTATGCAGCTCACCCACTGGTAGCCAGCTGGCCAGGTTCCCACTGATTCCTCATAAGGAGGAGGTATGGGAGCTGGCAGCGCCGGCCACTCCTGGCATGATCATCTACGCCTTCAGGGATCCCCTATACCATCTTCCTCAATCTAGTTTCACCAAGCTACTTTAAACAAACAGGAAAGATGGCAAATGAGAGATGTTTATTAGGAGGGAATGAACGACTATTTATACTACTTTCAGGGCTACTGTGCCCAAGTACTCTTTGGCCAATCATCTGCTGAAAACCCATTGGCCTCTTGATGCCACAACTCTCTATCAGATCAGAAACTCTATTTATTCATACTCATAGCAATTCCCTCCAGATCTGCTCACTGATCACCGAATTAATATTAGATCAATTCATCCTCAGCATAAGTTGCTGGTCAATCATATATAAACTCATAATTTAATAGGAATTTGAGCATCCTCGGCATGAGTCACCAGTGCTCTGAATTAGCCAGTGGAACCATTTTGGATGAATTTGTAACGGATTCATCAGCTTCCCACTGGAAACTCCCACAAAGACCTTCAGATGGAATTTTGGCAGCAAACGCAGCTTCCGTCAAACCTAAACTTAAACAAATATATAACATTAAATAGTATCAAACTAGGTGATTAGCCAGCAATTACACCCAACTAACCAAAAATCCTAATTTAAATACTATCAGAAGGATTCATCTGGTTAAAATCCTGACACTCTTGAAAGGAATTTCACCAGTATGCAGCAACCTGAAGGTTTAAATAAATAACAGTAAAGTGCGGATGAGAGAAAAATCACCTTTTATAGATGATGACGGCCTAAGAAATATACCAGCCAATTAGGATAAAGTCACATGAAATAATATAACCTTCTGGATGAAGAGGTTTATAATAAGAGGAAGATAATGACAATTCCAACAACTATGAAATATGCCCTGTTTATACCTTTGAGGGCAACTTTCCACTTGATAATACATTTAAGCAAAATTAAAATTACAGAACTAAACAAATCTGAAAAACTGACACAAAGCAAAACACCAATGTTCATGGCCCTACGCCCACTACTCCAAAATGGGGCAGCGGCAAAACAGCCTAGCATCTTCCACCCAGTGGGGAAATGCTTTTGAACCAGATTGACAAGCCCCTTATTCTTTGGATTGATACATTCCCCTCAAGGATCACGCCCTCCACCTTACTCATTCTCAAACGGTGCCTTGTAGCTCCATTGTGCTCCCCCAAAGCAAGATGTAATTTAGCCTCCCGGTCAATTATGGCTTCTTGTTCCCTACAACAACAAACAAATAATAGAATTACCCCAGACGCTTATGCAGCCTTCAGGATTTATTGACTTCCACCCCTACAAGGGGTACTTCAACCTCAGCTTCACTTGTGAAGCTAATTATGCAATCGCAGCCAACATTCCCCTGGTGTTCCAGTGAACCCCCATCCTAACCACTCACACCCAGTTGCCTGATGACACCACTCTTGTGATATAATTTGAAGGCCTCCCACCCACCTCCCCCTGAAACTTTATACAACGAAATAAATGTTGGGTTTTCAGTATATGGCGCTGACCCCATTTTACAATCTGTGGCTTTCAACGGAGCTGAACAACTTGCAGCTTTTGCGCCTCTGCAACTATACATCCAATATCAAACAAAGTTGCCATTTCAATTCCCCTTGCACTGTTGTCCCCTCTGCCCCCAACTACCCATTGTGGGCAGAGTAGATAAAGGGCGCACGATCTGCCTCATTTGTTTTGACCTGAACCACTCAAAGCGGTGCTTCCACACCATAGCCCGATCTGAAGCCCACATGCTCAACTCCCCCCATGATGCTCTCATATCCAACAAAAAACTTTTTTTAATGGGGCACAATCCTCCCTCACCAGCCCACCCAAAACTGCAGATGAAACTGCCACAGATGTAACCAATAAGGAACTGACATGCCAAACCACCAATCCTACTCTAACTGCTCAGGAGCCATCATGGACCCAAGTAAAATCAAAAAAAAAACCCACTCAGCCACCCAATCCAACCCACCCATATGCTGATCAAACCTATCATCTTCAACCAAAATCCCTGGGATTATTTGGAGGAAGTCAATTATTTGGGAAATCCCCTCCCCAATTCAGTCAAGGCCCCAGGCCTCAAAATGTACCTATATGCAGATTATGCAGCTCAATTGCCAACTCGCCACTATGCTCTACGCTCTGATGCGGATAAAATCTGAAGTGACCATCAACTCACCAAAGAGACTGTTGCCTCCCCTGATTGTCACACCTCTGAAAAGCTGTAGCATTATCAGTCAAAGTCTTGGCCAAGGGGGTACCCACCCATGTCCTTCCCCCATGCAACAAAATCATAAAAAAGAATTTCTCCAATTCCATCAAGTTGCTCACAAGGCAGTACAAAAAGTTGCAATGGTCGCAAAATATGGCCCCAAGACCTGCATTCCTAGCAACAACAACGCCACCTTTAACACACTAACAAAATTTTGGCTTGAGGCTGAAAAAGCCCTTTCTGAATATATCACAACCCTCATCATGGCTAAATTTGCGCTTCCTGAGCCACTCTGCTACCTTGACCACCATATAATAATTCACCCATGCCCGTGCTCTCAGCGCTCTGCTGTACACTGTCTGACACAGAGGAGGAAGATGAGCCTCCCAATCCCAGCTCACCCCCACCTTGGGCGCATGGTGGTTTACCGCATCTGACATGGTTAGTTCGTTTTAGTTTTTATTTTCTTTCTTTGATTCAGTTTGAGTAATCCGCTAATCTCTTTCTGTTCATTAAATTCTACCTTAGTATTTTTGCTCCTTGGAGCTCAGTATTGTCCATCTCCTGGTCAGCTTGCCTCAGTTAAATAAAATATACCTTTGGGGGCAAAATGATTTAAAATTAGCTGAAGATGGTGTAATTTTATCAGAAAAGGCTAATGATAAATAAAAGACCAAACAAACACCCTACCAAGTTACTCCAATAGAAGCAATAGAACTTTCCATCTGAATAATAACAAAAAAGGCAATCAACCAAGATCAATGGTTGGTCAAAACCCTGAAAAAAGGCGCATCAGAGCAGCGCCAATTGTAAAAATCCTGACCTGATAAGCATAACACCAAATCAGGTGAAGCAATAACAAGTAGTGAGATTGTAGCCTAAACATGGAGCGTTTTCCTGAGTAAGGTGTATCCAAAGATCCTGGTTTAGGGATGTCCAACGCAAGATGAAGCTCGCAGATTTAAGCATCAACCCAGATGAATGCCGCAACCAAGGTAGAGATCAAGAAGAGACTAAACAGGAGTTCACAAAGTCCCTACAATATCATCATACCCATTTTCATTTTGATTTAATTTCTATTCATATTTAGTTTAAATCTTGAGTTCAAAAAAGTAAAGTACATTATGAATTTTTTTAGTAAAAAGCTTCTACTACAGAAAACCAAGTTCATATCTTGTTTTCACTTAATTAGGGTCCAAGTGAAGATTGCTAGTAACTAGTCAGGTAAGTAATTGAGACACTAATGAAAAGGATACCTCAGTTGCTAATAATGAAATGGATAGTTTTTCCAAATTTTTTCTAAATCTCATGTTAGTCCAATGTATTGAATTTATGTCAAAGAGTGCCAAAAAGAATACCGTAAGCAGTGCTTTTAAAGGTCAAATCATCTATTGATGTCACATCAGATAGCATTAAAAACTTTTATGCAGGAAAATTATTATGTAACATCAGAAGATCATCTGGTGTCTAATCTATGTGCTACAGAAGCCCTACACAGCAGGTTGACCAACTAAGTTAAGAAAGTAAGGGGCGATTAGCTGACTCCTTGGAAGAGACATTTTTTTGTTACCCCTTAGAACCTGTTTAAGTTCCACCTCGCATTACAACAAGACCTACTTTTTGCTATTGGGCTCACCTGGCTTTAAAATGGGACATAAAAAGGAATCAATACTCTATATCAAGGGAGCTCCCTACACTATGAGGTCCCTCTTTTGGATATGTTGTTCCCATCCTCCTTGTCAGAAAATTAATTAGATTTTCCTGATAATACTAGATTCAGGGGTGTCAGTAAGTCAAGGGTGATTGCTTGCCAATCGACTAGTTTAATATTATTTTGATGTTATATAAAGGTTGACACTGGCAACTAATTTCATGGATGTCAACCAATTAATACTAATCATTCAGATTTGGCGGAATCCTAGCTTGACGCTGACTGCAACTATGGATGATTGTGGGATTTTCTAATAGAAAGCTGACATATTCATTATCAAAAATATTATGGGAATCTCGCTGCCTCAAATCCAAGTTCAGCAGAATCTTAGCTTAACTCCAACTGCCATGTGTGGCCAATTGTGGATTTTTTTGGCGGAAAGCTGATGTATTCATTATCAATCATTCTAGTATGATTTCTCTGTACCAATTCAGAAACCCAATGAATTATGTTGAGGATGCTCAAAGTATTTATAATACTAGTAATTTATATAGGGCTGACTGAAAACTCGTGCCAAGGATAAGTCAACAAACTATTTGGTGATTGGGACAAGTGGAATGGGAGAGAATTGTTACCATGAATGACTGATAATTGGTTGAATTTCCAGCTTGGATGGCTGTGGGTTTTATCATAGGCACAGTAGCCTAGGAGTATAAATAATTTTCCTTTAAATAAAGATCTCTTTTCCTCTCACTTTCTATTTATTTGAAGTATCAAGAGCCACTAAAGTGGGTAGGGGTGGGACTGGAGACCCCCAAAGTAGGTCTGGGTGATGCACTTGGAGTAACTGATGCTGCCAGCTCCCATAACCCAGCCCTATAAGAAGCCAATGGGAACCTGGCCAACCGGACACCAATGATGATGTGATGATGACCATCAGATATTAGGGTGGTGCAGCGTGGGGAGTGCCATAGCCACCCAGGATGGGGGATGGGCTCACCAGAGCACACCCAAAAGGGGCTGGCGATTGGTCATGAGGGTGGTGCAGCGCAGGGGTGCCATGGCTACCCAGGATGGGAGATGGACTTGCCGGTGCACACCCAAGAGGGACATGTGGCTAAGGAGATGTCATTGGTCTGCTGGGTTGGTGTGTTGGGCATGGACTTCAAGGGGGTTAGTGCGCCAATGAATGCAAAACATAAAGGGCCAGCCAGTCTCCATACTGGTTGGCCTGGCACACTAATGAAGCCCCTATTGTTGGAAAAGTGATTTTCTGACACTTCTCAACGTGGGAAACTCACCAAGTACTTTCTCTAAGAAATTCCTTTTAGACATTGGCTATGAGGACATTCCTCAGGGAGACATGGTTTTCCTTTTGTTAGAAGAACTCTGAAAATTTTTTGTCAAGTGTTCAACCTCCTGATGTAGATAGCAGGTTAAATACTTGACATCAATTTGGTAGTTTTAACCACAACCACTTCTACTTACTTCTTTCCTGACAGTCCTTAAAGGATTTCAGAATCCATGCTAAATTTAATTCTAATCAATGTGTTATGCAGATAGAAAAAGGAATGAAACCCTGACCATTGCATATTCCAACCCAGAAATACCACTGACGCCCCTCACAACTATCACCTACTTGTGTGATGAGTTAGTTGAAAGAGTTAACACCTTACCCATTTGGATGATCAGCAAAAGGAGAAAATAAAGCATCTTTTTGTACAATTACAGATGCTTTTCTGCTGCAATTGAAATATCGTTCTTCCTTTTGACCCTGAGTTATCACCAGATTGATATCATTGACGCCAAACCCATCGCCAGATTACCCTATCGCCTTCCTCAGTCCTGAAGAAAATTTGTGAAGCGGGAATCAAGAAGGGCCTGGCCAGCAGTCTCATCCACACTTCTAATTACAATGGGCATTCCCCATTTTAGTTGTCCCAAAAATTAATTGAAACTCTGGTTGTGCATCAAATATAATCTACAGACTGAATAATCAAGAAAAACGTGCACCTAATGCCACTATTTGCATGTATCATTAACGCCATGGGAGGTGCACAATAAATCACTAATACTTAACATTTCTCTGGGCATTAAATGGCGATGGAGGATGATTCTTTTCCAAAAAATTGTTTATCGCCAAATTTAGACAATTGAAATACAAACAAGTACCTTTAGGACTTATGGAGCTCCAAGAACATTTTAAAAGGTTATAGAAGAATTATATTATAGAATGACAAATTGATGTGTCACTTTCATAAATTCCCAGAACTTATTGCCAGTTCCTAACAAGGCTAAATGATAATTATTCATATCAGCTTTAGCAAGCGTCTTAGTGGAATGATTGTCACTAGGGAAAATGTTTTTTGGTAATAATTTAAACAGCAAGTAGGGTAGATGTACTTTAATTACTTACATAATCAAATATTTACATAATGAGATGGGTGTTCTCTTTGTGAAGGTATCAAACATTGTGATTGGCAAGATCTTCCATATTCCTTGGAGGTACATTATGCTTTGCTTGTGACTGGATAAATCCTTTTTACAAATTGAGGGTGGTCCAGATTAGATTAAATCCTTTGTATCTTTGATGAAATTGGAAGGATCAAAGAATTTCTTGATTGGTTTTTTCTATCAATTGTAATCACCCTTGTCCAAAAATCAAATTATGTACATAGACTCAAACTCAATATTTCCTGACAATACCACATTAAGATATTGTCAAGGGAGTATGTAGCTCTAGAGGAATCTCCTGTGGACTTGAATAATGACAACCTGAGACTTGACTGAAGCGATGGAATATTCAAAGCCAAATCAGTAGAACACTTTATAGGGTCATACATAAAACATCAAGCTTATGAACTCTCCTGAGAGGTCAGTGATAATAATATAGTACTTAGTTGCCAATTGTTACTCAGGCATAGGGGTTTCTTGGCATTTGCATAACAGTTTTCTTTCTGGTTTGTTGGTTGAGGGGGATTAAATCCAACTGTCCATATAAAGTTCTTGGAAACTGAACCACAAGCACAAAAGTATTCATGTCTACTTAAATAAAAGTTTAAAATTAAGGAAAAAATCTTAATTGGCATATAGCTTTTTATCTTTACTATTATAAAAGTGGCAACCAAAATATTTGGCAAAAAGAACGTAACTTTTATTTTTCTTCAAATAAAATTATATAGGAAAAATTATTTCTTTTCTTTCCCATAATAATAACATCAGTTACCAAAATTCAATTCAAACAGATAGATTTTGATAATCACACAGGTGAGATGAGCAAATTTAATAAAACCCAAAGAAACTAGGTGAAAGTCATATCAGGCAATGACCAAAATGGTGCACTAAGGCAAAAACGCCATGGAGGGGACTGGGAGCCAACGCCGCAAAAAACCCCAAACCCAAACACTTCCCAGATTTGTGGAGTTTACCACAAACCAAAACCAATACATAGAGATACAGTACGCACAGCCCTATCAAAAGTGGAACACGGGCTCTAAATTTTCTTAGGGGTAAAATCCCCAACTCTGTGGGAAAAGGTAAAAGGCACAAACCAGCCTTTTCTCATGTGGTATATGTTACCACCCACAACATCCGCCATGGCTGGATCAATATGGGTTTTAAAACTGAAGAGGATGCAGATGCCGCAGCAAAATTCTGTGTTGAAATACCCTCCCTGAGCCTAACAAATTGTGTGCACCATGCGCACCAGATGGAACAAAGCAAACACTTTGTTGGACTCATTCTACTTGCTTCCCACCAACCTCCTCTGTAAGCTAAGAAGAAGAACTCTGTTTCAGTCTTCAAAGCTATGGAAAAATAAAACAACTAGAACTACAGTGTTTCCACATGATGTTAAACCTGTGCGCAAGATAGACAATTGCTGTAATTGACCCAGTCCTTGATGTGGCTCCAAATTTAGCTAAAAACCCACACACCATGGTATTTCACCTCCCAGATGTGGGAGTGTTAAAACCTTTCCGCGTCACACCAGAACATGTACCACCCATCTGCAACCATTGCACCACACTGGGGCAAATGAGCATTTGTGCCCCATGAAGGAGGGCATCATGGCCCTGGACTTTTTCAACAATGTCATGGACAAAGATGAGGAGTCCTTCAGAAGAATGGTCAATGCCAACCACACTTTCCTATGAGTAGAGGACGGACACTACGTCCTCATAAACCCAATCTCACCCAAATTATGCAAACAGGTGCAGAAGGCCTGCAAGCGGGCAGCAGCCAAGGTCGCATCTCTCACAACCTCCTCCATCAACCTGAACCAAATCCAGATGGTCAGTGAGAAATAGGGCCGAACCAGCCAATCAGAAACTAATTCCCAAGCCAGAGTAACCTTGGAGGATGCGATCTAAGCCAAACAGTCAGATTGGACAACCCATGCAGAAAATTTTCTCAACAAGCCAACAGAATCACCACGTGATCCCAATTAAATAAACTTACTGAGACATTTTGCATCTACTATGAATGATCCAACAGGGCCCAGAGCGCCAAAATCAAACACTGAAACATCAGAAGCCAATCAGAGCACCAACTTAAATCACACAAAATCACGTGTGCAAAAGCTTAATACAATCCCCAAATCTAACAATATTCGCACAAAATCATCACAAGGTAAGGAGCTGGAAGCCTCGGATTGACTGGCCCAATCACATGGAGCAAGTCCAAGGCAATGAGTGGGGAACTAGGCTAGAAGGCCCGCCCAAACGCTCCTGAGGCGCCGTGGGCACCTCAGTGTCAATAGAGACGCAAAACATTGCTGGAGCCAGGGCTCAAGCGTCCTGAGCCAAAAAAACTGGGCTTCCTGTGCAAACCCCCAGTAGACATATTGGCCATCCAATAAACCCACTGTCTACAGGGAAGAGGGATCCTGGGCGTCCAGGGTCTCACCGTCCCTATCAATATGGATGCCCCACTGCGGGGTGGTTGTCCATAATAATAACAAAAAATTTAAAATCATCAAATCTTCCTCTCACTTTGACGGCCACACCCTAAGATGCAAGGATTGCAAACCAAGAGACCACACTATTGATAGCCTGTATCTATGCACCATGCACCACATCTGAGCGGAAACAATTCCAAAAATCCATCCTGATGCTCAACCTTCTTCCAAACGACATCCTGTTGGGCAACTTTAACTGTTGGGACAATACCACCATAGACTGATGGCCCAACCCCAGAGGATATCCAAATAGCAATCTGAGTTCCGCGCGATGAAGGCATCCCTTGGCCTGTATGACACCCTCCCCCCAGGTCTCCACTACTTCCCCACATGACCCGCCCCAGCATATGTGAGGGTACACTAATCTCAATGAGTTTCATTGATCACATCCTCGCACCAAAATCCTGTCACTCATTCATTTCTAACTTTGCCACTAAAAAATAAATTTCTCTGACCATCGGCTAGTTTTGGTGCATTTCACGCCAACCATGACTCAAACTCTGATGACACCCTGGAGGAAGCTATACCTGGAAGATAAAAAACTCCCCAAAATTTCCAACTGGGTTGAGCATGAAGCTTTGAACCAAAAATTTACTTCCCCATTTGCATTGGATCCCATTGAATCTTTGTAAAAATTAGAATCCAAACTAATTAACAAGAGCTGCCATATTGCTTCGCGCAAGTATACCACAGATACCGCCACAATTAAAAGCACCCTTGCGGAATTTGACCACCTTGAACTCAATATCTCAAAAACCAGATACAGCCCAAACTGGGGGTGCAAATGGGCGGCAATTTCCGCACACATTAACGCACTCATCCATAAACAACAACACATAGTCAAAGTATTGTGGAAAGGTAAGCACATAAAAGAAGGAGAAACCTGCCCAGCGTTCTTCTTCTGCCAATACCACTACCAAGGCAACCTGCCCCAGTGTGCACAGGTCCACAAAGCTGACGGATCTGTGGCAACAAACCCAATGGAAGTCAAGGCGGAAATCCACCACTATTGCACCAAACTTTACAGCAACACCCCACCTGACCCCTCAAATAATAAAAAAATTTACACTCTGCTGGAATACAGAGTGCACCACCAGACTATAGTCTCCTAAACCTGATAACGCAGGAAGAGCTCTGGAATATAGTCCACGGTGCACCACGTAGGAAATGCCCAGGCCCAGATGGGTTACCCTACAAATTTTAAAAAATACTTTAAACATGAGCGCCCCCTCCTCCTAGCATCTATGAAACAGTTCTTGCTGGAGTGTAAGTCCTGAGGAACGTCCCCTGGCGGTTGATTGGGCCATTTTTATTTCCAAGTAAGAAGGTACCAAAGAGGATGGCTGTAACCTCATTACTCAGGGCGATCTCACTCACGTGGTAGATGAGCACTGGGTAACAGCCCTCCCACTTTAGATACCACTCCTGATACCCACACTTTCCTCAGCAGAATTGCTTTGAGGAATCAGCGAAATCTGCCCTGAGATCGCCAAAATGAAATCAATAATAACCATTTTGAGTGGCAATCAGCCTGATGCTCAGATTTTAAATGTTCAAAAAGTTATGAAGACTGAGGTATCAGCTGGAATGCCCAACAGTTGCAATTCAGTTAACATGATGATTGAAAAAAATCCCCCCTCCCAAATCCATCGGGCATCACCCCTGATGGGAAGGTAATAGCACCAAACACCAATGACAAGGTTTTGAAGTTTCCTGCTGACAAATTGGGTGTTGTGCCTGACGCAATGCCTCTGACTGAATGAACAGCCCAGCAACTGAGCACGGGTGGGTTGGGCGTCCCAAACCCATTCCCAACCAAATGGGTCCATCCCTATGTGGGGTGGCCTTGGGGGATTCCCACCACTCGTTGGGCTAAATGCCATTGCACCAACCATCAGAAACATAGCAGAGCCCTGGTTTGGACGTTCAAGGTCGAACTGACAGTGACTTGGCCCACCGCCAAATTTTGTGATGTCAGCTCCTAAGGAACAAACCTGCCTATTCCAAATCATTCGCCAGTAGGCTGAATTTGTGGGACCTGATTTCAGCTTGGTTCCATAAATCAATTAATATTTAATCAGTTGTATTGCACTGAGAAAATTGTTGGTCAATTTTTCTTTCCTAAATTAGCATTAAAATTCTTCCCAAAAATTAGTTTTTACATGTTAAAAATTAAGCTGCCTTAAACTTTTCTTTCTCGTTGCAAACACTTTTGCAACCCATTCAAGTCAAGACTAAATCTAGTTTGATAATCTCATAGAGGGGATTAGTCTGCGCCCATGTCTGGGAGCAGTTGGGCAAGCAAGGCAAGAGGAGCAGGCGGAAGGCCCGTGGCCTCTAATGTTCGAAAACGCCCCGGAGAATCTGACAGAATAGAAAAAATCTAAAAAAACCAGCGGTCACAATTTCCCCGGAGATACTCGCGTGGCAAGCACAATGCAACCAGTACATCAATACGCCACATTCTCAGCCACTTTCGTCGGTGGAATTTGGAGTCCGTGTGTATCTGGACATCCAAAAAACGGCCCTATGAGAAAAATTTTGTGAAGATGTACACAAAATTTTCCCGACCGTGGTGTATGTTGCACCTCACTCCATGTCACATGGTTGGCTGGACCTAGGTTTTGAAAGCAAAATAGCAGCAGACGAGGCTGCAGCGGTGCGCGTAGTGGTCAACCTCCCCGAAGGGCAATGGGTCGTCAAAACTAAATGCACCAGATGGACAAAAGCAAACCAAATTTTCCTCACGTTTGACTTTTTGCCTACTACAGTAAAACGTGACATTTTGAGCAACACCTGAAAGATGGTCTCGCCATATATGGCGAAATACAATCTTTTGAAATGCAACGTTTCACGCTGATGCCACACCTGTGCACCGGCAAAGCCATTGCAGTTCTGACCCCAACTGAGGAGATCGCGAAGGACCTAACCCAGATCCCGCACTCCACCTTTATTGATATTGCAGGGCACAACACCCACCCATTCCGGGTAACCGTGGACAGCGCGCCCCCCATTTGCACCCACTGTGATGCATTCAGCCATAAGGCACATGCGTGCCCCATCAAGGAGGGCATTACATTCCAAGAGCACCCCTCAGCAGCCATGGCCAGCGGAGAGGCGCACTACGAACCAACTGCAAGCACCAAGGAGGCTTTCCCGTGGGGAGCACAAGGCTGCTACCTATTGGTAAAGCCCATCTCCCCGCAGGAGCAGAAGAAGGCCAAGCAGGCCCATAGGACTGCGGCCAAGGAAGCGGCCAAGGTCACCACCACCATCCCACACTCACAACGCCAGGAGGACATGGAGACCTTCGCGGCGGAAGCAACTCGGGAATCCATCACCCAATCAGATTGGGAGGCCCAAGCTGAATGGGCCACTCAATCCGAGGATTCAATGGGAGATTCAATCTCACCCAATCGCTGCACCCAAGCCCCAGTTGAAACCAACTTGGGACCTATCCCAACTGAAAAAAAATTTTTTGCCCCACTCGACGGTGCACTGAACTTATCCGCACCGCAAAAAATTCGTCCGACGTTGGGAAAACAAAAGTGAAGGCCAAAGCCAATGCGACTCTTTCTGCAAAAATTAACAAAAACCCCGATAGCGTTGCTGCTAATACCCACACTGCTGTGAAAGCCCATGGGGACCTGGAAGAGGCTGGTGGGCCTGGGGGCCCACCCCCATCGCACCTAAGGTGTGATGGGGGAAACCTTCACTCTAGGGATGCTGAATATCGCCGGACTCAAGGCCTCCCCGTCCCGGGCTAGGAAACTGAGTTTTTACAAAATAATTTACCTGTGGATATCCTGGACATCCAGGAAACCCACTGTCCATGAGGTTCCAAGGATGCTTGGAAAACAATGCTCCTACCATCCCTATCCTTTTGGTTGAAGCACTGTGGGGTGCTAATTTGGAAAAACAATTTTTTCAAATTTACATCTTCAAAAACATTCCTAAATGACTGAGTGCTCGATGTCACCTTCTCATGGGCCGATGTTGCACACACAATTGTCAACATTTATGCCCCAAACGGTGCACAAGAGCATCAGGAATTTTTTCATTGGTCAAATCCCTCCTGCTACCCCCCGATTCTTTCCTAATCGGCAACATGAACTGTTGGCTAACCTCACCAATGGACCAGTGGCCGCCCTCACCCCACGCCTCACAGGGTCACGTAGAACTACGCATTCTAAAAGCCACCCTTGGGTTAATGGATGCACTGCTATGACATGCCCCACTGCTCAAAAATATGATGTGTCCCCATGTCCACAATGGCCAATTAAGGTCCATGTCCCACATCGACCTTATTCTAGCACCGGCAAAATTCCAACCCCACATCTCCCACTTCAAAACAACGAAAATGAATTTCTCTGACCACCGACTGGTCTCGATAACATACCACTTACCCATCACAGTTGCAAAGGCCCCACATTGGTGCAAAATCCGCCCCCAGAGCTAGCGTCGCCAGGATTTTCCAAGTGGGTGGAAGAGGCAACTTTGGCAAAATCGTTTGTTGCACCATTTTGCGCGGACCCCATTTCTACATGGGCAACTTTCAAAAAAGACACCATCCGCTACTATCGCCATCTCTCATCCAGACGCTCACGAGCCACATCGGCGGTTATATTGTGCGCACTGGCAGAATTGGCCCACTTGGAGTCCAACATTCCAGCCTCAGGATATAGCCCTGCATGGGGACAGAAGTGGGCAGAGGCAGCAGCCCACCTCAACGCACTTGAAAGGCAACACAAACATCGGGTTTGTGTCCAATACAGGGCCACACGCATCACTAAAGGCGACAAGTGCACTGCATACTTCTTCAAAAAAATTTTTGCACCACGCCAGAGCGTGGCCTGCACACAGGTGTGAAGATCAGATAATTCTATCATGGACACACCAGCTGAAGTGGCAATCAAAACGCAAAGATATTACTCTGAGTTATACCAAGCCGAACCAATTCAGCTGGCCAAAATGGCGGAATTTCTCGACAGAGCTCATATCCGCATTTTCTGATACCCAGAAATAATGAATTTAATTACTCTGAACGAATTATGGACTACCATTTGTGGTGCGCCAAACCGAAAATGCCCAGGCCCAGATGGCATTCCATATGAGTTCTACAAAAAATATTTTAAATACATATCCCCATTGCTACTAGCCTCACTCAACCAAAGCCTGTTGGAAACGCACCTCCTACCAGGAGGACATGAGGCTTTTACAGTCACACTCTTCAAGAAAGGGGATAGGCTAGACTTAGCCAACTGGCGCCCCATTTCTCTAACAAACACAGACACCAGAATTTTAACAAAAATCATGGCTAACCGTTTAGGGACTGTAGCATCTGCCACCATCTCTCCAGAACAATTTGGTTTCATCCCCAGAAGGTCAATTTGGGATAACATGCACTCTGTGGCTAATGTGTGTCAGTCCACAGCCTCTGGGGCACTTGTATTCTTGGACCAACAAAAGGCCTATGATAGAGTAAACTGGGAATACCTTAGGGCCTGCCTCCAACAATTCCGCTTACCTCCCCGCTTCATTAACTGGGTGATGCTGCTCACGGAATCTGCAACAATGGCTGTGCGCGGCCCAGGTTTCCTAACGGATGTAGTCCATCCTCAAAGGGGCCTGCGACAAGGGGAACCCCTGAGCCCACTCTTATACAACTTCAGCCTTGACCCACTACTGCGAAATGTGAATGCCCAACTCACTGGTGTCCATGTGCCAGGCCAAACCCCAGTCAAGATGATGGCATTTGCAGATGATTGCATGGTGGGGGTGTCTAATAAAGATGCACGCGTGCTTGAAGCCCTCATCCAGGAATATTCCCGGGTAAGCAACGCGGCACTAAACGCCTCCAAAACTGAAATCATCCTCCTTGGTCGGTTTCAGAACTGCTGGGCCCCAGAAAGTAGTTCCCAACCCAGCCCAGCTACTCGCCCAAGTCCACGCCTTACTAACTCAAAACACACCGCTCCACTGGTGCTCCTCTTTGTGCCACGACCTACCATAGGACTGGTACGCCATCTGGGCATGTGGTTGGAGGCAGGAGGATACACGTCAGCAGTAATGGAGGGCCATATACTGGACAACGTGACGAAGCGAATCGCCTCTCTCAGAGCCAACCCTACTACCCTCACTGGCAGGGTTGTTCTTGCCAACTCTATGCTCTTATCCAAAGTCTGGTTTGGAGCCCACGCCATCCCCTTCTCCCCAAGCTTCTTCAAATCCCTGTATGCTTTGCTACAAGGTTGGCTTTGGTCAGGCGGCCCTCCATCAGTACGGCTAGAGGTCATGTTTGGCCCTCATCATCATGGTGGCATGGGCCTACTTGACTTCAAAGCCCATGCCGCAAGATCCTGGGCACCTGGATTGCAGCCGTCACTGCTCCTACACTCCCATCCCAACACTGGTCCCGCGCGGCCCGCTCCAACTTCTCCCAAGCCTTGGGCCTCAACAATCCATCAAACCCCCACTCCCTGATGAAATACCTCGCATCACACACATCGGCCACAGGTCCTCATGGGACCAAAACCCACTACAAACGAATCCTACTCTCCATGCGAGCTCAGAGTGGAGAATTCGTATTAGAGGACATACAATCCGAAGAGGCCGCCCCTCTCCTCAGTTCACACAAGAGGTACAGGGGCTACCCATCCATGATGGCGTGATCCCCACTCGACCCCAAGTCCTATCCAGGGTGGACTACCTGGACATGATGGACATTCCTTATTCCACTGAGACCCAAAAGACTATCTGGAAATACGCACACCATCCTCTGTTGCAGCCTCAAGTCCGTTCCCATGTGTGGCGCTGCCTGAGGCGGGTGTATCGTACAGCTGAGCGCTCTAATGCTTTACACTCATCCTGTGTCGTGTTTGGCCAGTATAGAACGCTGTTTCACCGCCTGGAGAAGTGCCCCACCTCTAAATTAATATGGCGCGAAGTCCAACGTCTGCTAGGCCAGGATCAAACACATCCCTTCAGTCTGTCAAGAGATATGTTTGCTTCATCAATGGCCTCCCCCTCCCACCCTCCCTTCGTGCTCTGGTGGTTGCAATCGCCATGTGGACTATCCACACGATTGTCTTGGATGCCATCGCCGGATCCATCCCCACCCTTCCTGAAGCTGTCCACAGATTCTGGTCTCATTTGGTGGATCACTTTCAAGCGTGGATGTTTGGATATCTCCCACCACGTCGCCGACAGCTGGTCTCCTCCTGGTTCCCAGCCTGGTTCATCAAATCAGACCCCTTCCTCCACACGTGCTCAATAGTGGCTACGCCCCCTACACACGTTCCCTCCCCCTTCCCATAAGTGGCGTTCCCGCTGGCAACAAGAGATAGCATCGCTTCTCTGGGGTGCCTCACCTGGTACTGAGTTTTGTCTCGTCTGAGTCATATTCGGAAGTGTCCGTCCCATGGTCAGCCTTCCCCACAATAAATTTAAAAAAAATTAAGCTGCCTTATCCGCCACATTCTTGTACCCCTTGGGGTTAACAGCCCTGTGCATCTGGTACTTTATTTTGTGCCTATATAAAATTCTGGCTCACCAGCAGATATTGGTGGAACTCTTTCCCAGTTCCACATTCGTCATATCAGCAACAGTGCCTCGGGCATTCTGGTTTGCTGTTCAAATACTCTGGCATTAGGCTGGCAGGACAGTTTAATTCTTACTTGCTGTTCAACTGACACAATTGACCAACAATTATTCTTAGCCATTTCCGCCTTTCTCACATGTGTAGGCGCAGCAATAGTTCCTTCTTTCCAACTGAGTCAGGTTGTAAAGAAAATTATCTCTGATTACATTAGACCATCCACACTCAAACCTCCAAAACCGTAACCCATAGTTGCCGCAGCTATTTGCCCATTGGTTTCCCCGGATCCCACCACCATTTCTATGGTATCGCTGGAATAATCCTCAACTACCAATAAGGAGAACTACTCTTACTTCTTAGTACCCATGAAGATTAGCGTTGGCTCTCATCACGTCTCCTTTGAGGCCCTGGTTGACACTGGAGCCGCGGGATATTTTATGAGTGTTGAATTGGTGCAACAATTAAAGCTGGAAATTGATGCTTGCTCCTCAGTGATGGTGGCCTCATCTGCTTATCAGCCCTTATATGTCGTTCGCTGACCAGTACCTTTTTCAATCCACCAGTTCAGCTTCTGCGATTGCTTTTTGGCTATGCCAGACTTGGTGTTTCCGGTGATCTCAGGTGTAGGGTGGTGGCGTCAACAACATGTGAAGATTCATATAGAGTCTAATACGTTGTCATTTACCAATGATCACTCAGAGGGAGAATTCCCTTTGATCAACACCCTCAAGAAGGTACAAGGAAGTAGCTCTATCACTACCCTAGTCACTTCTGCGGGCGTTCTGGCCAATTTCCCTGAAAACTTAACGTGCTATCCGGAGAATCTTTAATATGGAAAAGGTGGCTCATCCGTCTAAGCACACCAGGTATGATTTTGGGTAATGAATGACTGTGGAGTTGGTGAACATCAACTGTCCGTTGTATCCCCATACAGCGGAGGAAGAAGTTGCACTAAATACCTGGTTGGACAATATGTTGAAAAAAGGTTGGCTGTTCAAGGAGACCTCATCCGTCGCCTCCCCCATCATTTTTGCCAAAAAAGCGGATGGTTCTCTCCGTCCCTGCATGGATTACAGCCATTTGAATAAAATAACAGTTACTGATCCCTAACCATTGCCCCTGGAGCAGACAACCAGTTAGGCAATTGCCAAATCCCGTGTGTTCTCTAAGATGGATCTGGTGAGCGCCTTCAACCAAATTTGGGTAATGTAAGGACAGGAATGGTTAACAGCAATCTGGACGAAGCGTGGCATTTTCCAATTTCGTGTAATTCCTTTTGGGCTTAAGAATGCTCCCTTTACATTTAACGGATGATCAATAATGCACTGGGTGACCTCCAGTTCACTTGTGCTGTTGCATACATCGATGAAATTCTGGTTCACTCCCCAACTCTTAAACAACACGCAATTGACTTGGATGTGGTGGTGGTCGCTTTGGATAAAGCAGGGTTGTTTCTCAAAGCTCTCAAGTGTGAGTTTTATAAATAGGAGGGTACTTTCCTCAGGAACCTTATTCTTAAGGACAGTGTCACAATCCCTCAAACAAGTGAGATGCGATCTGAGAATGGCCAACCCCAACTACAGAGAAACAATTATGGAGTTTCTTGAGAACCATAATTTTCTTAGAAAAAGTTCTCCCCTGCACTCTCTCAGCTCGCTGCCCAACTCCACCCACTCACAGGGAAAAATGTACCTTTTCACTAGACGGACAAATGCCAATAGGCATTTGAGTCAATTAAATAGGTGTTCATATCCCTCCCATTTTAAAACATGCCAATCCCACCAAGCCATATATCATTGCATGCGACGCATCATCAGTAGCTGTTGGAGCAGTGTTGCTCCAGGAGCACGATGGTTTGGAATACCTGGTCGCCTACTTTTCCTGAAAGTTTACCTCTATGGAGCAGACTTGGGCTATTTATGACAAGGAGTTGGCAGCTGTTGCATGGGCCCTAACTCATTGGAGGTACCTGTTACAGGGTGCCCAACATGAATTAATGGTTTGCATGGATCACCAAGCCTTGTTGTACTTTCATAAACCCCAAAAATTGGCACACCGACAAGCCTGAACCTATTGGGACCTGTGCAGTTTCAACTTCAAATATAAATTTGTAAAAGGTGCATTAAATGTGCTTCACAATTTTCTCAGCTGCAGCCCCACCCACAGTTCCGCAGATCCTGAAGAAGTAAATCTTGTTACTGTGATTCCTACCACCCAAATCTTGTCAATTGTTCCCCCTGTTGTTTCTTCCATCGCTCTGGCTCCTGACACTCCATTAGTTGCTCAGGTCTTAGCCAGTCAAATGGCCTGCCCTGAGGGCGTGGAGTTGGTAGATCAGTTATCCCACCAGAAGCCTAAACACTCCCTATACTCACTAAAGGAGGGTCTTATATATTTTAGATCCAGCGTTTGGGTTCCCTCCTCCTTCCAAATTGAGGTTTTTTACACACATCACGACCCCTCATGGTTGGTCACCCAGGTTCTAAGAAATGCATCGATTTGATCAAATGGACCTATAATTGGGCAGGCTTGACAAAAGAAGTCCCAGCCTGGATCGACAATTGTGTTACTTGCGCCAGGGCCAAGTTAGATTGTTCTGGTAAAAACGGCCTCCTGCACCCCTTACAACAGGCAGAGGGCCCATGGATATTGGTGTCTGTGGACTTTATCATTGAGCTCCCCTGTTTAAACAGGCTCACAGCAGTGATGGTAGTGGTGATCGCTTCACAAGATTTTCCCTTTTTGAAACTTGCACTTCCATGTTTACATCCGAAGAAACTGCCTGCCTTTTTGTACACAATGTGTTTTCAATGTTTGGTCTCCCCCAGGAGATCATCAGTGGCTGTGGCTCTCAGTTCACCATGCGGTTTTGGAGTGAACTCCTATTAATCCTGAAAATATCCCCCTGTCACTCCACAGTGTATCATCCTCAGTCTGATGGCCAGACTGAGTGGGTCAATTAAGTTCTTGAGCAGTACTTGCATTGCTATGCTGCAGTTGCGCAAGATACTTGGGCTGATGATCTCCCTCTCACCCAATTCGTGTACAATAATGGAACCCACGCATCTACAGGGCTTTCCCCCTACAAAGCAACGTTGGGTTATAATCCTTTGTTTTTGGTTGGACTGTGCTTGTAGCCAGAGGTTCAGGCTGCTGCGGACCATGCTGCTCATATTAGATCGACTTAAGCCTTAGTGCAGGAACACTTCACCAAAACTATAGACAACTACAAGTGGTTTGCGGATCAAAGATCGCCTTCTAGGTCACGAGTTTATGAAGGGTTCTTATTTTATGCTCAACACCCATCATTTAAAAATCCAGGCCCCTTCCCACAAATTCGCCAGTAAACGCTTGGGTCCCCATCTGGTGGAGGAGGTATTGGGTAATGGGGCGTTCCAGTTGAAGCTTCCCGCGCATTGGAAGCAGCATCCCGTTTTTATATCTCCCAACTGTCACCCTTCAAGGGTGCAATACCCACAGAACCAGAACCAATCATCGTCAAAAATGAAGAGGAGGTTGAGGTAGAAGCTATCCTGGCATCCCGGAAATCTTGACGTTCTGTACAATACCTCATGGCTTGGAAAGGGTATCCAGCTTATGAAAACAGTTGGGTCAAGGCGCGTGATTGCGCGAATTGTATGGACCTGGTTGATGCGTTCCACATCTCCCACCCCAAACCTCCCTGCCCTCCCAAAAATTCACGTCTCTTATGGCAATCAAGTTACCCAAGGCGCACAAAAATGTGGCTCTTGTGAAGTTCCCCGGTGGTGGGCTCCTTCCCTTGGGAAAAGGAAAGGGTAATGTAAGTCCTGAGGAACGTCCCCTGGTGGTTGATCGGACCATTTTTCTATTTCCAAGTAAGAAGGTACCAAAGAGGATGGCTGTACCCCTCTTTACTCAGGGCGATCTCACTCATGTGGTAGATGGGCACTGGGTAATAGCCCTCCCACTTTGGATACCACTTCCAATACCCACACTCTCCTCAGCAGAATTGATTCAAGGAATCAGTGAAATCTGCGCTGAGATCACCAAAGTAAAATTTATCATAACCAATTTGAGTGGCAATTAACCTAATTCTTGGATTTTAAATGGTTGAAAAGGTATGAAGACTGAGCTATCAGCCAGAATGCCTGACGGTTGTAATTCAGTTAACATGACAATTAAAATTCCCCCTCCCAAATTGTTTGGGCATCACCCCTGATGGGCAGATAATAGCACTAGACACCAATGATGAGGTTTTGAAGTTTTCTGCTGACAAATTAAGTGTTGCACCTGATGCAATGCCTCTGATCAAACGAATGGCCCAGCAACTGAGCATGGGTGGGTTGGGCGTCCCAAAACCCATTCCCAACCAAATGGGTCCATCCCTATGTGGGATGGCCTTGGGGGATTCCTGCTGCTCATCAGGCTAAATGCCATCGCGCCAACCGTCAGAAACATAGCAGAGCCCTGGTTTGGACGTTTAAGGTCGAACTGACAGTGACTCAGAACACCTCTGAATTTTGCGATGTTAGTTCCCAAGTAACAAACCTGCCCATTCCCAAATAATTCACCAGTTAGGTTGAATTTGCGGGACCTGATCCCAGCTTGGTTTCTTTAAATCAATTACTATTTAATCAGTTGTAATCACTGAGAAAATTTTTGGTCGATTTTTTCTAAAATTCCATTAAAATTCTTCACAAAAATTAGTTTTTACATGTTAAAAATTAAGCCACCTTAAAAAACTTTTCTCTCTCGTTGCAATCACTTTTGCAACTTATTCAATTCAAGTCTGAATCTAGTTTGATAATCTCACAGAGGAGATTAGTCTGCGCCCATGTCAGGGAGCAGTTGGGCAAGTAAGGTAAGAGGAGCAGGTGGTAGGCCCGCGGCCTCAAACGTTCAAAAACGCCCCGGAGAAACTGGCAGAATAGAAAATAATTTAAAAAAACTGGCGATCACTATTTCCCCAGAATCCTCGCTTGGCAAGCGTGATGCAACCAGTACATCAACACGCTGCACTCCCAACCACTCTCATGAGTGGAATATGGAGTCCGTGTGTTTCTGGACATCCAACAAACAGCTCTATGGGAAAAATTTTGTGGGGATGTGCACACTTTTTTCCTGACCGCGGTGTACATTGCACCTCACTCCATGTCACGCGGTTGGCTGGACCTCGGTCTTGAAAACAAGAAGGCAGCAGACAAAGCTGCTGCGGTGCGTGTAGTGATCGACCTCCTCAAAGGGCAATGGGTCATCAAAACCAAACGCACCAGATGGACAAAATCCAACCAAATTTTCTTCACGTTTGACTTTTTGCCTACTATGGTAAAGCGTGCCATTTTGGAGCAACACCTGAAAGATGGTCTCACTGTTTATGGCGAAATACAATCATTTGAGATGCAATGCTTTACGCTGATGCCACCTGTGTACTGGCAAAGCCATTGCAGTTCTGACCCCAACCAAGGAGATCACAAAGGACCTAACCCATATTCCGCACTCCACATAAATCAATATTGAAGGGCATACCACTCACCCTTTCTGGATAACCGTGGACAGCGCGCCCCCAATCTGCACCCACTGTGATACGTTCAGCAATAAGGCACATGCATGCCCCACCAAGGAGGGCATCACATTCCAAGAGCACCCCTCGGCCATGGCCAGTGGAGAGGCGCACTACAAACCAACTGCAAGCACTAAAGAGGCTTTTCCGTGGGGAGCACAAGGCTGCTACCTACTGGTAAAACCCATTTCCCCACAAGAGCGGAAGAAGCCAATCAGGCCCACAGGGCTGCAGCCAAGGAAGCGGCCAAAGTCACCACCGCTATCCCACACTCCCAACGCCAGTAGGACATCAAAACTTTTGTGGCGGAAGCAATCCATCAAACCAATCAGAATGGGGAAGCCCATGCCGATTGGGCCACCCAATCTGAGGATTAGATGGGTGACTCGATTTCACCCAGTCTTTGCAACCAAGCTCTGGTGAAACTGACTTGGTCTCCAACCTACCTGAAAATTTTTTTTGACCCACTCAATGGTGCACCAAACTCATCTGCACCACAAAAAAATCGTTTGACGTTGAGGAAATAAAAAGCGAAGGCAAAAGCCAACGCAAACCTTTCTGCTAAAATCAACAAAACTACCAGTAGCATAGCTGCAAACACCCGCACTGCATGAAGACCCATAGGGATCTAGAGGAGGCTAGTGGGCCTGGGTGCTACCCCCTCACACCTAAGGTGTGATGGGGGAAACCTTCACTTTAAGGACGTTGAATATCGCCAGACTCAAGGCTCACTGTCCCAGGCTAGGCCCCCTTCCGGGCCTCCCCCCGGGGGGGCCCCCCCCGGGGGGAAAGGGTTTTCCATGGGTGGAACCGGTTTAAAAAAAATTTTTTTTTTTGGTTTTTCCCCCCAAAAAAATTTTTTTAAACCCCCCCCCGGGGGCCCCCCCCCCCCTTTAAAGGGGTTGGGGGGGCCCCCCGGAAAAAGGGGGGGGCCCCCCGGGGGGGGGCCCCAAAGGGTTAAAAAAAAGGGTTTTGGGGTTTTTTGGGGGGTGCAAAAATTTTTTTTAAAATTTTTTTTTCCCCCCAAAAGGGGGAAAAAAAGGGGGGAAAAAACCCCCCAAAAGCAAAAGTAAAAAAAAAAAAATTTTTTTTTTTTCCCGGTTGGTTTTTGTCCCCAAAAAAATTTCAACCAACCCCCCCCCTTCCCCCCCCTTTTTTTTTTTAAAAAAATTTTCCAAAAAAGGGACAAAAAAAAAAGGGGGGAAAAAAAAAAGGGAAACCCCCAAAAATTTTTAAAAAATTTTTTAATTAAAAAAACCCCCCAAACCCCCCCTTTTGGGGGGCCCAGGGGAAAGGTTTTGGGCCACCTTAAAAGGGGAAAAGGGGAAAAAACCCCCCGGGAAAAAAAACCCTTTTTCCCCCCTTTTTAACCGTTTGGGGCCCCCCTTCCCCCCCCCAAAAATTTTTTTCCCCCCCAAATGGGGGAAAATTCCCTTAAATTTAAAAAACCCCCCGGGGGGAAATTTTTTTTTTTCCAACGGGGGAAAAAGGGTTTGGGGGGCTTTTTTGGGGGCCCTTTTTTTTTTTTTAAATTTTTTTTTAAAAAATTTTCGGAAAAAAACCGCCCCCTTTTTTTAAAAAAAAAGGGGGGGCTTTAAAAAAAAATTTTTTTTTTCCCCCCAAAACCCCTTTTTGGGGCCCTTTTTTGGGCCCAAAAGGGGGCCCTTTAAACCTGGGGGGGGGGGGGGGGGAAAAAAAAAACCCCAAAAAAAGGGGGGGGGCCCCAAAAAAAAAGGGGGGCCCCCCCCGGGTCTTTCCCCGGGGGGGAAAATTCCCCCCCCCTTTTTTTAAAAAAATTTTTAAACCCCCCAAAACCCCCAGGGGTTTTTTTTGGGGGTTCCCCGGGGGGGTTTTTTTTTTGGGGGGGGGCCGGCCCCCCCCCGGGGGGAATTTTCCAAAAACCTTTAAACCCCGGGGGTTTTTTACTGGGGGGGGTTTTTTTAAAATTTTTTCCCCCCCAAAATTTTTTCCCCCCCCCCCCCGGGGGTTTTTTTTTTGGGGGGGGAGGGTTTTTCCCGGGCCCCCCAAAAAAGGGGGCCCCTTTTTTAAAAAAACCCCGGGGGGTTTTTTTAAAAGGCCCCCCCAAAATTCCCAACCCCTTCCCCCTTTCCCCCCCCCCCCCAAAAAACCCCCCGGGGGGTTTTTTTTTTTCCCCTTTTTTGGGGAAAAGGGGGGGGGGGCCCCCCCCGGGGGTTTAAAAAAAAAAAACCCCCCCCCCTTAAAAATTTTAAAACCCCCTTTTCCCCAAAGGGGGCCCCCTTTCCCCAAAAAAAAGGGAAAAAAGGGGGAACCCCCCCCCCTTTTTTTTTGGGGAAGGCGGTTTTTTCCCCAAAAAAAAATTTTGGGAAAAAAAAATTGTTGCCCCCCCCCCCCCCGGGGGGGGGGGTTCCCCCAAAAAAAACCCCCTTTTTTTTTTTTTGGGGGGGGGGTTTTTGGGGTGGGAAAAAAAAATTATAAAAAAAAAAACCCCCCCCCAAAACCCTTTTTGAAAAATTTTTTTGGGTTTTTTCCCCCCCTTTTTTAAATTTTTTTTCCCCCCAAAAACCCCCCCCCCGGGGCCCCCCAAAATTTCCCAAAGTTTTTTTTTCCCCCGGGGGGGGTTTTTTTTTGGGGGAAAATTTTTGGGGGGGGGGTTTTTTTTTCCCAGAACCCAACCAAAATTTTCCGGGGAAAAAACCCCCCCCCTTTTTTTTAAAATAAAAAAAAAAGGGGAATTTTTTTTTGGGGGGGCCCCAAAAATTTTTTTTTGGGAAAAACCCCCCCCCCAAAAAAAAAAATTTTAAACAAAAAGGGGGGCCCCCCGGGTTTTTTTCCCGGGGGGGGCTTTTTTCCCAAAATTTTTCCCCCAAAAGGGGGTTTTTTAAAAAAACCCCCCCAAAAAAGGGCCCCCCGGTTTGGGTTTGGGGGGGTTTTTTTTTTCCCCCCCCCCCCCTTTTTTCCCCCGGGGGGGTTTTTTTTTTGGGGCCCCCCCCTTTTTTTTTAAAAGGGGGAAAATTTTAAAACCCCCCCCTAAAGGGGGGGAAAAAAACCCCCTTTTTAAAAAAACCCCCCCCAAAAAAATTTAAAACCCCCTTTATAAAAAGGGGTTTTAAACCCGGGGGGAACCCCCCCCCCAAAGGGACCCTTTTTAAAGGGGGGCCCCAAATTTTGGAAAGGGGGCCAAAAAAAAAAAACCCCAAAAAAACCCTTTTTTCCCCCCCGGGAACAAAAAAATTTTTCGGGGGGGGGGGGGTTTTTTTGAAACTTTTTCCCCTTTTTTAAAAAAAAAAGGGGCCCCCCCCAAAACCCAAAATTGGTTTTTTCCCCCCCTTTTAAATGGGGGGGTTTTTTAAAAAAAAAAGGGGGCCTTTGGGAAATTTCCCCCAAAAAAATTTAAAAAACCCCCCAAAAAAATTTTTTTTTTCCCCCCCCCAAAAAAGGGAAAAAACCCCCCCCCCAAAAAAACCCCCCAAAAAAAAAACCCCCCCGGGGGGTTCCCCTTTTTTCCCCCCCCTTGCCTTTTTTGGTTTTTAAAAGGGGGGTTTTTTAAAAAAATTTTTTGGGGGGGGAAAAAAAAAATTTTTAAAAAAAACCCCCTTTTAAAACCCTTTGGGTTTTTTAAGGGGGTTTCCCCTTTTTGGACCCCCCCTTTTTTTTTCCCCCTTTTAAAGGGGTTCCGGGAAAACCCCCCTTTTTTCCCCCCCTTTTTGGGGGAAAAACCCCCCCCCCGGGGAAAACCCCCCCAAAAAATTTTTTGAAAAAAAAGGGGGGGGGGGAAAAAAACCCCCCCCGGGCCCCCCCGGGTTTTAAAAAGGAAATTTGGGGCAAAAAAAACCCAAAAAAACCCCCCGGGTTTTTTCCCCTTCGAACCCCTTTTCCCCCCAATTCCCCTTTTTTCCCCCCCCCCCCCAAAAAAAAATTTTTTTTTAAAAAGGGGGGGGGGGAAAAAATTTTAAAAAAAATTTTTTTTTAAAAACCCCCCAAAAAAAAAACCCCCCCCAAAACCACCCCCCGGAAAAATTGGGACCCCCTTTTGGGTTCCCCCCAAACCCCCCCCAAAAAAAAAGGGGAAAAAACCCCTTCCCCCTTTTTTGGGGGGGGTTAAAACCCCCCAAACGGGGAAAAACCCCCCCCCCCCCTTTCCCAGGGGGGGGGCCCCCCCTAAAAACCTAAAAAACCCCTTTTTTGGGGAAAGGGGGGCCCCCCCCCCCAAAAAAGGGGGGTTTTCCTTTTTTTTAAACCCAAAAAACCCCCCTTTTTCCCCGGGGGAAAAAAAAACCCCTTTTTTAAAAATTTGGGGGAAAAAACCCCCCCCCCCTTTTTTTCCCCCCCCCAAAAAACCTTTTTTTTTGGGGGGAAAAACCGGGAAAAAAAACTTTTTTTGGGGGCCCCCCGGGGCCCCTTCCCCCCCCCTTTTTCCCCCCCTTAAAAAAAATTTCCCCCCCCCGGGGCCCCCCCCAAAGGGGTTTTTTCCCTTTTTCCCAAAAACTAAAATTTTATTCCCCCTTTTTTTAAAAACCCCCTTTAAAGGGGGGGGGCCCCCAAAAAAATTTTAAAAAAAAAAAAATTTTTTTGGGGGGTTTTTTGGGGTTTTTTAAATTTTTTTTTTTTTTTTTTTGGGGGGGGGCCCTTTCTTTTTTTGGGAAAACCGGTTTAAAATTTTTTTTTTGGGGGGGGGGGAAAAAAATTTTTTTTGGGGGGGAAAAAAAACCCCCCCAAAACCCCTTTTTGGCGGGAATAAAAAAATTTTTTTTTTTTTTGGGGGGGAAAAAAAATTTTGGAAAAAAAAATTTTTCCCGGGGCCCCCCTTTTTTTTTTTAAAAAATTTTAATTTTTTTTTTTTTTGGGGGGGCCAAGGGGACCCCCTTTTAACCAAAAAAAAAAAAGGGGCCCCCCAGAGAAGCGATGCTATCTCTTGTTGCCAAGCGGGAACGCCACTTATGGGAAGGGGAGGGAACGTGTGTAGGGGACGTAAGCCACTATTGAGCACGTGTAGAGGAAGGGGTCTGATTTGATGAACCAGACTGGGAACCAGGAGGAGACCAGCTGCCGGCGACGTGATGGGAGATATCCAAACATCCACACTTGAAAGTGATCCACCAAATGAGACCGGAATCTGTGGACAGCTTCAGGAAGGGTGGGGATGGATCCATCGATGGCATTCAAACAATCGTGTGGATAGTCCACATGGCGATTACAACCACCAACACGAAGGAGGTGGGAGGGGGAGGCCATTGATGAAGCAAACATATCTCTTGACAGACTGAAGGGATGTGTTTGATCCTGGCCTAGCAGACGTTGGACTTCGCGCCATATTACTTTAGAGGTGGGGCACTTCTCCAGGCGGTGAAACAGCGTTCCATACTGGCCACACATGACACAGGATGAGTGTAAAGCATTAGAGCGCTCAGCTGTACGATACACCCGCCTCAGGCAGCGCCACACATGGGAACGGACTTGAGGCTGCAGCAGAGGATGGTGTGCGTATTTCCAGATAGTCTTTTGGGTCTCAGTGGAATAAGGGATGTCCATCATGTCCAGGTAGTCCACCCTGGATAGGACTTGGGGTCGAATGGGGATCACACCATCATGGATGGGTAGCCCCTGTACCTCTTGTGTGAACTGAGGAGAGGGGCGGCCTCTTCGGATTGTATGTCCTCTAATACGAATTCTCCACTCTGAGCTCGCATGGAGAGTAGGATTCGTTTGTAGTGGGTTTTGGTCCCATGAGGACCTGTGGCCGATGTGTGTGATGCGAGGTATTTCATCAGGGAGTGGGGGTTTGATGGATTGTTGAGGCCCAAGGCTTGGGAGAAGTTGGAGCGGGTCGCGCGGGACCAGTGTTGGGATGGGAGTGTAGGAGCAGTGACGGCTGCAATCCAGGTGCCCAGGATCTTGGCGGCATGGGCTTTGAAGTCAAGTAGGCCCATGCCACCATGATGATGAGGGCCAAACATGACCTCTAGCCGTACTGGTGGAGGGCAGCCTGACCAAAGCCAACCTTGTAGCAAAGCATACAGGGATTTGAAGAAGCTTGGGGAGAAGGGGATGGCGTGGGCTCCGAACAAGACTTTGGATAGGAGCATAGAGTTGGCAAGAACAACCCTGCCAGTGAGGGTATTAGAATGGGCTATGAGAGAGGCGATTCGCTTCGTCACGTTGTCCAGTATATGGCACTCCATTACTGCTGACGCGTATCCACCTGCCTCCAACCACACGCCGAGATGGCGTACCGGTCCTATGGTAGGTCATGGCACAAAGGGGAGCACCAGTGGAGCGGTGTGTTTTGAGTTAGTAAGACGTGGACGTGGGCGAGCAGATGGGCTGGGTTGGGAACTACTTGCTGGGGCCCAGCAGTTCTGAAACCGACCAAGGAGGATGATTTCAGTTTTGGAGGCGTTCAGTGCCGCGCATTGCTTACCCGGGAATATTCCTGGATGAGGGCTTCAAGCGCGAGTGCATCTTTGTTATTAGACACCCCCACCACGCAATAATCTGCAAATGCCATCATCTTGACTGGGGTTTGGCCTGGCACATGGACCCCAGTGAGTTGGGCATTCACATTTCGCAGTAGTGGGTCAAGGCTGAAGTTGTATAAGAGTGGGCTAAGGGGGTCCTCTTGTCGCAGGCCCCTTTGAGGACGGACTACTTCCGTTTGGAAACCTGGGCCACGCACTGCCATTGTTGCAGATTCCGTGAGCAGCATCACCCAGTTAATGAAGCGGGGAGGTAGGCGGAATTGTTGGAGGCAGGCCCTAAGGTATTCCCAGTTTACACTATTATAGGCCTTTTGTTGGTCCAAGAATACAAGTGCCCCAGAGGCTGTGGACTGACACACATTAGCCACAGAGTGCACGTTATCCCAAATCAACCTTCTGGGGATGAAACCAAACTGTTCTGGGGAGATGGTGGCAGATGCTACAGTCCCTAAATGGTTAGCCATGATTTTGCTAAAATTTTGGCGTCTGGTTTTTTAGAGAAATGGGGCGCCAGTTGGCTAAGTCTAGCCTATCCCCTTTCTTGAAGAGTGTGACCATAAAGGCCTCATGTCCTCCTGGTAGGAGGCACGTTTCCAACAGGCTTTAGTTGAGTGAGGCTAGCAGCAATGGGGATATATATTTAAAATGTTTTTTGTAGAACTCATATGGAATGCCATCTGGGCCTGGGCATTTTTGGTTTGGCGCACCACAAATGGTAGTCCATAATTCATTCAGAGTAATTAAATTCATTATTTCCGGGTATCAGAAAATGGTGCGGATATGAGCTCAGTTGGAAAATTCTGCCATTTCGGCCAGCTGAATTGGTTCAGCTCGGTATAACTTGGAGTAATATCTTTGCATTTCGATTGCCACTTTGGCTGGTGTGTCCACGATAGAATTATCTGATCTTCGCACCTGTGTGAAGGCCACGCTCTGGCGTGGTGAAAAAAAAATTTTGAAGAAGATGCGGTGCACTTGTCGCCTTTAGTGATGCGTGTGGCCCTGTATTGGACACAAACCTGATGTTTGTGTTGCCTTTCAAGTGCGTTGAGGTGGGCTGCTGCCTCCGCCCACTTCTGGCCCCATGCAGGGCTATATCCTGAGGCTGGAATGTTGGACTCCAAGTGGGCCAATTCTGCCAGTGCATGCGATATAACTGCTGATGTGGCTCATGAGCATCTGGATGAGAGATGGTGATAGTGGCAGATGGTGTCTTTTTGAAAGTTGCCCATGTGGAAATGGGGTCCACGCAAAACGGTGCAACAAACGATTCTGCCAAAGTTGCCTCTTCCACCCATGTGGAAAATCCTGGCGACGCGAGCTCTGGGGGGCAGATTTTGCACCAATGTGGGGCCTTTGCAACTGTGACGGGTAAGTGGTATGTTATCAAGACCAGTCGGTGGTCAGAGAATTCCATTTTCGTTGTTTTGAAGTGGGAGATGTGGGGTTGGAATTTTGCCGGTGCTAGAATAAGGTCGATGTGGGACATGGACCTTAATTGGCCATTGTGGACATGGGGACACATCATATTTTTGAGCAGTGGGGCATGTCGTAGCAGTGCATCCATTAACCCAAGGGTGGCTTTTAGAACGCGTAGTTCTACGTGACCCTGTGAGGTGTGGGGTGAGGGCGGCCACTAGTCCATTGGTGAGGTTAGCCAACAGTTCATGTCGCCAATTAAGAAAGAATCGGGGAGTAGCGGGAGGGATTTGACCGACGAGAAAAATTCCTGACGCTCATGTGCACCTTTTGGGGTGTAAATGTTGATGATTGTGTGTGTAACATCAGCCCATGAGAAGGTGACAACGAGCACTCAGCTATTTAGGAATGTTTCTGAAGATGTATATTTGAAAAAATTGTTTTTCCAAATTAGCACCCCACAGTGCTTCAACTAAAAGGATAGGGATGGTAGGAGCATTGTTTTCTAAGCTTCCTCGGAACCTCATGGACAGTGGGACTCCTGGATGGCCAGGATATCCACGGTTAAATTGTTTTGTAAAAAACTCAGTTTCCTAGCCCGGAATGGGGAGGCCTTGAGTCCGGCGATATTCAGCATCCCTAGAGTGAAGATTTCCCCCTCACACCTTAGGTGCGATGGGGTGGGCCCCCAGGCCCACCAGCCTCTTCCAGGTCCCCATGGGCTTTCACAGCAGTGCGGGTATTAGCAGCAACGCTATTGGGGTTTTTGTTAATTTTTGCGGAAAGAGCCACATTGGCTTTGGCCTTCGCTTTTTGTTTTCCCTACGTCGGACAAATTTTTTGCGGTGCGGATAAGTTCAGTGCACCGTCAAGTGGGGCAAAATTTTTTTTCAGTTGGGATAGGTCCCAAGTCAGTTTCAACCGGGGCTTGGGTGCAGTGATTGGGTGAGATCGAATCTCCCATTGGATCCTCAGATTGAGTGGCCCGTTCAGCATTGGCCTCCCAATCTGATTGGGTGATGGATTCCTGAGTTGCTTCTGCCGCGAAGGTCTCCATGTCCTCCTGGCATTGTGAGTGTGGGATGGTGGTGGTGGCCTTGGGCGCTTCCTTGGCCGCGGTCCTATGGGCCTGCTTGGCCTTCTTCTGCTCCTGCGGGGAGATGGGCTTTACCAATAGGTAGCAGTCTTGTGCTCCCCACGGGAAAGCCTCCTTGGTGCTTGCGGTTGGTTCATAGTGCGCCTCTCCGCTGGCCAAGGCCGCCAAGGGGTGCTCTTGGAATGTAACACCCTCTTTAATGGGGCACGCGTGTGCCTTATGGCCGAACGCATCACAGTGGGTGCAAATGGGGGGCGCGCTGTCCATGGTTACCCAGAAATGGGTGGGTGGTGTGCCCTGCAATATCAATAAAGGTGGAGTGCAGGATCTGGGTTAGGTCCTTCACGATCTCCTCAGTTGGGGTCAGAACTGCGATGGCTTTGCCAGTGCACAGGTGTGGTATCAGCGTAAAACGTTGCATTTCAAAAGATTGTATTCCGCCATATATGGCGAGACCATCTTTCAGGTGTTGCTCCAAAATGTCACGTTTTACCGTAGTAGGCAAAAAGTCAAACGTGAGGAAAATTTGGTTTGATTTTGTCCATCTGTTGCGTTTAGTTTCGATGACCCATTGCCCTTCAGGGAGGTCAACCACTATGCGCACCGCTGCAGCCTCATCTGCTGCTATTTTGCTTTCGAAATCTAGGTCCAGCTAACTGCGCGACATGGAGTGAGGTGCAACGTACACTGTGGTTGGGAAAATTTTGTGTACATCTTCACAAAATTTTTCCCATAGGGCCGTTTTTTGGATGTCTAGATACACATGGACTCCGAATTCCTCCGCAAAAGTGGCTGGGAATGTGGCGTGTAGATGTACTGGTTGCATCATGCTTGCCACATGAGTATCTCCGGGGAAATTGTGACCGCCAGTTTTTTTAATTTTTTTTCTATTCCGCTGGATTCTCTGGGGCATTTTTGAACGTTAGAGGCCGCGGGCCTTCCACCTGCTCCTCTTGCCCAACTGCTCCCAGACATGGGCGCAGACTAATCCCCTCTATGAGATTATCAAACTAGATTTAGTCTTGAATTAAATGGGTTGCAAAAGTGTTTGCAATGAGAAAGAAAAATTTCTACCTTTTATAGATAACTTTATAGGGTTTTAACAGTTTTAATTATTTGTTATTAATCCATCAGGTCAGTGATGATAAAAATGACTAAATACTGGCTGGAAGATATGCAGAGGAGCTTGTCTAATTTTAAACTGATATTTATCAAAGGTTGGTGATAGCAGATTAGGTTTTGGAAGCCAACTGTCTGAAGTTGAATAATCTCATTAGCAGTAACTTTCATAGTAATTCAGTGCTTTGAGGAGAGCTTTAAAACATGGCTTGCACTTTAAAGGGCATTTGGGTTTTATTTTCCAAACAAGGCTTAGAAAGGGGACATTTTGATAGTTTTATGGTTACTTATTTGAATAGGCAAGAATTGCACTAGGTAAGTAATGCAGCTAATGTAGAGGTTCAGTCAAGGCATTTTCAAAAGTGTTGAGGTTAGTGTAGCATTTTCTAAATCTACCATTTCATTTGTTTCAGGATGGTAAAGGAAGGCTTATATCTGAGTAGCCCCATTAATATGGTTAACTAATTCACCAGTTATGATAAACATTTTTGACCATTTAACAGGGAGAATTATGTTAGGAATCTATGTTAGGTGATGATTTATAGAGGAATGTAGCGGTAGTTTTGTTGACTCAGAGGGTAGGATATGGCTTTGATCCACTTTGTTAGATGATCAACATCCAGCGCGAGGAATTGATGGCCATTGGATGCTCAAGGGCAAAGATCCACAACATCAGTACTTATAGAATGAAAGGGTAGCCAGGGTGGTACTACTGGGCGTTGTGGTCATGGATTAGGTCCATCCTGATTTTTACATACCATACAGAACTCCAATATTTTTTAGATTGAGAAGAGCATCCCTCTACAGTAACATTGGGTCTTGAGCCACTTATAGGTTTTCAAAATTCCTCCATGGCTGAATTGCAGATCTTCTTCTATTAAGAAATCTGAATGAGCATAAGATTTCAAAGTAGGCTAACCATTGTTGTGAAAAGAGTTTGTAAAGGTTATTATCCTTATTCTAAATATTTTCTCACATTTTGTATAACTCTTTTGGATAGTAAGTGACTCATTTTTCCATAAGTGAAATTGAGTTAGAAGATTGTAGAGTTGATATTCCTTAGGGTTAGTTATAGTTATTATGGGTAACCTGGATAAACAATTAACCTTATGATTTATTGACCTGGGCGATGGATGATACTGAAATCGTAGATTTGAAGTTTTAAATTCCAAGAGGACAGTTTCTCATCAGTATCCTTGGTCTGGCGAAGCCATCGCAACAAAACATGGTCAGTAATTATTTTAAAAATGTGCCCCATATAAATGAGGTATGATTTGCTTAATAGCCATTATTACTGCTAAATCACTCACGTTTAGTTACACTATAGTTGCGTTCAGCTTTAGATAGATTTTTGTTATATTATGCGATGGGATGGTCCACCAGAATTTATTGTGAAGGGATAATATAGCTCATATATCTATAACACTAGCATCTCTAGAAGGGAAAATGGTTTGTTATAAAAAAGGATGCATGCGTACAGGGAGTGGGAAAAAGCTAGATAAAATAGGTCAAAGAACTGCTGCTGATCTTCTTCCCACTGAAAATGGCTTACTTTCTTCAATAATAAATATAGGGTTTGGATGCTTCTGCAAAGTGTGGAATAAATTTGCAATAATATATAACAGTCATTAGAAAGTCTTGTAGTAATTTAGTGACTTAGGTGAGGACTACTTTGAAAATGGCTGTAACTTTGTCAACCATCAGGAAATTCCTGCCTTACTCCTCTCATGTCCCAAAAAATTATTTTGCTTTTAAAGAATGAACATTTGTATGATTTTAACTAGAAAAGATTGCTGTTATTAGCTGGAACCCCTCCCTTAGGTGTGTTAGTGAGTGATAAAGGTTTGCAAGTAAAATGGTTATATCATCAAGATAGACTAACGCACTAGAGCATTCTAGATTCTCTAACAAACCATCTATCGCTCTTTAGAAGGTGGCAGGGGCTTTACATATCCCTTGCGGCATCTAAGTAGGCTTAAATAAAGCTTCACTAAAGATAAGGGCGCATTTATTGTGATCTCCAGGGAATAATTCAATATGCAATAGTTATTAGCAAGGTACATTTTCAAAAGATATGTGATTCAAACATTAGATGTAAGGAGTCATATAAAGAAGTAGGGGATAGTTATCAGTTGAGTAATGAAATTCTACGGTGATAGTCCATAATGACTCAATGTCAGCCATACTTTTTACAAATTAACAAAAGTGACGAGGCCCAAGGGTTTTTATATGGTACAAATAGCCCACCTTCAGGTAGTTAGTTTAATCTCAGAGCTACTTGAGCCTCCTCGACCTAAAATTTTTAGTAGGCTCATGATTTAAATAGGGGATGATATTCAGTTTCATCTTGGTAAATTACTCCATGAAAACCCATAAGGGCATGGTCCTGATAAAAAGATATTGTTATATTCTTCAATGAGGGCATTTCCATTCTGGTGTTCATTGGGTCTGAGGCTGTCTTAAATCCTTCCTTTGGCCAGAGTTATGGTTGTTAGGGGATCAAACCTTTGGGACCATCTAGTACTAAAAAAAGGGGATCAAACCTAAGCTTTGTAGAGATATAGACTGCTTAATTTGATGATAATCTTAATAGGACAGAGTTTTTCAAACGTGATGAGATAATGCCAAGGAACTTGTAATGTTCTATTAGTTTATTTCTACATAGAATGGAGATGGAAACACATGTGCAGGGTACCAAACCATTGCAGGTCAGCACCTCTTTGATTGAAGGATTAGGTTGTCCGTATATCTCCAAACTTGGTTAGAGAGAAAGTGAATCTTAATCCTGGAATCAATAGTAATATGAGAACAGGGTGGTATACTAAAGGAATGAGAGCATATAGAGGTATCCTATCCTGGCATTCACAGCCTCAGGGGTTAACTTAGTTCCAAAATCCAAGTTTTGAGACTCTTTTTTACAGAAAGAGGAGGGATATTTGATGAGGAAAGTTTCCTTTTAGGACCCCTTATTTTTGGTCAGGAGATCAAATATCAGTGGTATCCAATATCACAAGATTAAAATTTTTTTGATTAATTATGCAATTAAATTCTCACATTGGTTGGACTTCAATAAGTAATTTATTGTTATGTTTTCTGATGTATTAAAAGGGCTCAAAATCAAGAGCTTTCTAAATCAGAGAGGATAGGCAGAGTATGCTCCAATCACTTTAATAGACTGATTTCCCGCCATCCCATATTCAGCTTTACGGATCATGTCATGAGTCATTTTGATTTTTGAGTATAAGTCAAGAGCACATAAAGTTAACCAAGAATCCAGATTCAATTTTAGCCAAGACTCCAACTTTGTGAACGACTACTTCCACTCATACAACTGAAGATACAAATTAGTAATTATTGGCTTTATAAATAGTTAGTTGATAAATGTATTGAGAATAGAGTAGTATTTTTCCCAGGCTCAGTGTTTCAATTTGTATGAAAGATTTAAGGGTTAGTTTAAGACTCTCACTAGAGGAGATGGCTGTAGAGTTTGATTGGGTAATTCACCAATATAAAAACAAGAAAGCTTAAGGTCTCAATTGCCTTGAATAGTAAAAGGTATGTCAACTTCAGAAGGGGCAGATAATACAAAAAATTTAAGTACTAGCCATATAGCTAGAAGGTTGAGGCACTTGAGTTCCGTCAGCAGAGGGAGCCTCTTGGCCCAAGATGACTGATCTTTTCTGCCTTATTTTGAAGAAGTTAGCGAAATCAGTTTATGGTGTGGTTGGTCCGCTTTCAATAGATGCAATATAAGTCAGGCGTTGGTGATTCAGGGAGTTACTACTAAAACTTGAGGCCAAAGCTTATTGTTAGGATATGGTGGCTCAGTAGGTTTAAACAGATTATTAGGAATCTCCATAGTGGCTTCCATGATATGCTGGAGGGACGTGATGTTAGGCTTTAAAGCTTTAAGATTGAGTTATATGTTGGTTATGGTTTTGAAGGCCAATCAAGAGGTGTTAGCATCATCCAACGTGAGCTGATTTCCTCCAAGCAAAGTATAGCCTCAAGTTAAACCTTTGGGTGAATACATTAATGAGTTCTTTCTGGTCATTGTTGATTCTCATAAACGTCCTTTTCTGGCTGGATAGTGTTAAGTCACTGCTAAAATCCTGAAGAAAAGCATCCTTGATATCATTCCAGGTACAACAGGTCATAAAATGGGGTACCATTAATACTGTGCTATGTGGCTAAGGCAGTTAATTAAGTGTTTGAGCCATTGGTAGTTAGTAGCTGCATCCATTGCATTTTGTAGCAGTATAGGAAGTAGAAAACGCACCCTTACCCCAAGACAAACTTATACTTGAAGGAGGGTCTAAACATGTTACTTGGGGTAATTGAAGGCCGAATGAAATGAATTTGTCACCTGAGGCGCCCCTTCAGATAAAGAGGATACAGTATCCCAAAAATATTCTAGAGTACAGGAAGGCATCCATTTTACTCTGAAGATCATTTACATCTTTAATATCTAAAGATACTAGAACAAAGGAATCTGAAGGGCAGTTTTGGTGGCGAAGACCTGGTTCAGCTGCTTTATTTTATTCTTTAAACTGGAATTTGTGTCTTGAAGTTTAAGTTGATGTTTCTTGGTGGCGAGGATCTACTTTGCAATACTCGTTCTAAGGAGGGTATGCAGCCAAAATTTAAGTCATCCGTGGTGAGCGCCTAAAGAAACTTCAAAGTGGTAAGGCACTCCATTTTATGTGAGTTTTTCTCCTTGAGCCTTAATCCTAGGTGGACATAAAATTTTGGATTTTTTGGATTAAATAATAGAGCTGATCTTTAGGGATTTCCCAACCAGTGATAAGCTCAGGAGTTCCAGGAGGCCCCGGTGGCCCAGGGGACATGGGGGACCCAAGTTGGATGGGAAGTCTATCATAACCAGTTATTCCAGGTTCACCAGGCAACCCAAGAGGACCAATTCCAATTAGCATTCCAGGTGGTCCAGAGGAATAAACATTGTCCTGGGTATCTTGATTATCATATATTAACTCCTCAAGAAAGCGGAGGCAATAACTCTTTTTACTCAGTGTAACTTACTGAGCAAAATTATACGAATTAAAAAAGTAAAACTCAATCGCCTGCTGTAGTTTTGCTCTGATGTCATTGGATTCCCCTCTGTCTGCCCTATGTGGGGCAGCGGTAAAACTCACCTGCCATTTTCTGTCTGAAAAGAAAATGCACTTATATTGGCTCGCCCAATCATGCCAAACCCCTGGGACAAGTCGTTCCTCTCAAGGATCTTGATGCCCACCTTTCTTGAACCCAAGTGGTGCCCGTTGCCCCCTGGTGCTCTCCCGGAGCAACATGTGTTTTGGCCTTAGGGTCAAATATGGGAATTTTTTCCCCTAGAACAACCAATACATTATTGATATGGCTCAGATGGTGATTCATCACATTACTTTCATTAAACTACGCCCCTATAAAAGGTATTTTGATCTCAGCTTCACCTGTGAAGCTGATGCTGCCACTGTGGCAACTGTGCCCCTGGTCTTCCAGGGTACTCCTCTCCCAACAACTTGGACCTGGCTCCCAGTAGACACCACTTTGGTGGTCTAGTTCGCTGGTTTGCCCACCCACCATCCCCCTGAGGTGCTCCACCAGGAGCTTATGGATGGTTTGGCAGCCTATGGATCCAACCCCATCTTTCAATTTGTGGTCCTAAATGGGGCCACACGCCTAGCTGGGCCTCAGGCATATGCCACAATCAGCCCTGAATCAAACAAATTACACCATCAATTCCCCCTTGCGCCACTATTCCCTCTGCCCCCGACCATCTGTTCTGGGCCCACATCAAGGATGATGGACGATCTTTCTGTCCTGTTTTGATTTGGACCACTCAAAATGCAAGTGCCCTTCTCTAGCTGCTTTCTCTAGCTGCTTCTGATGGCGCTGATTTTACATCCGCCGGCCTCCAATCTGCAGCCCACCCTGTGTCAGCTTTGGTATGAGGTATGATCCTACCTCTCCCTCCACCAAAGCCTGATGCTGCAGCTGCACCTGCAGCCACCAATAAGCCTCCTCGCCCCAGTGCCACAAATGATACATCCAATCAAGCACAGGATTAGACCCTCAGTTTGATCCCATTAATTCTCCAATGAATCAACCAAAGCTCAACCATATGCCAATTCCCAAATTCAATAAAACCAGAATCCTTGGGAGGTATTGGATGAAATTGACAAATCAGGTAAATCATTGAAGAACCATCGCTGCAAGTCAACCAGTTCTGTAATGCAGAATGTGATGCATAATTCCCCCCTTGTTTATATGCCCCACAGCCAAATGCTGAATCATTCTACAGTGACAACCAGCTTGCAGTAGAAGAAGCTGCCACACCAGATTGTCATCCCCTCCGCAAAGCTGCTGCCAAATCAGTGGCGATACTCACAAGATGTATTACACCTCCTGTAATCCCTATAAATCTTACCCCAAAAAGTAAGATTAATATGAATTAACTGCACAAAAATGTTAACGACGCTATCAAGAATGTGGTAACTGTAGCACGGAATCCTAAAGCTAATATTACCCGAACTAATATTGCCACGTTTGTTAAATTACCAGATGCCCTAATTAAAGCCAAAGAAGCCTTAGACAAATATCACTTCCATTTTCATAGTTGGTAATTTCTCAGAAGTACCAATATTTAGAGATATTGAACCACATGCCGCCGATGCCCTGACGCCCTTGCTAACTGCCTTGACACATACCCTGTATGGAATGAGGAAGCTGCTGCCAAAGATGAGCCCCTGATTCCCCCTCCCCTTCTGCCATATAAGGATAAGCAGTCTCCGCTCCCCACCAAATTGTTTGTTTCATTCAGTGTATGTTTCATTCAATCCAATCAATTGGATGTTTTGTTTGATTCAATTAGTTACGTTATTCTTAGTTTTAGTTTTAATTCATTAATGTCCAACACCTGGTCAGTTAACCTCTGTAAAATAAAAAATGGAGGCATTCATCCACGGGGTTATATAAGCTAATCTGGATTGTAATCCTGTGGTATGAGCACTGACTGGTTATATTTAATGACTTTTAATTATCTGAAGTGTTTATTGCTTAAGATGGTCTAATATCACTATTCCTTTGTAAATACATGTTTAAATAGCCTGCATCTTGTTGATGAGTTGCCAATTTTACAATATGGTACTTTAATTCCCTTACTGAAGAAAGAGGCAGAATGGTAAATTTGATTTGCTGCAAATGTAAAATTCTCAATAGCTGTAAGCATGAAATAGTTCCTGATGATGGAACTCGGCTATTTGGGAAAGAAGGTTCAAGGTGGAATGCACAAATTGATGCAAATAACACTCTGTATACTCTTCCCAAAAATAAAGTCCATCATGTGAGGAACTGATCTTTAAGCCCATCATGGGGGTCTGAGCCACGAGGGCTTATCTTCTATTTGCTGATCCACCTGTGGTAAAGTCCCCAGTGAGGAGGATCTGAAGGGCTTCAGTGAAGTCTGAAATTTGTAGTTGGTACTGCTCCGCGGAAGGATGGGGAGTTCCACCTCCATAGACTTGGGTAATAAAAGGTTGCAAGTTGTTGCCAATTCTCCTATGTGCATGTTGGCTTTTTACTCACTGAGGCAAGCAGCTTCACGATCAGAAGAGGTGGCTGATGATGAATTGATATCATTCATTGTAATTATAAATTCTATGGGAACTCAAAATGATCTGGCAGGGAGCACCACATTTGTTGGGGTGAGTGTGATAAAATTTAACCTTCTAAATAGAGTTCAGTGTAACATAATCTCTAGGTGTAAGTATTATCAAATTTACTTATGTAAAAGTCTTCAATTGTATGCATAAACTCCTTAATTAGCTTATATACTTGTTCTTTAATATTTATAATAGTAGCAACCAAGATATTTAAAAAAACATATTTTTTATCTTTCCTTAAACATAATTTATTAGGAAACAGGAAAGAGCTCTCAGTGACAATCTCCAATTGCTTCCAAACCAAGATCTGTACTAATTTGCTACATAGGGATTCTGCTGCATCTGGTTTCATTTTTCAAAGTAACAATATTCGATTACTTAAATTGGGTTTAAACCTTTATAACTGGAAGTTTCAATAATTCTTTTCAGAAATCATTACCAACAATAATATTGTCAAAACCTTTATTTTGGGTTCAAATCCCTCCATCAAATTTACTAAAAATCTATAGCTAAAGCCAAAATCCCAATAATGGTAGTAGTTTCTATGGATTTGGATACCAGCGCTTGTAATTCAAATACCTTTTCCATCAGTTTTCCTCATGGCTAAATCAGCGGTGTCAGGAGTAGATGTTTCCAAAATTGGGTGGACATTAGAAGGTGACAATGATCTAACCATAGAGAGCTTGAATGTATTCATATGATAAATGGTGATAGCTTACTTAGTAAGCCATTAGAGCCACGGGGATTACTCATTCCTCTAAGTTGGTTCATTTTGAACCCTTTGTGGAGGATAGAAATGAGGGTACCATTAGATCTCTCTACAGCCCTGTTATGGGAAGGATGATAGGGGGCTGTAAAGTAATATTAAGTTCTTCATTTTTTTTAGTACTAGATGGTCAATATTAAGTTCTTCATTAATGAATTGATTTTAGTTACAACATAGGATACAAATTTTGCACCATTATTGGACAGGAGGACTTTTGGGATGCCATAATAGGTGAAGACCAGTCTGTGTAAAAACGAGGCAATAGCCTTAGCTAGGGCGGAGTCTACAGATAGGCCTCAGCCCATATTGGAAATCGTTTAATAGCTAAGATAATATAGAGGTGCCCATACATAGTGGTAGGCAGAGCGATGATGCAGCAAATACTTACGTTGCCAAAGGTCTAAGCTGGAAAAACTAGCCAATAGAGGTAAATTGGTTAAAAGGCCTCACATAGCAAACAAAAGAAAATCATGGACATCCTGAATATAATTGAGAATAAATTTCAAGTAGTACCGTTCTTTAAGCCACTGATGGGTTTCACATATAGTGCATGCCCCACAGTGGTATTCGCCTCCATAACAGTTGGGGCTCTAGCTGTGGTCAGATATATGGTAACCAGTTGTCCTAACTTGCTATAAAGCAGCCCATCCTTGAATTGGATCTGATCTATCATTTGTCTTAGCTGATCTTAAATTTTTGGGTATTCTCATTACCATTTCTCAGGTCTACCTATCAATTTATAAACCAAATCTCATTAGATGCATATAAAGTTACTATGGGTAAGCAGTGTCAGCTTATCAGTTCTCTAGACTGTAAGCCAAGGTTTCTAACGGAGCTTGAAGATGTAAGAACTAGTGGAGCAGTTATAAAGACAAATAGATGAGGTATATAGACTATTTTATTGGGCTAAAAGGATTTGATCTTTGGGCGAGTAGTTACATGATGCAAATACCTCCATGGTTCCTTATAGTCAGAATCTTTGAAGTCCTTCTAGATCAACTGCCTAGTCATATGCTCTCACTTTTCTCTATCAACAGTGTCCTAAGACTTGTTGTTATAATATCAGCGAAATTGGTGAAATACACCAAAGAGGTATTGCACATAGTTAAGCCCACTTATCAAAAGGACCAGAATATGACAATCTTTGTCCTTATAACAAGTAATAAAATTATGATAAAATAGGGAGCTCTTGCCCAAAGTACTCTTTATTTAAATTTATATATATACATCATATCCTCGCTGTTCCGCGCCTCTAAACTACTAATAATCCTCCTCTTTCAATTGTCTCATCCCACTTATATCTCTGCAACTTTGTATGATACCATTTACTCAGCCTAGTTATTCATTTCCGCTGTATCTCATTGGTTCTGGAAATTCTTCATTCATTAATTTCACAATCTCCTAATTTGAGGCGATTTACCAACTATTTGCTGTACATCAACATCTCTGAATCACCTCATTTTGAAGCGATCCAATAACCATGCGTTCTAACCCAATATTGCCTCATCCTAAGGCAATTGTAAATCATACATCATACTCAGGCTCGGTTGATTTTACCCATTCCGCCGTACCAACTTAAGGTTTATTGTCCAGTCATATCAGAATTGCAACACGTGTATTGATCAAAATCGCCACCACATGATTAAGGAAGCTAAGAGCTAATCCAGAAGGAATCTCCATCAGCTCCCATGCGCGTGATGATTCTTAATCATATATAAGCATAACACAGTGGAAGGGTTTAATTTTGAGGGCTCATGAGTTGACTTATTGAGGTTTAATTTAAAAGTAGACTCATTCATTATTACCTCAAATTATGACAATTCACCCCTCAAGTTCCTAATGGAGAGGAACATATGTCCATAGAATATTTCTTTAAACACATTTGACACTGTCTCTTGGGTAACATCAGCAATGGAGTACTTGGAATTCCTATATTTGTGATGCAGTAGGAACCGCCCAAATGATGTTGAGTTTGTTCAATCAGCCGCCTGTTCTATAGTGTTAGAAAAAGACCAGGTCTTCTAACTGTAACGTAAGTAAGGAGGGTTACTGTCAGACAATCAATGTGCCAAAAATAATATTTGGCTTTCATGAGGTACTCCAATACCCAAAATAGAATCAACAGTCTGCAAGGAATCTACTTTAGATGTTACATGAATATGAGCAACAAGGGGGACAAGTGCGGAAATAATTCGTCTATGAACATCATCCCCACACCAACCAATAAGCTGACCACTAGATTTAATCTTGACCATTAGAATTAGTCTTGACCATGCTATATATATGAGATTGAACTGCCAGAATCAGCAGAGGGGAGTGTTCTAACCATTTGTCTTTTTCACTTGGGTAAAACTCATGACCCAAATGGGGTATGCACTTGATAACGTGCAGCAATAAATGGTCTCATCATGGTTGATCGCAGACTTTTTAATCAAATAGCATCTGCCATATTGTCATTCCCGTTTCTTTCATGATTAGGGCGAATTGGAATAAGTGATGGGTTGATCCGCCACCCATGGTTTACATTTGGGCCATATCCTGATCTTTTTAAGTGCATACTTGGTACTGAGTGGTAGCAATTACTTCATCAGGTGTAACCTCAACAGTGTCTCTCAGAGATTTGACCGCCAAATTTAATATTTCTAGTTTTTTCATAGTTAGGATGAGTTAAGCTGAGCATATGGTCATTATATTCAGTTTGAGATTCTAGATAGTCAGTTTGCTGGGTGGGGGCATCGTGTGAGACTTGTAGGGCATCACTCCTGATTTTTTGCGCGTGGAAAGAGACAATAGCTGAAAAAACCCATGTGACATCCACTATCATTACTGATACAAATGAATGTGGACCCTCCATTGGTTGGGGTGGTTCCTTGGGATAGCCAGAAATGTTGAGCTTTATAAGATAGAATCAAATTAATTTGGCGAGACTTAAAGGTTTATTAAGGTATTGCAAATTACTGAGCACTCTACCATCAGCAGAGCACTGGTATTGGAATTTTTCAACAAAATATAAGATGCAGCCGTTATAAAGGCTATGAAATTATTAGTTTTGTGGCTCTAGTGAGTATAAAAATAAGGCAACAAAATTATTTTTTATTTAGCTGAGGCAAGATGACCAGGGGACGGACAATACCAATATATTTAATGGGATAGGGGAGAGGTGAAGTATAGCGAGATTTAGGCACCCCATAGTAGACGAGCTACCCCTGTTGCAAGCTGGTACTGCCAGGTGTAGGGGGGTTGGTTGCCCTACTATGAGGGAGGCTTCCCCTACTATGGAGCAGGTGTGAAGGAAGGGGTCCATATGTAGAAACCAGACTGGGAACCATAATTCAACGATGTTTTGTTGATTTAGCTTCTACTATCTGTATAGCCAGGCTTTAAAGTGTTCTAGTGAATTTAGGTGAAATCTTTTTATTGTCTCACGGATGGTTGTCAAAATTCCCTTAAAGTCATCCAGTGCTACAGTGAGGATTGTACACAGTGAAATGTCAACTATCAGGGAGTGGAGTGTGGTTGTATTGGGGATTCAAAATGGAGTGCAAGGAGGCTTATAGAAATTGACAGTTTCTGCCAATTGTGGGTTCTTAACAGACGTGCAACTTCATGCCATATGGCTCTGGATGGAGGCATGCTTCGAGGAAGTGGTGTAGGGTGCCACCCCTCTGCACACTGTATAAGTTATATGAAGTGAGTTGGAGCAATCTGCTGGTGTGTAGTTCTTCTGAGGCAGCTCCAGGTGTTAGCTCTTACCCTTAGCTGGAGATACGGATGATGTGTTAGCCTCCATATTGCCTTTTATGTTGTGAGGTCGTAGGGGATGTCTAATGCATCCAAGAGGTTGATTCTTGCAAATAATGAGACCACGTCGTGTGTGTGTCTCTGGGGGTGGTTGTTTGTTTATCTTAGCATGAAGTAAACTCTGGGCAATCCCCTTCCCTGTCTAGTAACTATGATAGTGACAGTCCACCCTATGTGCTGAATGGTGCAGAGGAGGCGTATGAAGTGAGGGGGTTCCATGTGGGCCCACTTCATTGGGGCAGTTTGCATGGTATATGAGCAGGTTGTATGGGTTGGATAGTTTGAGCGCCTGTGCAAAATTAGCCCTCACGCTCTAGACCAGTGTTGTTGTAGGGGGCATGGGGCTAGGACTTCCTCTATCCAGTGCCTAATATGCAATTGGCGTGGTCTTCAAAGTCTATTAGTCCATGTCTCCGCTAGAGTGTGGGCCAAAGAGTGTTTCCACCCGTACAGGTGGCTGGAACCAGGCCACAACCATCCTTTGATAAGTGCGCGGACTGAGGATATGAAAGTAGGTGAGAAGGAGATTGTGTGGGTGGGAAACCAAAGCATCAAAAGGATGAGTGAGTTGGCAACTGTTACTTGCTCCATAAGTCCTGGTATTTACCCTTAAGGGAGGCGACACAGTTGAACATCTACTGTAGTAGGTTGTTCTCAATTGTATCAATGGCATACTCCCCTGTTTCCAGCCATATACCAAGGTGGCGAACAGGGTTGGTTGAGCGAGGTGATACAAAGGGTAGGATGAGTGTGTTGTTTCTTCATGGGGGCTGTGGGGTTTGGGTGTTGTGGCCCAGTCGGTTAGTATAAATGCCTAGGTGGATTATTTTCGTTTACTTTTTGTTGAGCGACGCGTTACTCACAATGGAATATCATTCCAGGGTGCCTTCCAGCAGTCAGCCATCATTGTTGTTAGCTATACCTGTCACACAGTCATCCAGAAATGCTAGTATCTTGACTGTAGGTTGGTTTTAAAGTTATGCCCATGAGGCGTGAGTCAGCGATGCAAAGGAGTGTATCAATACTGAAGGTATACAGCAGTGGGATGAGTGGTACCATTGTTTGAGCCCTCTGTGTGGTGTGATCTTGTTAGTCAGAAAGCCTGGGATGCAAACTGCCATGAATGCGGATTCTGTAAGGAGAATTGCCCTGTTTATGAACTGGGTTGTAGTTTGAAAGCGCTTAGCCAATCCATCAGGTACGGCCAACTAACGCGATCATATGCCTTCTCCTGGTCGAGGAATATCAGGGCTCTAGTTGCTTTGAACTGGCTTATGTTGGCGACGGAGTGTATGTTGGTCCAGATTGAACGCCTTGGTATGAACCCAAACTGATTGGGTGACAGGACTTTGTAGGCTATTATGCCTAATCTGGTGACTAAAATTTTTGTTGTTAAATTTTGCATCAGTGTTAGAGAGTGCAATTGGGCGCCAGTTGGTCAGGTCCAGTTTGTCGCCATTTTTAAAAAAGGGTTATGACATGTGAGTCCTGGCCACTAGGTAAGAGGCTTGTCTCCAGAAGGCACTGGTTCTTTGATGCTAAAAGGAGGTGGGAGATTTGTTTGAAGTGTTTTTTAAGATTCATAGGGTATTTCCATCATGCCCTGGGCACTTTTTACATGGTGCACCACGGACTGTGTCTCAGAGTTCCTCCTATGTAATTAAGTTTAGGAGGTTATATTCCGGTGGGAAACGAAATTATCAGTATTATTGCAAAAATAAATTCCAAAAGGAATAATGATCTTCTTTAAAGGGGCCAAAATTTAGCTTTGAGTGACATAATAAATGGTAAATTTATTTATGAAAATTTAGTGATATTTATAGGAGTGGGTTTCTAGGTCTTCATATGGATCTTTTTGCTTCAAATGTGATAAGTTTTTTTAGAGGAATTATATTTCTGATTATTATTCATATATTTAGATTTCCAGATCTGATAAGATTTTTATTAGATGATTTGTCTTCTTGTCAAGGGCTTAACCCTTTGGCATACTTAGCTCCTTCAGAATGCTTAGCCCCTTCAGTCAGATGAGGACAATAACTCTGAAGGGTCAATCATTGATCCACATTAGAATTGAATATCTCCAACCTTTTAACAATCTTATCAAACTGAGATTTTGTACCCCATTATTAACTAGAATCAGTAATATCAGGTGAATCTCAACAATGCCCTCCTTAAGATCTTGCCTAGGGAGCACATACTTACAAAGAAATCTACCGTAAATTTTATTAATAACTTTCCCATAGTCAACAGCTAAAAATTGAGCATTTAATACCTGACAATAGATAATACAATAGGGACCAGACCATAAGGTATAAAAATTGTGGATTTGACCTCCAGGTCTATGATGATAAATTACAAGATCTCCTACTTGATACTCAGGTAAGGCAGGCCTGTTAGCATTTGTCCTAGTTCCTTCTTTTATTATTGTTGTAGAAAGAGAGCTTAAATCTAAGGCTTGCATCCTGATAATTTTTTCAGCTAACCTTCTCATAGATAACTCATTTGCTTAAGAAGTAGCAGTATCAAGTATAGTTTGTACACTTGAGGGTAAAATAGGATCCCAGTTGTAAAGAGCCTTGAAGGGAGACATGCTGATTATAAGATGATAGCTAAACCTGTAGGCTAGCATTGCACTAGGTAAGTATAGATTCCATCTACTAGGATTGTTTAAGCCATCTTTCAAAGAATGGCTACAATGGTACATTTGCTCGTTCAAAAGACCTTTAGTGGAAGGATTGTAAGGAGCTGTAAACAATTGATATGTATTTACAATTTAGTGAGCTCAGCTACTGCTTGTGAAACAAGATGGTTTATTTGCCAGATAATAATACCTTTGGCTATCAAGACAGGTGAAAACTTGTTTGAAGTGGAAAGATGCTGTAGTTTTAGCCGTGACTTTGGAAACAGAAACAGTATTGATCCATTTGGTAAAATGGTTAATAACTAGAATGATAGAACAATGTCCATAATTAGTGATGGGAAGGATATCTACTACATCAATACTCATAATGGAAAAAGGTTCTAAGGGTCCCACAATTTTATGTTGATATATTAGATTCCCACTAAGTTTTTTTTGGTAAATTTACAAGTTTCCAACATCGTGCACTATTTCCAGCATATTATCCCAATAACATCAATCTTTCAAAAACTTTAAGGTCTGAGCGACAGCTCCATGCCCCATGGAATGATGAGCCTAATTAATGATAATGGTTCTAGAAGAAGGCCAAATCAAAGGTAGCCACTTGAATCCTAACTTCTTATAAAGAGATCCCTCTTTAATTTGAGTATCTTCGGTTAAAAATTGTTATTTTTCTATAACATCCTTAAATTCACAATACAATAGTTCAGGTCTTCCAATTAGGTAAAAGATGCGATCCTTTTCAGCAGTGAATAGGGTTAGTATAGTTAACTAAGAAAGTCCTTTAGCATTTTGGTGTTTAGCTCCATCATGATGTTGATTAGAAAAATCATAATTCAGAAGCTTTAAAGCCCATCTTGCTAAGCGTCCATCAAGATCTTTCATTTGTCACAACCATTTTGAGGATGTATGATCCATGATTATAGAAGATGTTTGCCATAAAGATAGGGACAAAAGTTCTTGATGGCTGATAGGACCGCGAGGCACTCCCTCTCAGTAACGCTATAGTTGCGTTCTACTTTGAGAAAAGGGTTTTACTATAATAAGTGTTAGAATGATCTACCAGGTTATAGTCATGCTGAGTCAGAATAGCTCCAATAGCTACTTCACTGACATCAGTAAATAAGAATAAATTTTTTGAAAAATCAGGATGAGTTAAAATTGAGGCACTGATTAATGCTTGACGTAAAAGACAAAATGCTTGCTGTTGTGACTCTTCCCGTAAGAAAGGATCTTCCTTATAGATTAAATAAGATAAAGGTTCAGCAATTTCAGAAAAATGGGAAACAAATTGTTAGTAATAACCAAACGTCCTTCAAAAACACATGAATATAATGTAATCTCCTAAGAAAAGGCATGTTCATATTAGCTTGAATCTTATCAGACAAGGATAATATCCCTTTGTGATTACCCTTATGGCCTATGAATTCCATCTAGGTTTTAAAGCACACTTAAATGGTTTTAGCTTTAGAGAAGCTTGGCGCATTATGCCAAATACTTCCTTTGAATGGGCTAATGCTCAGTGAAAGTATTATAAAAAACAGTAACATTGTCTAAATAAATGAGAACACAGGAAAGCTTCAAATCACCAAATAAGCCATCCTTGGCTTTTTGAAAAGTACAAGGGCATTACAAAGCCACTGCGGCATATGAGTAGGATCAAGTAACCCTTCACTAGAAAATAAAGTACATTTTTGACGATCTTCAGGAGCCAGCCCAATATGCAAGTAACCACTAGCAAAGTCCATGGCCGAAAATAACTGTGACTCAGACTGAAGTCTTAAATCATTATTGTGAAAGAATGGATTTGAATCTTATTGATTAATAGCATTAAGATTATAATAATCCATAAACGCTCTATGACCTTAATTCTTTTTATGGATAAGAAGTAGAGGGGAAGCCCAAGGAAACTTTAAAGGATTAAATAGTTCAGCTTCAAGGAGTTGTTTTGTATCTACAAAAATTTGAGCCTTCTTAACTTTAGATTTTTCCAAGGCCAAGCTTGAATAGGTAATTATCACCTGTTTTTACTTGATGCTGCAAATTTTTCATTAACCCAAAAGCTCTGGCACCATTTTCAAATATCTCCGCATACTCTTCAATTAGAGACTCTGCTGCTTGTTGTTTTTCAGGATTAAGTAAATTACCATATTCAACTTGACTCTAGCTTTTTTGGCTTTTATTTCCCATTAAAATTAAATTAGTTACTAATATTCAATTCAAACGGCAAAATTGATAATCACACAGGTGAGATGGGCGAAATTGAATTAAAATTTAAAATGGGAGAAGATTATAGCAGGCAATGCGCAAAAAGGTTGCACCAAAGGGAAAGAAAGGCCCTGGGGGGACTGGGAACCAATGCCGCCAAGAGACAACAAACTCAGACACCATTTGGGTTTTTGGAGTTCACCACAAAACAAAACCCATACATGGAAATTCTATATTCCTAACCCCTATCATGGGTAGAGCACGGGCTCCAACTCTTCCTAGGGGCTGATTTTCCAACTCTGTTGGAGAAAGTGGGCGAGGCACAGGACTCCCTTTTCCCCACATGGTTTATGTAACCACCCATACAATCCACCGTGGCTGGATTGACATGGGTTTTGAAACCAAAGAATATGCAGACGCCACTGAAAAAGTCTGCATCAAAATTGCCCTCCTCAAGGGCAAACAAACTTTGTGCACCGCGCACACTAGATGGACAAAGCAAACACTTTGTTCATCTCCTTCAACTCGCTTCTAACCAACCTCTCCTGTAAAGTAATTGAGGAGGAGCTCTGAGCTGGACTTACCAGATATGGGAAATCAAACAGTTTGACCTCCAGTGGTTTCACCTGATGCCAAACCTGAGCACAGTTAAGGCAATACCCATTATCAACCCCCTCCCCAAGGTTGCCAAGGACCTCATAAAAATCCCGCGCACAGTGGTGTTTTGCCTCCCTGATGGGTGGTGTCAAAGATAAGGTATTCCACATCACTCTGGAAAGCGCACCGCCAATCTACAATCACTGCAGCGCATTGGGGCACAAGGTGCATGCATTCCCCGTGAAGGAGGGCATAATGGCCTCAGACTTCTGCGATGACAACATGAACGAAGATAGCAAAGACTTTTACAAAATAACAGACACCAACAACGCCTTCTTCTAGGTTGAGATGGGCAATACATTTTCATAGGCACGTTTCACTATAATGCGCAAAATGGTACAGAAGGCCCGCAAATGGGCAGTAGCCATGGCTGCATTACTCTCAGTCTCCTCCATCATTCCTGGCCAAATCCAGGAGGACATAAAGGATTTTAGCTGAGTCACCCAATCAGAACAGAATACCCAAGATGAAAATTTTCTCAACAATTTTACTGAATTACCACGTGGTATCAGTCAAGCAAATTTAGCTGGTCAATTCAGCTCCACTATTGGTGAAGATGAGGGACCCTTATCTACAAATTCAAACCCCACAACCACAGAAAGCAATCAACACACTGCACTAGACCTCCACAAGTAATGAGTGGAAAAAACCAACTCAAACCCACCCAATGACAAGACCCGCACAAAGGAGGCAAAGGGTAAGGGATCAAAAACTGCACAGGTGGGACAGGCCCAGTTACATGAGACTTGTTCTGGTAATGGTGCAATGGGATAGGGCCGGACGGCCCTCAAAAGTGCTCCTGAGGCGCCTGCGGCGCCTCAGTTTCAATAGGGATGCTAAACTTCATGGGTTCCAGGGCTCAATTGTCCCAAGTCAAAAAGCTGGACCTCCTGCAAAAACCCCCTTTAGATGTCTTGGCCATCCAAGAAGCTCACTATCTACAGTGGGAAGAGAGATCCTGATCAGCCAGGGTCTCACCATTCCAATTGGTATGGATGTCTCACTGTGGGGTGGTCATCTGCAACAACAAAAAACTAAACATTACCAACTCCATTTCATATCTGAATGGCTGCATCCTGGTAGCAACGATTGCATGCCAAGAGGACACTATTTCAATAGCATTCATCTATGCATTGTACACCGCAGCATAGAGGAAACAATTCTTTAAGGCTATCCCAACACTTACCCTCCTACCAGATACCATTCTGTTAAGCGACTTTAACTTCTGGGCTAACCACAACACGGACAATTGCCTAACCCTAGGGGATACCCCCTGGGGCACATTGAATTCCATGTAATGAAGGCATCCCTTGGCTTAAATGATACCCTCCCTCCAAATCACCACTCCTCCACCACATGACCCGCTCCAACATATGCAAGGGAACGCTCATCTCAATGAGCTGCATTGACTTCATCCTCGCCATGAAAACCACCGTTCAAACATCTACAACTTCTTAACAGAAAAGATCAACTTCGCTGACCTCTGACTCATCTCAGTGCAGCTTTCGCCAATCCAAACTCCCACACAGACGTTGACCTGGAGGAAGCTGCACCCAAAATATAAAATTGCCCAAAATATCTGACTGTGTAGAATATAAGGCCATGAATCCAAAGTTTGTAACTCCATTTGTATTGGGCCCCATCAAAATTTAAGCAAATCGAAGTTAAACTAATATATAAAACTTGCCATCTCACCTCGAATAAGTACACCATTGACACAGCCACAATCAGGAGCTCAATGGCAGAGCTGGATCACTTTAAGCTCAACACCCTGAAGTCTGGCTACAGCTCCAACTGCGGGCATAAATGAGCAGAAATATCTACCCTCCTAATCGCCCTCATCTTCAAATACCAGCACTTAATCAAAGTTTTGTGAAAAGATAAGTTCATAAAAGAAGGCGAAACCTGCTCAACTTACTTCTTATGCCAATTCCACTTTTGTGGCAACCAGCGTGATGCACACAGGTCCTCAAAGGTTATAACACCATGACAACTGACCCAGTGGAGGTCAAGGAGGAAGTACACCGCTACTACTTTGAACTAACTGCAACACCCCAACTGACCCCCCACTAATTAAAAATTTTATACACACCACTGGAATACAAAGCACACCACAAGACTATATCCTCCTAAACTTAATCACATAGGAGGAACTTTGGGACACAGTCCTTGGTGCACCACGTAAAAAGTGCCCAGGGCATGATGGGATACCCTATGGATTGTAAAAAAACACTTCAAACAAATCTCCCCCTCCTTTTAGCATCAAAAAACCAGTGCCTTCTGGAGACAAGCCTCTTACCTAGTGGCCAGGACTCATATGTCATAACCCTTTTTTAAAAATGGCGACAAACTGGACCTGACCAACTGGCGCCTAATTGCACTTTCTAACACTGATGCAAAATTAACAACAAAAATTTTAGCCACCAGATTAGGCAATATAGCCTACAAAGTCCTGTCACCCAATCAGTTTGGGTTCATACCAAGGCGTTCAATCTGGACCAACATACACTCCGTCGCCAACATAAGCCAGTTCAAAGCAACTAGAGCCCTGCTATTCCTAGACCAGGAGAAGGGATATGATCGCGTTAGTTGGCCGTACCTGATGGATTGGCTAAGCGCTTTCAAACTACAACCCAGTTCATAAACAGGGCAATTCTCCTTACAGAATCCGCATTCATGGCAGTTTGCATCCCAGGCTTTCTGACTAACAAGATCACACCACACAGAGGGCTCAAACAATGGTACCACTCATCCCACTGCTGTATACCTTCAGTATTGATACACTCCTTTGCATCGCTGACTCACGCCTCATGGGCATAACTTTAAAACCAACCTACAGTCAAGATACTAGCATTTCTGGATGACTGTGTGACAGGTATAGCTAACAACAATGATGGCTGACTGCTGGAAGGCACCCTGGAATGATATTCCATTGTGAGTAACGCGTCGCTCAACAAAAAGTAAACGAAAATAATCCACCTAGGCATTTATACTAACCGACTGGGCCACAACGCCCAAACCCCACAGCCCCCATGAAGAAACAACACACTCATCCTACCCTTTGTATCACCTCGCTCAACCAACCCTGTTCGCCACCTTGGTATATGGCTGGAAACAGGGGAGTATGCCATTGATACAATTGAGAACAACCTACTACAGTAGATGTTCAACTGTGTCGCCTCCCTTAAGGGTAAATACCAGGACTTATGGAGCAAGTAACAGTTGCCAACTCACTCATCCTTTTGATGCTTTGGTTTCCCACCCACACAATCTCCTTCTCACCTACTTTCATATCCTCAGTCCGCGCACTTATCAAAGGATGGTTGTGGCCTGGTTCCAGCCACCTGTACGGGTGGAAACACTCTTTGGCCCACACTCTAGCGGAGACATGGACTAATAGACTTTGAAGACCACGCCAATTGCATATTAGGCACTGGATAGAGGAAGTCCTAGCCCCATGCCCCCTACAACAACACTGGTCTAGAGCGTGAGGGCTAATTTTGCACAGGCGCTCAAACTATCCAACCCATACAACCTGCTCATATACCATGCAAACTGCCCCAATGAAGTGGGCCCACATGGAACCCCCCTCACTTCATACGCCTCCTCTGCACCATTCAGCACATAGGGTGGACTGTCACTATCATAGTTACTAGTCAGGGAAGGGGATTGCCCAGAGTTTACTTCATGCTAAGATAAACAAACAACCACCCCCAGAGACACACACACGACGTGGTCTCATTATTTGCAAGAATCAACCTCTTGGATGCATTAGACATCCCCTACGACCTCACAACATAAAAGGCAATATGGAGGCTAACACATCATCCGTATCTCCAGCTAAGGGTAAGAGCTAACACCTGGAGCTGCCTCAGAAGAACTACACACCAGCAGATTGCTCCAACTCACTTCATATAACTTATACAGTGTGCAGAGGGGTGGCACCCTACACCACTTCCTCGAAGCATGCCTCCATCCAGAGCCATATGGCATGAAGTTGCACGTCTGTTAAGAACCCACAATTGGCAGAAACTGTCAATTTCTATAAGCCTCCTTGCACTCCATTTTGAATCCCCAATACACCCACACTCCACTCCCTGATAGTTGACATTTCACTGTGTACAATCCTCACTGTAGCACTGGATGACTTTAAGGGAATTTTGACAACCATCCGTGAGACAATAAAAAGATTTCACCTAAATTCACTGGAACACTTTAAAGCCTGGCTATACAGATAGTAGAAGCTAAATCAACAAAACATCGTTGAATTATGGTTCCCAGTCTGGTTTCTACATATGGACCCCTTCCTTCACACCTGCTCCATAGTAGGGGAAGCCTCCCTCATAGTAGGGCAACCAACCCCCCTACACCTGGCAGTACCAGCTTGCAACAGGGGTAGCTCGTCTACTATGGGGTGCCTAAATCTCGCTATACTTCACCTCTCCCCTATCCCATTAAATGTATTGGTATCGTCCGTCCCCTAGTCATATTGCCTCAGCTAAATAAAAAACAATGGCTCTAGCAATGATAGGTGGGTCATACAACCCAAAAGCACTTAACTCCCCACATCCAGTGATAGATAATATTTCATTTATAGGATTAGGCCGACATAAGCAATAGGGATGTTTAAATTAAATTGCATAGGTTGAGAGATGAGCTTAGACAATAAAACTAGAATAGTTTCTTTATATGTGAGATCAAGAATACCGGACAAGTTAAGGCCTTCAGATGGGAGGGGTTACACTTACCTGAGATCACTAATATATGATCAGCAGTCACTAATACTTGCACTCCAGTATCAATTATAACTTGAGCTTTAGGAGGATAGTAATCAAATTGATAGTAATAGAGGCATTCCTTCTGATGCACAAACTGATTAATGAGAAAAATAGTTTTAGGTCCCAATATTTGGTATTTAAGATGAGAGATGGAGTTAGGATATTCCAATAGACAAGCACGCTGCTTAAGTTTTCCCTTGTCATTTAGAACATATTTTAAAATTAAAGGTACACAATATCTAATTAAAGAACGATAATTTTCCTTATGACTTATTACATCAAAATCAATACTAAATTTGGTTCCCAAAAGCAAGTTATAGCAGTTACTAGCATTCACTACCCGTGCTTCACTATGTTTTTTCAAAATTTCAGATATTAAATTTATAAAGTAGATTTTATATTATAAATAAACAATACCCACTCAGAAAAATTTAATTGCCCAATTGAATCAACCAAAAACCACCAACCACTAAGCTAATCATAACTGAACTTATCAAATCAACCTATAACTAATCACCTCTCAAAACTAAACTGTGTCTTATCAAATTGACCAAAAGCCATCAACCACTCGGCTAAATAAAATAAACCTATCAATCAAACAAATAACACCAAACTGCTACCTGAAACATCTTCATTTAAAATCATTGTTTACGTGACATGTCTTCCAAACTACTAAATCAACTTCTACATAACTTGCCAAAAGACTATTATTTAGTTGGGGAACCAAATTAGGTAGGTTTAAAATTTTATAAACCTAACATCCAAATACCGGTGCTTTGCTGAGGTAATTAAAGTTTATCAGATGATAAGCTCACAATGACATAGCCTATAGGCTGTGATAACTCTAATCTCAAGCCACTCAGACTAACAGCTTCACTATTGCCCTTTTGGCTGGTGAGTTAATCCTAACTTTAATCTACTTGAAACTCTAGAAAACTTTTGTTTAGTTTTGGGTGAGCAATTTGGTAAATTATCTGATAATATTCACTAATTCTTACATACTCGCTCAAATAGATTGAACCTATCAAACTTGATAATTTCAGATTTGATAAGATTCGCAAATTTTACCCAATCATTCAAATAGATTGAACATATCAGACTTGAAGGTTTCAGATGTCACTCAGTCAGTACATCAGTTAGTGATTGTTTTTATTAAATTGTCTAACGCTACTGCAGGTGCCAAAATAACTATTTTCACAAAGCACATTTGAAGTTAAGAATAAGCTCCTATGGATGTATTATACAAAGGACCAGCAGTTTTCTTATTCTTGAGAGTGTTTCAGATCTGGTGCAATCCTGATTTTTTATAAGCTGGGACAAGATCACATTTATGGGAGATCCCACGTAAATAATAGCTAAAACTTTTACTTTTTGTACTACAACCTCCACTCAAGTCACACCAGTAACAAAATGTGGGATTGAAAATACAAATTTACTAGATGATCAAATTGAAGTAGAAGATAGAACAGAAACGTATGAAGAAATAGTATCTTTTTTGACTGAATCATCAGTGATAGCAAGTTCACCTGGAATAGATATACATAGGAAACCAGCTGATTCTTGCTCACTGGTGCTTTACGCCTGCTGATTTCCACAAAAGTTTATAAATAAAGTTATATATAAATCTCTAATAACACTGGGCTTTTTATAAATTATATCACTAGTGCAATAAAAGGAAAAATGACCCCCATTAAAATCCGACCATTCAGTATTTAAAGTATTTCGAGGGTTAAGGGGAATTTGATGATATGTTTGGAATAGCTTAGCCTAGTCTGAATTAGGAAATATGAAGGAACAGTTTATTGAAACTTGGGATCATAGTTTCATGTTAGTGGAATGATGGAAGGGGATTTAATACTGGCCAAAATGTACCCATTAGGTAACAATTTTATATACTTCAGCCAATCCCCATTTAAGAAATTTTATTTCACCTTGGGGGATCTTCGCCAAGCCTATAAAAGGGGGTCCGCAAATATGTGCTTTGAAGGACTTGGGTATGGTTAGGGGAAAACCTTCTGATGGTTGCCCTAAGGTCCATCATGTGGTCAGAGTAATCCTAGTATTCAATTTTACATTTAGTGCTTGCTCAGGTTCTAAAATGTGTTACCCCAATTAACAGGGTTGCACCAAGAATCAACTAGGGTCCTTTGGCCACTATCCTCGATATTATTGTTTTCATCATTATTAAAATCGCTCTTAGTAACATCATAAAATTGCAAATGGCTGACATTTCCCCTTTTTGGCTAATTTTGACCCAAAGCATTCTTATTTTTCATCTGTGGGGAAAATGTCCAACATCACCCCCAAGAATATTGGGGGAGAATAGGGCCTTAGGAAAAAGCCATGTACATGATTAATGGTAATACCAGTAACTAGAGATTTGATGGAGTAATTATTTACTCTCTTGTAAGCTATGGTGAAGGGACCTAACTAAATTGATCCAAGCTTACCGCTTTTAGGAGTGATGCAGTTATGGTAGTACAATATCTTGTCAGACACTTGGAATGTAGGTATGCGTTTCAGATCTCATTGGTAGCCCGCCTTTCTTTTGTCACTGTTTTTGCTAAATGGTCATAGCTTCAGATTGGAGTTGGATTATGCACTAAGCCAATCTTCTCTTGACTTTATCAGGCTCCTAATTCTAGAAGATAATATATCTTTAGCTAAAAGGGCAGGTATTCCTGGTTCCCGTCCATACAAGACATGGAAAGGAGATATTTTTAGAATAAGGTGATAGCTAATCTGGTAAGCCATAAAAACACTGGGTAGATATTGATCCCAGTTGAGAGGATCAGACAAGCAATTTTTCGAAGAATAAAAACCAAGGTTTCATTTGCTCTTTCCACAGTCCCATTGGTGGAGAAGTTATATAGAGTCGAGATTAGTTGTGCTCCCATAGAGGTGTCCAGGGTTTTTACTACTCTTGAGGTGAAGTTCTTCCCATTGTCACAGAGTAGTACTTGAGGAAGGCCATGTCGAGAGAAAGTGTTTTGATGTAAAAAGATGGCTGTGGCCTTGGCCATTTGAGCAGTAAGAGCCACGGCTTCCACCCACTTAGTTAAATGATCAATAGCTACTAGGAAAAATCTGTTTCCAAAAGTAGACTGAGGAAAGGAACCTACTACATCCAAACTGACGGTGTGGAATGGTTGTTGAAGGGTAGTTGGTTGATACTGGTATCTAGTCTTAAAACTAGATTGCTTCTAAACATGTAAGGCAGGCTTCCAAGATGTCAACAAAAGATTCCATCATAACAAACCAATAAGACTGATTTAATTCACTCATAAGTTTTTCCCCTCCATGACCTAGGGTGGAATTAGCTTCTAGGATAGCAGGTACACATCCTGAGGGCCAAAAGTAAGGAGCCAGTTTGCCCCCACCTGCTTATTCAACTTCCCATTCTCCACTTTGGTGTTATGGGAGTTCCAGGCTAACTTTAACTGAACAGGCTCATCCTCAGCCTCCCATTCATATGGGGTCATTAAGAGGTCATGTAACCTCTTTGCCTTACTGTTGTCCAAATGAAGGACTGGCAGTGGTTTCAACCCATCAACATTCATGTGACGAGCCCCAGCATGGTGTTCAATCTTCATATCATAATACTGGAGTTTGAGAGCCCAGCGAGCTAAATGGTAAGTAAGAACCTTCATATTCTGTAACCACTCCTAAGAAGCGTAGTCCATAAATCCAGTGAAGGTGGTCCCATATAGGAAGAGGCGATAGTGTTTCACAGTTAACAAAACAGTAAGGCACTCCTTCTCTGTTACAATATAGTTGAGTTCTGCTTTTAAAAGCATCTTACTGAAATAGGATACCGGATGATCAACACTGTTATTATCCAATTGAGCTAAGATGACCCCAATGGAGTAGTCTGAAGCTTCTGTAAACAAGATAAACGGTTTACTATAATTTGGGTGCCATAGAATAGAACGTTGTTGTAGCAGTTGCTTCATTGTCTCAAATGTGGCCTTTTTTTCAGCACCCCAATAAAAAGGGTGTTCTTGGTCAATAGCTGGATAAGGGGCTCGCTGAGCTGTGAAAACTTAGGGATGGACTGATGGTAATAACACATCTTCTCTAGATATACAAGAACTTCCCGTAGATTTTTAGGGGAGCGGCATTGTTGAGATGGCTTCGACCTTCTCCTGCATGGGTTGAATTCCTTCTAGGGAAATGGAGTTACTAAGGAAATGCATTTCCTTTGGAGGAAGGTACACTTTGAGGGCTTTAACTTGATAATAGACTTATATAACCGTTAAAACCTCCTTCAAATGATTAAGATGTTTATTAAAGTTTTTTAGAACACTGAGATGTCTTCAAGATATATAACGACACAAATTAACTTGAGGTCCTGCAATATGTGATCCATCGCACGCTGGAAAGAGGCATTTGCGTTGCACAACCCTTGGGGTAATCATGTGGGTTTGAAGAGATATCCACTACAAATAAGAGTCCATTTCTCCTGATCTTGAGAAGAAAGATCTATCTGACAGTAGCCACTGGCAAGTTTATGGCGGAGAAGAAGTTAGCCAGAGAGTTGGGCCAGAGCGTCATCAATGCCAGAATTATATAGCTATCCTTCTTCATAAGGTTATTTAACTTGCGGTAGTCCATGACTATCCAATGATCTCCTTTATTCTTTTGATTAGCAAGAGAGGTGAAGACCAAGGGCTTTTTGAGGGAACGAGTAATAAACGCGTCTAATAACTGCTGGAGTTCCGTCCTCATTTGCTGTTCCTCCACTTTTGATTTTCAGTAAGCTCTTGACCAAATAGGATGGGCATCACCCACATCAATGGAGTGGCACCAACCCTTCATGTGGCCATAGTCAGTATCTAATTTGGAGAATATGTAATTATATTCTTCTAGCAAGGTATGGACTTTTTACAACTCCTCTAGGGTTAGCTTATCTGAAATATGAAACTTGATCAAGGTAAACACCAAGTTGTCCATGGGTAAGCCCAAATCCGCCCTAGAGCCAATGGAATGGATATGTTCAATTTCCTTCACTGGTAGTAGGAAGCCTCTGCTAATCTCCTAGTGTTTTCCTCTAACCATGTCTTTACCGGTGAGGTTTCACATTAGAATTGGTAATAGGTCTCTGGTATACTAGGTCTAGTATCCCAGGAAATACACGAGGCTCCAAGGGAGAAAGCCCTCAATACTTACGAGGTGCAACAAACAATGGTGTGTGATTTGGAGTGTGATCTTAGTGTCAATCACTCTTTGTTCACCAGGCTTAATCAAGACCTCATTGGCAGCATAGAAAGAGATACCATTCTCAGTATTCACTGAATCAGGAAATTTATTTGTGTTGCGCCCAGAAGTGGAATAAGGTAAAGTTTTAGCTGAAAAGGGGTATTCAACCAGGCAAGAGTATTCGTGCTTGCTGGGTTCTTTATTGGATAAGATTAAAGGGACTTCGTAGTTGAGCAATGAGAGTAAAACTTGTTTCATGTTGATTATTCCCTCATATTCAATCATAAATGGGTGAAGGTTAGCATATCATATGCATTGTTGTCCAAAGCCACAGGAGGGGATGATAAAAAGAGTTTCCCAATTTAAATGGGAAGTGAATAGTTTGCCCCAATAGCACGGGTATATTAGGCCAACAGTACCAAATTCTCAAGTGTACTCCAAGTCATGCGCTAGCTTTATCTTCTTAATATGATTGGTGGAGATCACGTTAACTGGGGCCAGTGTCTAGGATGGCCAGTATTTGGACCTTTTGAATGACCACTTTAACCTTAGTGAGCGTTCCTCCAAAGTTAGGTGACAAAGCTAAGACCTCCTTGAGCTGGAAGGTGGAGGTTAGGTTTTTAGCAATCTCAGGGTATTTATCCATGGTGGATTTTATGGGATAAACCCGCTGAAGAGGGCGTATCAAGCCAGATAAGAATTGGTCACCATCTCTGACAGTGTCAATAACTTTTGGACACCCCTAGTATTTGGCTGAGGTACATTTCTCGTTATGGTGGTCTTATCTACTCCTCCAGCGTTCAAAATGATCAGGCACTTCTATTTCCGCGGGGCTCCTAATATTTATTAACCAACGACATCATAACCCCCCTCAGATTCCTCCCCAGGGGTATATTTTAACAACGAGCAAGACCGCAATGGAGGTAAGGGAGACGGCCATAGAAGATTGGGTAGCCTTAGGGGCCGCATTTGCCAGATTAGCTGGAGGGGAAGGTACAGCGGCTTTTGTGAGCTTGTGCTGGTGTATGGTTCTTACTGCCTTACATGTCTCTGATTCATAGGATGGAATAATATCCTTTTTAAGGCGCACGGGTGAAACAGGTTTTGCAGGGAGGATAGACACAGGTGAGCTCACGCCCAACTGTTCAACAGGCGGATGCTCCTCAGTGGTTAAAACTGAAGGGTTCACCTCAGCTTCATTTGTGGAGGCACATAAATGAAATTCAGCCACATCTAGCAAAGCCTCTTTGAGTTTAAATTTATTTGAGGTAAGCCGACCAGAATATGGACATTGCCAATACAAAACCAAATAAACGAACCAAGAACACAAACCAAAAGCCCTAAACGAGTGGCGAGACACCAAAAAAAGGAAATAACCTACCAGGTGTAACAGCAGTGAACCGCTTATCCCACCATGGTGGAGGGGGAGGGGGATCAGGCGATTATCAATTTCATCTTCACTATTGAAGAGATGGATCAAAGCTGAGAGCAAGGGGGTTGGGGCATCTGCAGGATGTGGGTTGAGGAGAAATAGATAATTGTTAAGATCTTTATTAACAATCTGGATCTGAACAAAGCCTCCAGGAGTTTGGCAACATGGTGTTCAGCTTGTATGCATGCGTCAGGAAGCTGGGTGATATTTGTAATATTGGCTCTAGTGATATACATGGTGGAGAAAATTCTGCCAGTGCAGCCACATGCTTGACAGCGGAGGTCTCAGTTTCTTTTAATCGTTAAATTTCCATTTCTTCAACCTCATGGAAATCAGAAGGGAATTCAGTTAGATGTAGTCTTTTTTAAATTCATAAACCAAGAGTGACACTGCTTTGTGGAGATGGCGACTATCAGGAGAGTCCACCGCAGCCTCAGCAAGTTGATGGTCACTCAAGGACAGGGTAGCGGTGGGTTTTGGGATATAATTCTTGGGTGGGAATGGGGCATCAAAGTCTGAAGGCAAATATGGTTCTATTTTAATTGGAAAGTCTATATGTGGGACAATTTCACCAGATTCAGTTATTTCATCCAATAAGACCCAGGGGTTTTAGTTGAGTAGGATTGATTCAGATAGACGTGACAAGTGATTGGGTAAGTTTTGGGGCGGAAAATTGGTGGTTTGAGTTTGGGTCCAACCTGCTCCCAATTAAATATTGTGAGAACTAGGCTGGCTTGGGATTTGGTTGCAAAGGTTTGCTGATTTCTCAATTGTTCAGCTGGAGGAGGTGGGGGTAGCCAAAATCCCCACTTGAATGCTGTTTGTGTGGCCTCGTGTGTGGGCTTGGTGGTTTCCACACTATTTTGAACTGCAGCGACAGGCCTTTTTGGAGTGGTCCAACTCATGGCAGAGGGGGCAAACTGTGCGGCTGTTATCAGTGCAAGCCCAAAAGAAGTGATCCGGTGAAGATGGGATATAGGCATGCGGTGGGATGTGCTGTGTTATGATTGGCTGGTGGGGTAATGGTGGCCATTGCCCATGGTGCCACTAATTGTTCAGCACCGCTTGGGCAATGAAGTGGAGGATAGGGGTATGTGTCATATTTGGACAGCCCTGTCATCAATTCTTCATATAGTGTTTGAGGGGGAAGGTGTGTGGAAGGTTTGCAAAGGTTATCACAAATGTGGTATCACTGGGGAGGTGTGTACGGGCGGTGGTAATGGGTGTGTTTTATATATTCAGGGCGTAGATGCTGCAGCGGCTGCATGCTCTAGTGGGAAGTTTATATCAAAATAGCCCTTATAAGGGCAGAAGTTGATAAACCAAGCTTGTGCAAATGTGGCCATTACCAGCTCAATTATTGTTTTTTTGCATATGGGAAGAGACATCTGTACTTGATGCAAAGGCAAAAGCAAATATTAGATTGGGGTAGGGCTAGGGGGTGGGGGCAGGTTGGGTGGACTCGCTTAAGTGGAATAATAAGTCCCTTGGAGGTACAAGTTGCCCAATGCATTAGGTGGAGTGGATGAGCAAGCCTGCACGTGTTACCTGCTAGGTGAAAACGCTATCAGGTGGAACACCGCTGCCCCATACTGGGGCAGCAGGTGGTGGATCTGCAAACATAAATGGAAATCTGATGCGGTGTAGGTGGCGATGGAAAATTTATAATTACTTTTAGTCAAGATTGCTCAAAAAGTGATGTTAAGTGGAAAGAAAAGTTATCAAAGCCTCTTTGATGTCACATATGTTTTATAAAGTAGCGTTTCATTGTGATGATATGTCTAGCTAGAGAGGGCTGAAAAGCTTCCCAGATAACTGGGCAGCAATAGCATCATCAAGGGTGAGCATGTTAGAGGTGAATAACCTTGCGCAGAGAGGTAAAATCATTCAGAAAAAGCAATAAGCGATTAACCTTAATACATGCTAGGGCGCATAAAGGCCTGTTTTCCCTATGTAGACTCTGCTTTGATCCAAATACAGCCAAAAGAGCCTCCCTCACCTCTTCCCAATTGTATGAAGGGTCCAGGTAAGGAACAATCATCTCAGGTGCTGGGCGGCTTAATCAGGGAAGGATGTGTTGAATTTTCTGCTCCTCAGTAGCGTCATGCATAACAGATTTATATACATATAAAAATGAAGCAATACTCTCTTCCCCAGGGGTGTATTTGTCTTTTAGAGAGAGTTTTACAGGGAGCTGCTCCAGCTCTTCAAGACAGGATAGGGCGCTAGCGAGTTTCTTCTCAAGAGCAACTATTGTGGTTATACAGGGATCCCCTGTAGTAAGCACCAATTTGTAGGAAACCAGCCAATTCTTGCTTGTGGGTGCTATACACCTGCTGGTTTCTACAAAAGTGTATAAATAAAGTTAAATATAAATGCTCTAAAAAACTGGGTTTTTTTTATAAATTTTATTAAAAAGCATTAAAAGGAAAAATGACCCCTCTTGAAATCTGACCATTCAGTATTTAAAATAATTTAAGATCGAGGGGATTTTGAGGAGATGTTTGGAATTTCTTAGCCTAGTTTGAATTAGGAAATATGAAGGAGCAGCATATTGAAACTTGGGATACTTTCTTCATGTTAGCGGAATGATGAAAGGGGAATTATGATTAGCCAAAACATACCCATGAGGTAACAATTTTATGTACTTCAGCCAATACCCATTTGAGAAATTTCTTTCACCTTGGGGAATCCCAACCAAGCCTATAAAAGGGGGTCTGCAAATATGTGCTTTGAAGGACTTGATTATAATTGGGGGAGTACCTTCAAATGTATGCCCCAAGGTCCATCATGTGGTCAGAGTAATATGACCATTTGATTTTACATTTAGTGTCCATGCAGGTTTTGAAATGGTGTTACCCCAATTAATGGGGTTCCACAAAGTATTGGCCAGGGTCTTTTGGCTGATATCCTCAATAACATTGTTTTAATTATAATTAAAATCGCCTTTATTAACATCAGAAAATCGCAAAAGGGTGACATTTCCCCTTTTTGGCTGAATTCAACCCAAAACATTCTTATTTTTCAGTTGTGCGGGCAAATGTCTGACATAGTCTCATAACAATCCTTAGAAGTATTTAAAATTTGAGATTGAGGCACAAGAAGTAGGTCAGCACAGGGATCCTCTTGCCCTATGCTGACTCCTCTTTTTTGACTCATCAGCTTGTTTCTTTTAATATTGTTTTCCATATTACCAGCTAGTCCACAGTAGCTTTAAGGATCCTTCTCAGGTTTAAGTTTGAGTCTTGGAGGCAACGCTTATACATAGGTGTAAGGGTTATCAGATGGAGATGGGTGCACCACACTGTTAGGGATCTCCATCAACGCCTCTTTTATGTTGAGAATAGACTTGGAATAACTTTTAAGAGACTTTAAATGAATTAATAACTGAGTACGAGAAGCAAAAGCATTCATAACAGCAGAAATAGCATCATCTAAAGTTATATGATCACAATTAGCAAGAGTCTGGGCGTTATGATAATATCTCTTAACAAAATTTCTTAATAGCCTCTCCTCACTTAACTTGGATGCTCATGAAGGCTTCCTTTTAAATAGACAGAATCTGTTCACTTCCTAAATCCTTAATAAGGGCAGCTTTCACTTGAACCCAAGTATGGTAAACCTTAAGATGAGGGACCATGATTTATTGAAGAAATTAACTTAAACAAGAAGTAATAAGTTAAGCTTTTTGATGCTCAGACGCTCCTTCCAAAGCTCGCTCATAAACAAATAGTAAAGAGTGAATACTACCTTTACCTGGCTCAAACTTATCTTTAAAGGTAGGTCTGAAAGAGTAGGATTAACTGATTAATATGTGGATTCCTGATATTAGTACAGGATCAGTTATGGAGGGCTCAGACTCAGGGATATAAACATGAGAAGGAACAGTCAACTTGTTGACGTAAATTTTTGAAATCATCATGTAAGTTTTGGACCCATTGAGTAATGTGATAGTTTGAAGAATATTGATTTAAATTAGAAATTACTTTGAGCATTTCATCTTGCTTATTCTCAAGTACTCTGTATTTAGCTGTTAAGCAATCAATAGAGGCTGTGAACATTGCAAACTGAGTTTCTTGAAAGAATTTAATAGTGTTACATAGATGATGAGCATTGTTAACACCGTCCAATAAATTAGTTAACAAAAAATCTGGGTTAGTTTGGTGGCCTTCCAAAGATGATAAACGTTCCTGAGCTATGGCTTGTATTTGTTTTTCTAAAGCTTGAACTCTTGTTACCAAGCTTTTTGAGCTTCAGAGCCAGGAAACAAAATCGTAGGGCTGGGGGTACCTGATGGTCATGAGGGCTCTTGATAATCTTCAAGACCTACCTTCCCAGGGGGACCACATTGACCGTTGGGACCTGGTATTGCAGAGGGAGAACTAGGACGTCCTGTAGTTCCAGGAGGACCTAACGGACTGGTTATACCTTCTAAATTAATATCCATGACTTGGACGAGTTGTTGAAGTAACCCATCTGGTTCAGCAAAGCGATCCTCACATTAGATCTGTAATTGTTAAGGTCAGATAGTAAACTCATCTTCAAGGGTAGTTCTTTTTTACTGGATAGGTTTGACAACTTCAGTAACCTGTTTAGTTAATTCATGGCATAAATAACTTACAACTTCATTGTCAATTCTAACAAGCTGGTTGTGCAGTTCATTGATTATTCTCCTATTGTTAACTATGACTTCATAATTATCACAACCTAAGTTAGAAGCGGTCTTATAGAAAGAGGATAGATGAGCTTGAAACTGTTGAGCCATAATCAACTGCCGTTGAAGCTCAAGATGATGTAACCCCAAAATCTGATGTAATTAATGAATTGCGGGATGCATGTACTACCTGAGATGCTGCTCCATTCTGGACAAACCAACTTCAGTATGTTTTTTGACAGCTCTTTTATATTATTCTTTAATGTTAGATGATACCTTAGATGCTCATTATCGGTTAAGATGTGCACCTGGATGAATAGAGCCCCCTTATTAAACATTTAACTATTTCATCCACATATACATGTTGAAATTGATAATTTATATGGTCAGGGCCCTCAAGGTCAAATCCATAGAAGCTTGATAATAAAGATCACTGATATTGGCAGAAGGCATCTCCTGGCTTTTGGTATTTACCCATTGCGTGATACTCATCAATTCCTCTGATGAGAGACTATCTTTGTTAGAAGTATTCATTGACATGAAAATATGTTTTCACTAGGTAACCTTGGAAGCAGACCTGGCATGGAGCACCAGTATTAGAATTAAGCAAGAAGTTAAAATATGCAGGTGATATGAAGGCTAAGAGATTTTTAGTTTTATGGCTCTAGTAAGTACTTAAATAAGGCATCGAAATTATTAGTTTCGTTGCAACAATGAATTTTAAATGGACCAATGATCTTCATTAAAGGATCAATATATAGCTTCAAGAGACAAAGTAAGTGGTACCTTTATTAGTTATATTTAAAGATGTATATAGGAGTGATTTTGATAGGTCTTTGTAATGCTCTTCGTGCTTCAAATGTGGTAAGATCTTTTCTTTTAGAGGACCTATATTGTTGATTTTTATTATATCTTAATGATTGCCAGATCTGATAAGATTCTTATTACAGATTGGATTGACCTTCTTGTCGAGGGCTTAGCCCCTTTGAAATGCTTAGACCCTTCAGTAAGATGAGGCTGATAACTCAAAAGGGTCAATCATCAATCTAGTTTATAATTGGATGTCTCCAACAATAACTTAATAAACTTAACAGACCAAGATGTCAATCCCAGTTCTTGATTAGAGTCGGTCATTTCAGGTCAATTTCCAACAATTATGTTCTTATATTTTGAAGGGTTTTGAGGGGCGTAGACTGTAGAGTATTTCTTACAACCAGACGCGCAAATATTCTTAAAAACGCTGGAACTTTTGCATCATGTCTCAGCTTGCATATTGCACTAGCTCAATTTGCAGTATATGTTACTGAATTTTTACTTCCGTCAGAGTTTCAGCATGACAGCATACCTATCAATTTTCCTAACAAAGTTTTCTTTATATTTTCAAAATCATTGCTGGATTGATTTCTGGGCTTGCAATCCTGTCAGGATTTTGGTCTCAATCAACCCAATCATTATTGAATTTCATTGTAAATTTTTGCAATTTTCTTGACATAAGCTTTGTCTGAAACAAACTTTATGGCAAAATCATCCCCTTATGCTCTTCAACTTTTTTGTAAAATAGAGATGAGGGGCTCAGCAGAAACCATCACTCATCAAGGGTGTGCCCTAGATCCACTAATTTTTCCAATAGAAAGCTCATGAACTTTCCCCTTTTTGATCAAAAGGGGTGAATTGACTAAATCAATTTTATGGGTGGGGCCAAGATCCTTACAATACCCTTTCCTAAAAGGACAGGGTCAACTCCTCCCTCTGGAGCCCGTACAAGAGCATAGTTTTTATGAGTTAAGGCAGCTTAATATCTGCAATAGTTTGGGATTTCATAGATAGGGTTCCTGAGCAGCATGATTTTATGCATGGAACTTAGTATTTAGATCCCAACAATTGGTTCATTCTCAGGCTGGAATCTAACTGTTGTCATAGGTGGGATAACCCTTCCACACTACCAAATATTAAATTCCCAATTTAATTTTTCTAGAGTCCAATATTTCTTACACCTCAAATTCTGACATTCCTTCTACCAACTGTGGTTCAATCTTTGCAGCTTTTTCTCCTTTGAATGGTGACAACGCTGATGCATGGAAGAACTTATGGATCTTACAGTGCGGTGGTAAATCCTCATAAAAGGACCCTTCTTCAAGACATTGCTGATAGAGAATGGTCCTGCCCTCTTGAAGGCCAGTTTGCGGCAGGGTACCTTGAAATTAAGACTTTTCATGTCAACCATCACCAGGTCACTAAGTTTGTATTTGAATGCCACACTCCTTTTTCAATTGGTAAGCCTCTTAGCATCCTAGAAGGTTTTATTAATTTCCTCTTCACCTTCTGATGTGTTTTCTGAATGTGTGTAACGAAGTTATATGCCGGAGTAGTATTTTTGTGTATTTATGGCCCAATTGTCAATGTAGGGTTGTAATTTAAGTTGCCATACAGAGGCAACATTTCAGTAGAGGCGTTCAAGTAATTGTTGTATGGGAACTGGGCTTAGGCCAGATCTACAGCTCAGATGTCCTGAGCGGTGGGGACATAGCACCAAATATATTACTCTAGGTACTGGTTAGTTTACTAAGTTTGTCCATTAGACTGGGGGTGATAAGCTGACGATCAGCATGGTTTGATGTGAAGTGTCATGCACAGGGCGTCCCAGGAATTCGATGTAAACTATAGTCCTTATTGCTAATTTCTCTTGTATCACCCTGAACATGGTAAGGACATGGGTCACAAATAATTGGGTCATGTCTTCCGATGTGGTTGTAGCTTAGCATGGGATGAACACCCCATATTTTGTGAATTTATCCAAGACTAACATATTTGCATCAAACCCTTTTAACGTGGTAATCTGACTATGAAGCTGACTAATACTGATACCCATGGTCCCGCTGCTTGTTTCAGTGGATGTAAGAGCCCAATTTCGGCCATTTCTGTCAGATTTGATTTCTACACATCTTAGGCAGCATTATATCTAAGCCAGCACATCTTTTGTTAATCCATTCCAGTCATATGTTTTTTAAACAGGTTGGTAGTATTCTTGCCTCCTTGGTGTCCCATTGTCAGCGAGGCAACATGTTCCTTTATGACTTGGGGTCGTAAACATTTGGGCGCCCTTATGAGATCCCAAAAATAAATCAACCTATCCTAAAAGTACCAACTTGAGGGGCTTTTCCTCGCTTGTATTGATACATAGCATTTGTCCTGCGATAGTTTAGATTGTGCATCCAGTAATGCATCCAAGAGTGAACCATCAACGCTGATTATTGGGCTTGGATCAGATGTGTTCTTTCACGTGGTCTTATGGTGTTGTTGAGGGCTCAGGTGTGTCCATTGGGGGTGGGGTTGTGAGTATTGTGAGAATTGCAATGGCAGTTATGGTTACTGGTTCTGTTGGTGTCTAGGACAGCACTTGCTTGGGGGAGATCACTGTAGCTAGTTCATCCCCTTCTATGAAGTTGTTCTCAACTGCCATGCTTCTGCTTAGGATGTCTGACACTATGTGTGTAGGCTATTTTACAAACTCTTATTTATAGCTGAAGTTAAACAGGTCGCAGTGGATTCTGGTTCTTCTGTGCGCCAATTTATGTAGCTTGCAATAGTAGAAAAGTGTTTTTTGGTTCCATGCACACCAGCTTCATGTGCTTTGCTTCTTGTAGAAAATACCGCCAGTGCATCATTGCACATGATACTACAACCAACCCTTTATTGTATATTCCCAAGATCATTTCGCGCCTGTAAATTTCCTAGAGAATTATGATACCAGGTGTTTGCGGCCATTGTGCTCCTGTAGCAATACTTCCCCCACGGCTGTGCCAGAGGCATCACACGCTACAATAAACGGTTTATCCTCATTTTCATGTCTTAGGACTGGTGCGAGAAAAACTTTTTTGATGGCTTAAAGGGTAATTAATTTTTTATTGTCCACATAAATGGCATTTTTTTGCCTGTCAGTGGGTGTAGGGCCGCTAGTTCCAATATTGAGAAAGAATTTTTCAAGAAAGTGACTGATTCCAGAAAGCTACGGAGCTGCTTCTGGGTTGTGGGCATTGCCCACTTCTGCATCACTTTTCAGTCTTGAGGGGGCTATGGCATGCTCATCTTTAAGCACCATGTTCCCCAGGAACTGCACCTCATCTTTGAAAAAATCACATTTTGATGGCTTTAAGTGCAGGCCTGCGCATTGCAAGGCAGCTGCCACCGCCACTAATCCTTCTCATGTTGCTCTGGCTTAGTGAAAGGACCAAAATGTCATCATTATATGCCACTGCACATGTAAAATCGTAGGTCACCTAATGAATGGTTGATAAACCCTTTTGAAAACGATGGGAACGTTTTTGAGCCTGAATGCATGACCCTAAACTGGTATATGCCATGGCGTCTGTATCTCCATCAGCCAATGTTGTCCCTCTTTTACTCAGATTTAGTGGAAGGCGTTGACTAGGTCCAATTCTGAAAATACTTTGGACTTTGCTAATTTTTGGGAAATTGAGGCCTCCGGTGGGAGGGATATGGATTGGGAACTGTGACCTTATAAAAGTAGCTTTAATCTACACAAGGTACAAGGTTCCATTGGGTTTTTGGGCAAACACCACAGGGGATGACACTGGCGAGATTGCTTTATTATCCATCCTTTGACCATCATTCATCAACAAAAATCTTCAGTGCCTGATCCTCAACAGCAGTATATGGGAATAGTGGGTAACTAATCTTGATGAGGTCCACTGTTAGGTGGAAATCAATGTCAAACTTGGAGTGGTGTGGAAAACGGTTCACTTTTTTCAGGTCAAAAATTTCTTTGTGTAGTTCCAATATTGAGGGCATAGTGGGGAGATCGGCTACTTCACTTGAGGAAGAGTATTCCACTGTAGCTACTAAAGTGGTTCCTTTTGCCAATGTGGGGAGCAGGGGTTATTTTGCTGAAGTGATAGTGTGTTGAGAAAGCGAGCAGATTTTTATTGAGGTTGATCATAGCCGCCTGTCAGCGCCACCATCCTACCCCCAACACCATAGGGTAGAGTAGTTCTGGAATTGAAAAGAATTGTTTGGAACTGGTGCTCATGTGCTGAGATGTGTAGTGGCTCACATAAAGGCTGGTGACCATTAATATCTTAGAAGCACCCATGACGGTGCCCCATGGTAAACGCCAAGTCTAATGTCTGAGCCATTTTGAGATCAATAAAGTTTCCAGATGCGCGTGTGTCAACTAGAGCATTCATCACTGCCCAAATGGAGCCCACTAAAATGCCCACAGTTAACAAGAAATAAGCACGACGAATTTGTTGAAGCTGTTCAAGGAACATACTCTTGCATTGATTGCTGCAGTTGTGGAATATCTTGTAATTGGTTGAGAAATCGGGAAGGCATCACTACCACCTGAGTATATGAGAGCGGGGCTGACATGGTCTGATGAATCTTCCAGTGGATGTATGTGGCTAAGGTCCTCAATTTTGGGAATACAACGCCAATCCTCCTCAAGGTGTTCCATTTTTTACATCTGGTAGGGGTACAATGTGGGGTCCTAAGGGTCCACTGGTATGAATACAGTGTCTGGGGCTCTGTCCAATACATAACTGACCAAGTTTATAAGTCTAGGTCTGAGTGATATCTTTGAATAACTAAAATACCTCGGGCCACCAGCAGTGAGATGAGTGATCCATGTGATGGGAGGGTGGGCTGATAATGTTTTGTTTTATAAATGCAGTGGTCTCTTTCATCCCAAACCAACAGGTGATATATGAGGGGAGGACAACACTTCTGGCGTACTATAACGGACTTCTTGCTGGTCTGTTTCCACCAAGCTGGTTTCAGGTAACTTCCTGCAGCTGGACCTTGTTCCATATGCATTTTGGTACCTTTTTTCCCTCCCTGTCAAATCCATGAGTACCTCATTCTTGAGGGTAGTGGGGGTTGGTTTAGTGTAAAGGACGTGAAGCTTAACAGAGGCTGATTTTATTGGTAGGTTGTATTCCTGGGAGCCTCAATTTGCTGGGCTAGTTTGTATGCCCCTTCCATGGTAAGGGGTCCTTTGTACCATGCCATGTGCGATCCTGCTCCTTGGTTTAAAAGATGTTTGGAACGCAGCAAGGGCAATGTCTGCTGGAAGTTAAAGGGACTCCCTAAGTTGACGGAAGTCCTTAATATGGTCCTGGAAATCTATGGCCAATCCCATTGTTGAAAAATTAGTATAGGAGTTGTGGCCTTGATGCCAGCATAGCAACCATGAATGAAACAATCTTAAGTAAAGGGGGTGACTCCCCCAGGTACAAATTTTGGTATAAGAGGGTGCAGGCCCAGAACTCCTCTCTCTGCTTGGCGTAACTTTTTTGAGTAAATTAATTTTGATAAATTAAAAGCAAACACTTAATCGCACACCAAAGTCTTGCTCTGATGTCATCAGGTCCCCCGCCGACTGTCCCAGCATGGGGCAGTGACAAAACTCCCCCTCCATTTTCCGTCTGACAGGAAAACGCGCTTGGACTGGCTCGCTCAATCATTCCAAACCCTTGGGACAGTTAATTCCTCCCAAGGATCTTGATGCCCATCTTGCATGAACCCAAGAGGTGCCCCGCTGCCCCCTGGTGCTCCCCTGGAGCAACATGCATTTTGGCCTTAGGGTCAGATATGGGAATTTCTTCCCCTACGATGACCAAGACATTATCAATTGGCTCAGGTGGTGATGACACCAGCCTGTTTTATTGACTTCCACCCCTATAAGGGGTACTTTGATCTTGGCTTCCCCTGTGAAGCTGATGCAGCCACTGTGGCACGGCGCCATTAATTTTTAACAGTATTCCCCTCCCAACAAAACAAACCCAGCTCCCAACGGACACCACCTTGGTGGTCCAGTTCGCTGGTTTGCCCACCCACCTCCCCCCAAAGTGCTCCACCAGGAGCTGATGGAAGGTTTGGCAGCCTATGGCGCCAACCCCATTTTACAATTTGTGGTCCCAAATGGGGCCACACGCCTTGCTGGGCCTCGGGTGTATGCCATGATTAGCCCTGAATTTACAAAAATTTATTTGGCAATTCCCCCTCATGCCACCATCCCATTTGCCCCTGACCATCCGTTCTGGGCCCGCGTTTAGGGGGGATGAACGATTTGTACATCCTGTTTAGAGTTAGACCACTCAAAACACAAATGCCCATACTTAGAAACTTCCATTGATGCCAAAAATTTGCCCGACGCCCACCTATCAGCCGCCCACCCTGCGCCAACTATGACATGGGGTACAATCCTACCTTCCCCTCCTCCAATGCCTGATGCTGCAGCTGCACCTACAGCCACCAATCAGCACCCACCTTTCCCCAATGCCATAAATAATTCATCCAACAAAACATTGGATTAGATCCCAGTTTGATCCCATGCATCAACAAACAAATCAAACAGACCTCAACCATATGCTGATTCCCCAATACAATTTAACCAAAATACATGGGGATTATTGGATGAAATTGATAAATTAGGTAACATCATTGAAGAACCGATACTGCAACTTGAGTGGCTCTGTAACGCAGAATGGGTTGCAAAATTCCCACCTGAGAAATATGTCCCACAACCTAACACCAAACCGTTCTACAGCAACCACCAGCTTACAGTAGAAGCAGCCGCCACACCAGATTGCCGTCCACTTCACAAAGCTGCCACCAAATATGTGGCTGCACTCGCAGGAGGAATTCAAACTCCCATCATCCCCACAAATCTTACTGCACAAAGTAAGATCAACATGAAATTTTACAAAAAAAACGTCACTGAAGCCATCAAGAATGTGGTAACAGTAGCACGGAATCCAAAAGCAGAAATAACCTGAACCAACATTGCCACATTCTATAAATTCCCAGAAGCCTGCCTCAAAGCTTAAGATGCTTTGGGAAAATACATCGTTGGCATTATGATGGCTGGCAACTACTTGGAAGCTATAGTCATCAAGGATATTGAACCCCATGCTGCTGATGCCCCCACACCCTTACTATCTGCCTTAACATGCACCCTACTCTGGAATGAGATGGATGCAGCCAAAGATGAGCCCCCTATCCCCCCTCCCTATCCACCATGGAGGGATAGCAGTAATCGCTGCCCACCTGGTTGGATATTTTGTTAGGCATGATTCAATTGATCCATCCATTTTGGGCGTTTCATTTGAATCATTATTTTTTATTATGATTTTTAGTTTTAGTTCGGTAATGTCCATCCCCTGGTCGGCTTACCTTGGTTAAAGAAAAGGGTGCAGGCCCAGATCTTGGCCTCGCCATCCAAGGCGCCCAAAAGTGCAAAAGATTGTTTGTCCTCAGAAGCCTTGGTGGTACCATTTAATGTTGCTTGCAATTTGAGCTATGCCAGAACTCCCAGCACCTGGCAAGCCACTTCATCAGATGGACATTAGGCGTGCCCTACCACTATTATGTTGCACGCATAAGCACATGAGGGGGTGAAATTTGCTGTGCTGCCCAAACTAGAAGTACTTGTTTGATGGTCTTGATTAACACCACTCATGACCAGAAGGTCAGGAGGGCACGCAAGATACCATATAATGTATGTTTAGCTGTTGGCAAACCCAGGTTCAACAAGTTCTTGGCCAATGAAACAGCAGCAGAAATAATTGGCTAAAATACTTTTTTAACCGAGGCAAGCTGAACAGGGAATGGACAATATCAAAAATGAAATTCTAAAACTAATCAACCAAAAACATGAACTGAACACTCTTATCAAGTAGAGAAGCACAAAAAGAAATGAGAAAAATAACCACCAGTGGCACAGCTGAGAGCCGCTTATCTCACCATGGCTGAGGGGGCTGGGATGTCAGGCGGATCATCATCAGGCCCAGCATTGTAGAGGCGGATCTTATGCTGAGAATAAGGGGGTTGGGGCATCCATGGGATGAGAATTTTAGGTGAAGTAGATAGTTGTTGAGATCGACAACTTGGGCTTGGATTAAAGCCTCTGTGTGTTCAGCAACATGATGTTCACCCTGGATGCGGGCATCAGGAAAATTTTCCAATTTCGCAATATTGGCTCTGGTGATATGTGTGGATGGGGAGAAATCTGCCAGTTCAGCAACATGTTTGACAGTGGTGGTGGCAGTTTCATAGAGGCGTGGAATTTCCTCTTGTGCTGTAGGAGGAAAATTGGGGGGAACAAGGGGGGTAAAGCCCTTTTTTAAATTCCACAACAGATTTTGCATACATTCTCTAAAAATGGGGAAATTTTGGGTTAGTCCACCATGACTATAGCAAGCTGGTGGTCGTTTTAGAAATGGGTGCATTTGGTTTGGGGACATATTGGTTGGCAGGAGTAGGCATCAAAATTTTTGATTTCAGATAAGGCTCTAAATCAATTTGATAACCCAATGGTGGGACAATTCTACTAGATTTGGTCACTTCTTCCGATAAGTTCCAGGGATTTTGGTTGATTTGGGAGGATTTGTGGTAGGTGTCCATGGTTGGTAAGTTTTGGGGCTAGAGATGTTTTTTGAACATAGGTCCAAACCTGCTCCTGATTGGTTGACATGGGTGTAGATTGGCCGGCTTGGATTTGGCTAGCTTGGATTTGGGTTGCTCAATTTTGTTGCTGATTCATTGAGCGCTCAACCTGGGTGGTGTGGGCAGCCAAAATCCTCAGAAACTTTTGATGTGGCCTCATGGGTTGGGTTGGTCATATTTCCGGGTTTGAATTGTACCAACATGCCTTTTTGGTATGGTCTAATTAATGGCAGAGGGGGCAAACTGTGCGGCCGTTGTCAGTGTGGGCCCAAAAGAGATAATCAGGTGAAGATGGGATATAAGCACACGGTGGGATGTGCTGGGCCAAGTTCAGCTGGTGGGGGGTAATGGTGGCCATTGCCTTAGGTGCCGCAAGGCACTCCACACCACTTGGGACAATGAATTGATAGATGGGGTTTTTGCCATAATTTGACAACCCTAACATCAACTCCTCATAAAGTGTTTGAGGGGAAGGTGTGAGGGGAGGTTTGCAAAGGTCACCACAAGAGTGAAATTTACTGGGAAACATGTTTGAGTGGTGGTAACAGGGGTGTTTTGTATATTAAGGGCGTAGCTGCTGCAGCGGCCATGTTCTCTTTGGTGGGAAGTCCAATACTAAAGTAGCCCTTGTAGAGGCAGAAGTCAATAAACCCTGCTGGCATAAAGGTGGCTGTTGCCAGCTCAATTATTGCTTTATCAGCATATGGGAAGAGACATCCATACTCAATGTGGAGGCAAGAGCAAATATTGGATCAGGGTAGGGCTAGGGGGTGGGGGCAGGTTGGGTGGGCTTGTGCGAGGTAGAGTGCTAAGTCCCTTGGAGGGACATAGCGACCAGATTTATTTGGTGGGCTGGACGATCCAGTCTGCACACGTTTTCCTGCTGGGTAGTAAACGCTAGTGGGTGGAGCACCACTGCCCCATACTGGGGCAGCAGGTGGTGGATATGAGGACATAAATTTGGAGATTGGTGTGGTGAGGCGATGGTGGGAAATTGACTTGTTTTTTCAAATGTTGCTCAAAATTAATGTCAATTGGAAAGAAAAAAGTTAATAATTGGCTGGGTTAAAATTTCAGAAAGACATCGTTCTAAGAAAAACTTGGCTTTCATCAGGTTAATCCAATACCCACAACATCATCCACATTCCACATGGCATCACCATTCTGAAAATTAATGGTAAAATATGTGAAGAGATATGTTGAGATATTATTTATCAATGAACATCATCCCATACCAACCAATAAGATGACCACTAGAAGTAATCTTGGCCATGCTCTAAATATGTGGTTGAACTTCTAGGGTCAGCAGGAGGGGATTGTTCCAAACATTTGTGTTTTTCATTTGTTTAGAACTCCTGACTTGGTTGGGTGTGCACTTGATAACGTGCAACAATAATGGCCTTGTCAGGCACATCAGCCGTTTCACTTTATTAAGAATATGCCAAATTTTATTCCTGTTTCATCCATTATTGGGGGAAATTGGATTAAGTGATGGGTTGATCCGCCTTCTTTTTTACATTTAGACCGTACTCCTGATCTTTTTAAGCATACTTGGTATTGAGTGGTGGCAATTACTTCATCAGGTTATTCACCAGCAGTATCTCCCTGTAATATGACTTCTGAATTATCATTTCTGGTTTCTCCATAGTTGGGACAGAGTCTAAGATATAAGTTTGATCGTTCTGTTAAGTTTGAGATTCTTAATAATTAATTTGTTGTGTGGGGCATCTTGTGCGACTTGTAGGGTATGACTCCCAAGGGTTTCTGCGCCGAGAGAGGCAATGGTTGAGATACCCAAAAAGATGAACACCATCATTACTGATACAAATGAGTGTGGACTCTCCATTGGTTGGGGTGGTTCCTTGGAGATAGCCAAACTAGTTGATTTTTACAAAAAATTTAAAGTAAAATGGCGAAATTAAGAGGTTTATCAAGGATAGTACAAAATAACCAACACTCTACCATCATCAGAGCACTGAGTTCTTATAGTCAAAGGGAATTGAGGGGCAAGGATTGTAAAATATTTCTTAAAACTGAACTTACAAATCTCAAAAAATGTTGGGACTTTTGCATCATGGCACAGCTTGTACATTACAGTTGCCTCAATTTGAAGTCCCTGTTGCTAAATTTTTCACTTCTTTCAGGGTTCCGGCATGACAGCATATCTCACACTTTTCCTAACAAAATTCTCTTTATCCTTGGAGGTATCATTACCAAATTGATTCTTGGCTGGCACTCCTGTTGGGCCTTTGGTCTCAATCCGCCTAACAATATTAGATTTTAATGCATATTTTTGTGATTTTCTTGGCATGAGCTTCAAACAAATCAAATTTAATGCGAGAATTTCCCCTTCTGTTCTTCTATTTTTTGTAACATTGAGATGAGGGGCCTTGGCGGAAACCCACTGCTTATCAAGGTTATGTAAATTCGTTAATTTTTTAATGAAAGGGCTCAGGAACGTTCACCCTTTTTTGATCAAAATAGGTGAATTGACCAGTCCAAGTTTATTTGTGTGGCTAGGATATTTACATTATTCTAACATTAAAGTAGGATGTCTTCTTGGCAGTAGTGGTTAAATTCCATGCGTAGCAAAGGCTTAAAGCCAGATAATTTCATCTGCTAAATACATATTCATTAGCTCAGGATATTTCAGCCATTAAATGATCCAGAAGGGTTTGCACGCTCCTTGGCAGCCAAAGAGCACGCTCATATAAAGCTTCAAAAGTGGAAATCTTATTTATGTGATGTTGACTTAACCCATAAGCTACTAAGGCGCTGGGAAGATAGTGGCTCAAATGTATAGGATAGAAGCGTCTATCCTCCACAAGATAAAAACATGAGTCCCATTGGTGCGTTATATCACCCCATCGGTTCAAAGGTTATATGGGGCAGTTAAGCTTTGATTAGTTCCAAAAAATGAGGTTACTTAGTGGACTAACTTTAAAGGAAGTTAAGTCCATCGATCAAAAGTTTGATATGTGGGCATTTGTGCTTAGTGAAAATGAGTTTAAATGGGGTTAAGAACTATAGCCTTTGCAGTGGCAGCCAGTATGGAAACTGCCTTGACACATTTAATCAGGTGGTCTATGGCTAATAGGATATACTTGTGCCCATGTAAACCAAAGGACAAAGAGCCACCACATTAAAGCTGACAACACTTAAAGGGAGTTAAAAGAGCTACCACCTAATTTTGATATTAATGGCTGGCCTATTCTTGTGTGTGACAAGTTTAACAGACCTCTAAACTTCTTAGATGATCTCAATCATCAAATACAAAGGCAGCGTTTTTCTTGATCCTTGAGTCTTTTTCACCGCTCCATGTACCACAGTTGTTGTCCTTCAAGGATGACGTCTTTTCAGGAAGAATGCCATATGCAAGTAAGCCACTTCCCTTTGACTTTATTATATAGCATACTTCAAAAATCTGCCTATTTTTAGTCATTTTTTCATACCTCATTTTAACCCTTGAAGTTCCCAGTTTTTATCTTTCAAGAAAGTGATTAGATCATATAATGACCCTCTTCAGGAGTTAAGGCGGCTAGCACTGACATCCTTGAAAGCCCTGTCATGTAGAGGGGGTATTATCCAACCATCACAGAAGAGTTCAGGGCAACTGAAGTCTAGGCGAAAAGTTAATATATATAATAAATAAAGTCTAACAAATTAAGGGAAAAAACTCCTTAATTGGGTTAGATCCATGAACTTCATTTTTATGATAGTGGTAAACAAAATATGGACAAAGGAACGTAAACTTTATTTTTTTCTCAACCAAATTATAACGGAACTCAGATAAGAGCTTTGGGAAGAATATCCAAGCGCTTCAAAGCTAATATCTATAAGAATTTACTTTTAGGCTTCTGAGGCATCTGGTTACTTTTCTTATAGTAACAGTATTTGATCACCTAAATAATGTTTGGACCCCTGAGATCAGGAAGCTTTTATTTTTAATTGGGGATCTTACTTAACAGTAATAAACCCAAGCCCTAAGATAAGGTATGAATCCCGCTATCATATTTGCTCAAATCTTCAGTTTAAGACAGAACCCCAACAAAACCTCCTTCTAAATCTTAGCTTTGGGAGATAAATTTTTACAAAAATTGACTTTTTACTCAATTTATCACAGTTGTCTGAGCGACCTTAACAATAAGGTGTTCATTTCCACATTTTATCTATTACTTTATAGGGTCCTGACCAATTTTAACCTCATTTTTTATCACATCTAAAGGGTTGGTGATTGTAAAAAAGGACTAAATCACCTGACTGGAAGGTATGCATAGGGGCATGATTATCATTAAACTGATTGGTATTTTGGGTGGCAGTAGCAGACAAATTTTCAGAATCCAAGGCCTGAAGTTGGATAATCTCATTAAAGGTAACTCTCATGGAAACTTTAGTGGCTTTAAGGAGGCTTGGTCTAACATGGCTTTCACTTTAGAGGGAAATTTAAGTTCCTTCCATACAAGGATTATAAGGGGACATTTTTATATTATGATAACTTATATGATAGGCTAGAATTGGCTAGGTAGAAATTGTGGCAGACAAATAGGGTTTTAGTAGCCATTTTCTGAAGGTTGAGGTTAGTGTAGCATTTACTCGCTCTACCATTCCATTTGTTGCAGGATGTTAAGAGTTGGAAAAACTTAAGCGGACCTCATTGATTAAGTTAATATATGCACTAGCAATGATCAGAAAGATGGCCATTATTGTAGAAAATTATGTCAGGGAACTGTGTTTGGTGATGATTTGATTGTATAGAAATGTAGTAGTAGTTTTTGTTAAGGTTGAGGAAAGGGGTATGGCTTTAATTCATTTGATTAGATAATCAACAGCCAATATATGGAAACAATGTCTGTTAGATGTTTGTGGTAGAGGGCCCACAAAATTGATACTTACCAAATGAAAGAGTTTAGCAGGAGAAATACTGTATGTTGCGATCATGGATTAGGTCCAGCCTGACTTTTCATACCAAATATGCAATAATGCAATATGAATTGAGGGGAACATCTCTTTCTGGTAACACTGAGTCTTGAGCTACTTATAGGTTTTCTGGGTTCCTTCAAGTGCAAATTGTAGATTCCCTTTCTAATATAACATCCATGCAAGTATAAGGTCAAATGTAGGATAACCATTATTTTTATTTTTTTAATACTACCATTATCTTAATATTAGTTTGCAAAGGTTACCCTCCTTATTTGAGAGTTTTCTAAACTGTTCTTTTAAACTTATTGGATTTTAGGTGACTCATCTTTTTAAAAATAGGATGTGTTATTAGTTGTATATTTGATCTTATTCAGGGTCAATTAAAGTTAGTTTGGGTAACCAAGACAAACGATCACGTTTTGATGTATTGGTTTTGGGTGATGTGCAATGAATAAATCGTAGTTTTGGAGCTTTAGGTCTCTTTGGATAGATCTTTCATCAGTATCTTTTTACCTGATGGATCCATTGCAAAAAATCATGATCAGTAATTATAGTAAAATGTGCCCCATATACATAAGGCCAGAAATGCTTAATGGCCAAAAATAATGTAAGACATTCATGTTTGGTAACAAACTATTTGCGTTCTGCTTATGATAAAGTTTTCCTATAATACGCAATGGTATGGTCCACCAGATTTTTGTCCTGCTGGGATAATATAGCTCCTATAGCTATAATGCTAGAATAAGTATAAAATTAAAATGAGTTTTCAAAACTAGGATGTATGAGTAGAGGGGCGTGGGAAAGAGATACACTTAGTTAATAAAAGGACTGCTGCTGCTGTTCTTTTTCCCCTTGAAACTGCTTCATTTATTCAACAAATAAAACAAAGGGTATATATTTAAATGAAAACTGTGGAATAAATTGGGAAGAGTATCTAACCATTTCTAGAAAGGCTTGTACATCATGTAGAAATTTGAAGGGAGACATCTTAGAAATGGCCGTAACTTTGTCATACATCAGAATTATTCCTTACATACTTACTTATGTCCCAAAAATACTTTTATGCTTTGGAAGAAGTAACATTTAGAGATCTGGGAGCATTATGCCAATTACTCTTAGCAATTAGCACAAATTGTAACTTCTGGGATTCTCGCCTTGGCTCCCACTTCTACTGCACAAGCTCTTAATAGCTGCATTGTTTATTATTAAATTCTTATTGACTAATTCTGGGTACCAAGAATATGAAGACTATTACTTAAGCTGAGTTTTCTAAATCCACGTTGAATAGAAAGTCCAAAGCTAAACTGGTTCACGACCTTATTCTCTTTGAAGGTTTCTCTGAAATGACACAGAACTCTTCTTTTTAGTACTCTGACACAGAACTCTTCTTTCCTCTTTTTCTCTGGTATAGAACTCTCCACTAATTTCTTCTCGCAGAGCCTGGTGGAGATATTAATAGCCAACTACTTTAGACAAAGGATATCCTAATCTTAAACTCTAATTCAAAGAGCCAACTATGCAACCAATGTAGAAATCTAAAACAACAAATGCATTTGCTAGTTCTCTTTTTATTTGAGGAAAAAGCGAGGTATATAGGGGTTTTAGCACCACCCACGTTATCACCTTACTTGAGGATATGACGAATATTACTGTTTGATCAGTCTTCCTTGGGTCACGATTTTGCAGTTTTCCCTCAACGAGATATTCAATTTTTGTCACCTTCTAGCCCCTGCAACCCTCTCCAGGTTACCAATTAATGCTCCTCATATTCATTAGTTAAACCAGATGTTGTTTTATAAGTGTTGACAGTATTCCAACAACTTCATGAACCCTTCCCATAAATTGGTAACTAACCTCAATCAACTTACATGAAATAATTAAGTTATCAATATACAATTGACAACCTAATTACACACTTATTGTAGGGGATCATCCCCTGAAAAGAATTAAGCAATCCAACCTATCAAACTGACGGATCAACCACATCATATTACCTAATATTTCTTAGAATGATTCTCCCAAACAATTGTTATCATCTAAAAAGATAATTCCCATATGCACTTTTGGGAAGAATCCACTAGTGAATAAGCACCTATTATAATAAGCAGCTGATTAATATCAGAATATCAAAAACTGACAGAACATAAGGAGGGTCTTAACTAGCAAATATTGCTTATCAGACAATTTCAAGTCCAATACTGCAATAAGAGTGTTTTGTGTTTTGATTTAGGTAACATCAGCCAAAAAACCTGGTCAATTCTTGGTGGAATACTGCAAATTGGGGTAGTAATATTGCCCCAACTTCTTGGCTGAATTGCCCTATGGCTAGTAGCAGGGTTATGCTGAACCTGCAGCAAATTTAAGAGAGTGGTTCTGATGGTCCTCTCTGTTCCCCTACTAGCATAGTTCAACCACCTAAGCTGCAACCCCCTTTTAGAGGCTTGGAGGGACTATAACAGGTCTAAACTATTTTTCCATCAAGGATTAGTTTAAATAAATAAATATGCTGCCTCACAGATATATCCTACCTACAACCAACCTTCCTTTGGTTATTCATTCTAAGAGATTCATGTCTCAAAACTTCAGTAGGCTGAAACCTATAATTACCTAATTTGGCTATTCTAGACTAATCTGAAATTTGTGCCCTAATTCACTTTGAGCCTTGATAAGTTTATATAGTAAGCATTGTTATTTAAAGATGTTTCTTTCTTGAACCCTCACCAACTACAAATACACTCTTATAAAAACCAATTTTTATTTTAGATTAAAATTTTACTTTGTTACAAGTGGTCAAAAAAACCCTAAATATTTATCTAACAGTAGTTAACAGGATTCTCCTGCAAAATATTGTTTGAATTTAGTTACCAAACGCACCAGAGAGCCTCTCAACAGCCTAAAATCTAACAAGTGCTGCTCACTGCAGGAAACCTGTACACCAAAAATCACTATTAAAAATGGAGGGTGTTGGGGTGAATAGCCCTATCAACTTCCCAGCAGCCTCTGAACCCTGGTTAGATGCTTTAGCCCAGCAGCTAGCCAGTGTGCTGTTTCAACTTATAGCTCTTGAACAGCGCATTTATCAAGCATCCCATAAAGCTGCCCCAATTATCTCTAACTGTAAGTCTCAGGGAGTGCCCTTTAGCTCTCGATTGAGCTATCTTTCTGTTCCCAAATAAGAGAACACCAAAGAGGATGGTGGTACCCCTCATCATCCAGGGAGATCTTGCCCACGTAGTTGATGAGTGATGGGTGACAGCCCATCCACTTTGGATCCCACCCCCAATTCCCTCACTCACCTTGGCAGAACTGTTGCAGGGAATTAGTGAAATCTGTGCTGAGATTATCAAACTGAAATTGGTCAGATCTAATTTGGGCAGCAATTGGGCTGATGGCCAAAATTTGAATGGCTGTAAAAGCATGAAGAATATATATACCAGCTGTATCGCCCAATGGTTACAATTTGACCCCAAAATCAGTAGAACAAATATCGGGCACCATTGATAAGAGTTCAAAACCCTCCGATAGTAATTTGGGCGTTGCGCCTGATGGGTTTCTATCGACCAAATGAATGGTTAATTGACTGAGCATGGGCGGGTTGGCCATCCCAAAACTATTCCCAACCAAATGGTCCCATCCCTATATTGGATGGCCTTGGGGGATTTTTCATCGCTCGTTGGGCCAAACGCCGTCATGCTAACTGTCAGAAATGTAATCAACCCCTAGTCCAGACGTTTGAGGTCAAACCAACAGAGACCCAGCCCACCACCAAATTTTGCAATATCAGTTCCCAAAGAATAAACCCCCCCATTACCATCCAATTCGCTAGTTAGGCTGAATTTTTGGATCCTGCCCATGTCATTGTCACTACCCAACTGATCACTATTTAATCAGTTGCATGGCACTGAGAAAATTGTTGGTCAATTTTTTTACTTTCCTTTCCCAATAAAATTTTACCAAAAAAGAAATTTTTATCTGTTTATATTTCCCCTTTTACCGCATCCCTGATGGTGTTTCTCTGGTGGTCCATTGCCCCACATTACAGGTGGACATTACCAATTCTTTTGGTCACCATGGCTCCCTCTGTTGCCAATTGGATCCAGCGAGTAATCCTTACCTTGTTTCTATGTTACCACTTTGTTGTATTACACTTCCCGGCTCCATATCAAGTTGCACAGTTGGCAATGCCCCTGGCATTCTGGCTTGCCTTTTGGGTGCTCAAGCATCCTGACTGACAGTCTGGTCTAAACTTCTTCTGCCATTACCATGACATAATCGACCAACCATTACTTCCAGTCATTTCCACCTTGATTTTTGAATTGGGCGCCGCAGTGGTTACCCTCTCAACTATGGACAACTTAGTTCAAGACCATATGAAAAAAGGTTTCTCCCACACTTGTACTCCCAATTTTTGCTCCAGCTTAAAACCCTGACCCTGGGTTCAACATACTTGCTATCACTTCAGTCATTCTTGAGTTGGTTGAATCTCCAAATAAACAGAATTCCGCTTACTTCCTTGTCCCTATGAGAATCAGTGCCAGTCCTCATCATGTATCCTTTGAAGCTCTGGTGGATACTGGAGTGGTGGGGAACTTCATGAGTGTCAAGTTGGCACAACAGTTAAAATTAGAAATGGATGTGGGTGCCTCAGTAATGGTGGCCTCTTCTGCTTACCAGTCTTTATATGTCATTCGCCGTCCGTTACATTTCTCAATCCACCAATATAACTTCTGCGATTAGTTTTTTGCCATGCCAAACCTGGTATTCCCGGTGATCTTGGGTGTGGGATAGTGGTGCTGACAACATGTGAAGATTCACTTAGAGTCTAATACTTTGTCATTTACCAATGATGATTCAGAGGGAGAGTTCCCTTTGATCAACACCCTCAAAAAATACAAGGAACCAGCTCTATCACTACCTTGGTTACCTCTGCGGGCATCTTGGCCAATTTCCTGAAAGATTAATGCAATACTGGGAAATCTTTGATATGGAAAATTGGACCATCTGCCTATACATTCTAGATATGATTGTAGATTTCTAACAGCTGCGGAATTGGTGAACATCAACTGTCCGTTATATCCTTATACAGCGGAGGAAGAAGTTGCACTCATTACCTGGTTGGAAGATATGTTAAAAAAAGGTTGGCTGTTCAAAGAAACGTCTCCTGTTGCTTCCCCTATTATCTTTGCAAGGAAATTAGATGGATTGCTCCAGACTTGCATGGATTATGGTCACCTGAACAAAATAACAGTTACAGATCCCTACCCATTGCTCCTGGAGCAAACAATCAGTCAGGCAATTGCCAAATCCCGGGTGTTCCCAAAACTTGACCTGGTGAATGCTTTCAATCAGATTTGAGTAATGGAAGGACATGAATGGCTGACCACAATCTGAATGAGGCGAGGCAAATTTCAATTTCACATAATGACCTTTGGGCTGAAAAATGCTCCTGCTACATTTCAACAAATGATTGACAATGCATTAGGGGATCTCCAGTTCTCCTGTGCCATTGCTTATATCAATGATATCCTAGTCCATTCCCCAACTCCTGAACAACATGCTATCGACTTAGAAGCAGTGGTGGCTGCTTTTCATAAAGCAGGCCTGTTCCTCAAAGCTTCCAAATGCGAGTTTTACAAGGAAGAGGTTACATTTCTCAGAAACTTGGTACTTAAAGAAGGGGTCGCCATCCCCCCAACAAATTAGATGCAATCCGAGAATGGCCAACCCCTACTACACAGAAGCAGCTTTGAAGTTTCTTGGGTACTATCATTTTCCTAAAGAAATTTTCTCCCGCACTTTCCCAGTTGGCTGCTCCACTCCACCCCCTCACAGGGAAAAACGTACCGTTTTGTTGGACCCTCAAATGCCAGCAGGCGTTCAAATTGATTAAGGAAGTGTTCATGTCTCCTCCCATTTTGAAACATGCCAATCCCACCAAACTGTATATCATCACATGCGATGCTTCATTGGTAGCTGTGGGCGCGGTGCTGCTTCAGGACCATGATGGCCTCAAACATCCAGTCGCTTATTTCTCCTGAAAATTCACCACTATGGAGCAGTTCTGGGCCATTTATGACAAGGAACTGGCCGCTGTTGCATGGGCATTAACTCATTGGCAGTACCTGTTGCAGGGTGCTTGTCATGAGTTAATGGTTCACACAGATCACCAAGCTCTCTTGTATTTTGCAAGCCTAAAAATTGTCACACCGGCAAGCCCAAACCTATTGGGACCTGTGCAGTTTTAACTTTAAATATGAATGTCAAGGGTGTGCTAAATGTCCTTCCCAATTTCCTAAGCCATAGTCCCAATCATTGCCCCTTGGAGCCTGAGGAAGAGAATCTCATTACCATGATTCCTGCCACTCAAATCCTATCAATCACTCCCTCCATTGTTTCCTCCACCGCGTTGTCACCTGATGATCCATTATTGACCCAGGTGTTATCCAGTCAAACGGCCTGCCCTGAGGGCGCGGAGTTGATTGAACACTTGACTCACTCGAGTCCTAAACACTCACTATATTCTATAGAAGAAGGTCTCATTTACTTTTGTTCTCATGTTTGGGTCCCTCCCTCCTTCCGCCTGAACGTATTCCGCGCACACCATGATCTCCCCGCAGTCAGACACCCCAGTAACAAGAAATGTATTGACCTGATCAAGCGAACCTTTAATTTGGCAGGACTGACCAAAGAGGTTCTGACTTGGATCGCTGATTGTGTTACTTGTGCTAGGGCCAAGTCAGATCATTCCAGAAAAAATGGCCTTCTGCACCCTTTACAACAGGTGGAAGGGCCATGGACCTTGGCATCCATAGATTTCATTGTCAAACTCCCCTGCTCCAATGGGTTCACAGCGGTAATGGTGGTGGTAGATCGCTTTACCAAATTTTCCCTGTTTATTCCTTGTACTTCTGCAATTACATCGGAAGAAACGGTGCATCTATTCATTTGCCATGTGTTTTCGATGTTTGGTCTTCCCCAGGAAATTGTTAGTGACAGGGGTATCCAGTTTACCGCCCAGTTTTGGAGTTAACTCTTGTCAATCCATGGCATAACATCCCCAGTCCGACGGCCAGACTGAGCAGGTTAACCAAGTTCTCAAACAGTACCTGCGTTGTTATGCGGTAGCCGCGCAAGATACCTGGGCTGATGACCTGCCTCTTGCCCAATTCGCATATAATAATGGTACTCACGCTTCCATGGGGTTTTCACCATATGAAGCAACGTTGGGTTATAACCCATCATTCTCATTTGGAGCATGTTTGTGGCCAGAAGTACAAGCTGCCGCAGATCATGCTGGCCATATTTGATCGACCCAAGCTTTAGTGCAGGAACACCTTACTAAAGCTATCAATGACTATAAGCAATTAGCGGATCAAAAATGCCTTCTGGGTCATGACTTTAAGGTGGGTTCTTACATCATGCTCAATACCCGCCATTTGCAAATCCAAACCCCTTCCTGCAAATTCGCCAGCAAGCGTTCAGGTCCCTACTTAGTGGAGGAGGTATTGGGTAATGGGGCATTTTGGTTGAAGCTTCCCATGCATTGGAAGCAACACCCAGTTTTCCATGTATCCCAGCTGTCACCCTTCAAGGGTGTGATTCCCATGGACCCAGAACCAATTGTCATCAACAACGAGGAGGAAGCCAAAGTGGAGGCCATCCTGGCATCTCAGAAGTCGCAACAATCAGTCCAATACCTGGTGGCCTGGAAAGGATATCCAGCTTACAAAAACAGCTGGGTCAAGGCGCGCGATTGCGTGAATTGTATGGACCTGGTTGATGCTTTCCACACATCCCACCCTGAGGCTCCCCGCCCGCTGCAGAAGGCTGCGATGATTATGGCTATCAAGTTACCCAAAGCGCATAAGAATGTGGCTCTGGTGCAGTTTCCTGGTGGGGGCTGTCCCTTTGGAAAAAGGAAAGGGTAATATAAGTCTCAGGGAGTGCCCTTTGGCTCTCAATCGAGCTATCTTTCCATTCCCAAATAAGAAAACACTGAAGAGGATGGCGGTACCCCTCATCACCCAGGGCGATCTCACCCATATAGTTGACGATCAATGGGTGACAGCCCATCCACTTTGGATCCCACCCCCAATTCCCTCACTCACCTTGGTAGAACTGCTGTGGGGAATCAGTGAAATCTGTGCTGAGATTATTGAACTGAAATTGGTCAGATATAATTTGGGTGGCAATTGGGCTGATGGCCAAAATTTGAATGGCTTTAAAAGCATGAAGAATGAAACATTGGCCGGATCACCCAACAGTTCCAATTTGACCCCAAAATCAGTAGAACAAATATCGGGTGCCATCAATGAGAGTCTAAAACCCTCTGATAGTAATTTGGGCATTGTGCCTGATGGGTTTCTACTGACTGAACAAATGGTTAATTGACCAAGCGTGGGCAGGTAGGATGTCCTAAACCCGTTCCCAACCAAATGGTCCCATCCCCACATTGGATGGCCTTGGGGGATTCCCATCGCTCGTTGGTCTAAACACCATCATACTAACTGTCTAATCATAATCAACCCTCAGTCCAGATGTTTGAGGTCAAACTGACAGAGACTCGGCCCACCGCCAAATTTTGCAATGATGGTTTCCAAAGAATAAACCCTCCCTCTACCAACCCTTTCGCCGGTTAGGCCAAATTTGTGGATCCTGACCACGCTTTTACCAATTGACCACTATGTAATCAGTTGCAAGGCACTGAGAAGATTGTTGGTCGATTTTTCTTACTTTCCTTTCCCAATAAAATTTTACAAAAAAAGAAAATTTTATTTGTTTATTTTTCCCCCCTTGCTGCATCCCTGATGGCATTTCTCTGGTGGTCCATCACCCCACATTTCAGGTGGGCATTACCAATTCTTTTGGTCACCATGGCTCCCTCTGTTGCTGATTGGGTCCAGCGAGTACTCCTTACCTTGCTGCTATGTCACCACTTTGTTGAATCACACTTCCCGGCTCCATATCAAGTCACACGGTTGGCAATGCCCCTGGCATTTCAGCTTGCCTTTTGGGTGCTCAAGCATCCCAACTGGCAGGCTGGTCTAAACTTCTTCTTCCGTTTCCATGACACATTCCCTATCTGAGGAGAATTGTCAGTTGCTCCCCAGATGAGCTATTGATGGCAGGACCTTTTTATGTGTCCAGAATAAAAATAAAGGTTGTTTCAGGGTTAGCATACCTCACTTACCTGTGGTCTTTTTACCTGTCAAGGAGCTTTTTAAATGGGTTAGTTTTGGACCAACTCCCCATAGGGCTTTGTATAACTAACCAGTATTAGGGGAGTGTTGGGTTTGTTGGGTGCCTAGGGTACCTCTCCCAACATGGTTGGCCAGTTTGGTTGCTTGTCAGTGCACCAAAATAATACTAAAATATATGGTGGTCAAAACTGAGGTTTTTCCAGTCCGTGACAGTATTGTTTGGCAAGATGCACCCATGAGGTAACAATTTGATGAATTTTAGAAAATCCCATTTAATAAATTATTTTACCTTGGGGGACCTCGACTACGCCTATAAAAGGGGTGGTCCCCGCTTAGGTGTTGGAAGGAGGTTGGACGAGCAGGGGGAGAAACTACAAATGGACCCTTAAGTTTCCTTGCACAGTTGGAGTAATCTGACTATTTGTTCATGTGTTTATTGCCCATAAGTTATTAGAATTTGTGTTACCTCAATTTGCGGGGTTCCACCAAGAATGATCAGAGTCTTTTGGCTGATTAAATCATTATTATCATTAGATTCAATTTCCTTTATGTCATGGACTTGTAAATGTCCAACATTTTCTCTATTCAACTGAGTTATACCCACAACATTCTTATTCTGAAGCCTGGGAGGCAAATGTCCAACAGCAATGATACGCCCAAGCATGGATGCTGATAATGACATTAATACAATACCACGCAAAGCGTACATCTTGGACCCAAAGAGAATAAGTCTTGCCCTTTCTCAGTTTACCCAGAAAAGAGCCCACCCATATGCATGAGCTGCAACAAAGTAGGGCATAAAAACAATGCCTGTCTGGCTACATGGGAGGGAAGAAAGTTTATCAAGTGTGAAGAAAACCTAAAGGATATAGATCAGGGAGACGCATTAACAGCCCATCTCTGGAGATCACAGGCTAAATATGAGGTGGTCCAGCCAGTCTTCCCAGAGCAACGTAAAGAAGTTAAGATGGCCAGAAAGGTGGCGGAGAAGGCCAAGTAGAAGAAGCAGAAGGAGGAGAAGGAAGCAGCAGCTTAGGAGAAAGTATCCAAGCGCAACATTGAGCAACAACAAGAGCACCTCTCTAGTATGACCGCCCCTAAGACAGACCAGCAGCTGCAAGATTATGGGCAATGGGCTTTCCAATCAGAAATGGATGATGCACACTTCCTACCTGTACACAATGGTGCCCAACCCATTCAAGTACCAGTCAATAAATCTGTTCCCCAAGCCAACAGTTTCTCAACCCTTAATGGGATGGAGGATAACAGTGCTCACTGTATGCAGAGAACTCAAATCAGAACTCTGGGCCACCAGAGTGGCAGTCAAGCACACCATAAGTCCAAACCATTTATGAGGGGCCTATAACTAGGTCCAGACACAAGCAAGCCACAGCAGCTGCACAGGGTCAATCTGGCCCCATGCAGTCATAGCAGGCGTGCTGGGCTTGCTAACAATTGGGACTTATAACATATCAGGACTCTCATCCAATAAGTTCCTGGATAAGAAACACGGGATCCTGCTAAACCCACCGGTGGATGTGCTTGCCTTGCAGGAGAGCAAATGCACCACTGGAAAGGAGGAGAATGGTCCAGGATCTTTATCTATTCACGAACATTCTGGACCAGCTTTTGTGGATTTTTAGTCAAAGCAACAGCTGTCATCATAATTGCCAACTACTATTTTCATTTGGAAAGAAGGGCTCTAGTTCTGACCTTAAAATGGGGGAAACAATTATATCAGGCTGCTTCAGCATTTGCCCCTGTTGAAGCGGACAAAAGGAAAAAGTTTTTGAGCAACCTGATTGACTTGAACCTTCCAGAAGAAATGATTTTATCTAGGGACTTCAATTTTTGGCTGGACGGAACTTGTGACAGATGGCCAAATGTCACAAACCCACCAATAGTATCAAACCAATTAAAGCAAATAAATGACATAAAAAAGGTCTTCTAAATGCCAAACCATTCTCAGGATCATACTTTTCAAATCTGACGCGGCCAAATAATGTAGGTAATCAACTAATCAGCGCCACTAGACTGGGTTTGATTACTCATACATGTGTCATCAGAAACACAAGCTGAAGATTTTGCAACAATTGAACTACGTCTCTCAGACCACATAATGATGAAAATTAGTATCCAATCAAAGGAAGAACCACTTAAGAACCAACGTTAGAAAAGGATGCTGCCAAAGAACGTGAATCTGGTCCAAGTTGAAGATCATACAAAAATACATGTAGATGAACTAGCCAAATGCACTGACTCTGATACCATATGGCAGCAGTGGCAAAGGTTAAAAAAAAAATTCTATCTGCCCCAGCTCAAGCAGCATCCCATTGCACAAGGAAGGAAATAGCAGAACTTTCTAAAGCTCATAGAACATTAGACCATCTGGAAAGATACCCACCAAGTAGCATCTACTCACCACAGTGGGCTAGAGATTAGGTGAAACAGACATTAATTGTCAAGAAACACAAACAACTCCAAATGCAAATGGAAGCCCTCCAAGCAGGTCCCAGACAGGCTGTTCAGGCGGACCGACCATGCAAGTTTTTCCACTAAACTTACAAAATTGAGGTCAAAAAATGCCAGTCTCACTGAACTCCAAACATGCGAAGGCCAAACCACTAGCAACCCAGAAGAGGCAGCATCCATCACCCACTCCTACTACTCAGAACTGTATAAGGCAGACACAACAGAGGAAGCTGCTAAGAACTACTTTATCAATGCTGTCCCCAACCACGCCAAGAATTTAGCCAACCTTTTTGACTCCATAACGGAGGATGTGCTAGCACAGGTTCTAAGGAGGCTCCCTACCAACAAGTCACCAGAACCAGACGGCATCCCCTATGTGTACTATAAACCACACTGTGAAGCAAGAAATAAGACCATGCTATCTCTCTTTAACTCAAGACTGCAAGAGGGGAGGGTGATTTCAGGAGGCGCAGAAGCCTATGCCATAGTGCTCCACAAAAAACCATACTGACCTGAACAACTGGCACCCAATAACTCTAACTAACGCGGATATGAAGATAATGGGTAAGATAATGGCTAAGCATCTCTCAGAAAAAGCCAAGGAGTGCATTGCCCCACAACAGTATGGTTTCACCCCAGGGAAGAGCATTTGGGACAACATATAATAAGTAACAAACAAACTGGAAAGAGCATCCAAGGGCACACTCTGTTTTCTAGACTAAGCTAAGGCATATAACAGAGTTGGCTGGGAATACTTGATGACAATACTTCACAAACAGGGCTTCCCCAAAACCCTTCATCTCATGGATAGCAAACCATCAGCTGTCATCCACCTTCTCAGTTTTAGGGTCTGCATTTATTTCACCTTTTGTCACACCAGAAAGAGGCCTCCAACAAGGGGACCCACTTAGCTCTATCTTGTACAACCTCACAATTGACCCCCTCCTACAGGTAATGAAGAAACAGTTGGATGGCATTGAGTGCAAGGGGAAAAACCACTTATGGTTTTGGCCTTTGTAGATGACTGTGTGGGAGGGGTCTCCTCCAAGGCAAATTCCAAAAAAGTAGAGGAAATAACCAGCCTATATTAAAAAGCCTACCAAGCCAAACTCAACAAAACCAAATCACAAGCCTTGGTTCTATCAGATGCTAAGCGCCCAGGCCCTTAAAAACAAGAGGACAATAAGAAAAATTGCAAACACAAACAAATTGAAGAAGTGTAAAAAATCCAGCTTTATCCAACCACCTTATTAGATGCCTTGCTCAAAGGAACCCATCAAACACCTAGGGATCCCCATCACAAGTGCAGGTATAGCTATTCAAGAGGTGGAAGAGAAGCTACTTCAGGATATTTAAATGACAGTGGCAAGGTGGAAGTTCAGGAAGGCATCTCTGGCTGGAAAATGTTGCCTTGCCAACATTATGCCCTTCTCAAAAATTTGGTACCCTGCACATTATCACCTTTAGCAATTTTTTTAAAACTCATATCAATTCTACAACCTTGGTTCTGGGGCCCATGCTCCCCCCAGCCAGGATCACCACACTAAGGGGGCCAACTTCTAAAGGTGGGATGGGGCTAATAGACCATGAACGCAACGCTGCAAACATATTCATGAAATGAAGCAGTGTTGCGACCTCACAAGAAGGGAGTCTGCCTCCATGGGCATCAGCAGCAAGGACCTAAATAGCCAGAAACCTAGCTCTCAGGAACCCAGGATCCCCAACCACTCTATTCAATTACCTAGGTTCATGCTCAGGGTTATTAGGGCCATGGGACGCAACGCCTGAGGCCAAGGCAATGCTCCGTTATTTTAAAATATTAAAAATAGAACCAAGAATCAAACTCAAACTTCATAAAATGCGCCATGGGCAAAAACAGAAAATTCTAAAACTTGATTGGCACCCAGTGCCACCAGCCAATGTGAATTCTGAGGGCTCAAGAATCCATCCAATCCCAGCACTGGATTTCTAGGAAAATAATTTACTCTCCCAAACTCCATAATACTACTTAGAGAATATCGAGCAAGCCACTACTCCACCCCAAAATTATAACCCTGCATTGGAGAGTTACTAAACAACTTTTTTGGACAGGGGAGCGCTCAAACGCCATGCACAGGCAGTGCACAGTGTACAGTGAAGAAGATTTGCTGCACCACAGGTATGTCTCATGTAAAACAGCGGTAAGAGTCTCGGAAGAAGCAGTGCACTTAGCACAGCTATAATCCACAAATCCCAACCACATAGCCAAGAACTGGCTCTTACAGGCTGAGTCAAGGCATAAAGACCATGATTGCAACAAGATAATTTTTGTTTTAGCGTTATGTGTGATCCATAGCAACTGGATTGCCACCATTGAAAGCCCACAAGGGTCTGACCCAGCTAGGGCCGTCAATAACTTTTGCTTTAGTATAAACAAAAACTTTGTTTACTGGCTATTTGGGGATGTCATACCACTGAAATAGTGTGCGAAAGTAGCGTTTTGGGCCATTTCACACATGTTTAAAATATTCATGGTGCAATAAACATGTTTATGGAAAGACCATTTACCCAAGGCAACTGAGGTCCCACCCAAAAGCAGCCCACAGCAAGGCGCGATGCCAAGGTTGTGTGAATAGCATCAAACCACTTAATTTACAACCCGCTTTAAAATATTCCCATTTGCTCGCCTATCCCATCCCTTGAGTGCATCATCTCTGATCACATACTCTCAAATAAAATAAAAAATTTAAAAAAATTAACCAGACAACACCATGATAATGAGGCAAGCCACACTTTTGGTATTCAATTACTGTTTCATGCCCTTGATAGTCTCCAAAAATCCACCTTTTATATCTTAAATGAACTCCTTGATCTTTAACTCAATGACATGTGCAACTATATCTGAACTGTCCATTGCAGTTTGATCATCAAGAAGTTCATTTTTAATTTCATTTAGTCAGGGTTATCTGTAAAGGTGATAAAAAGGGTTGGCTTTCCCAAACAGTGCGCTATAGCCATTACATCCTGATGAAGCTCATTCAGGTACTGACGGGAGCTAACATGACCTGAGGGTAAAAGGTAACACTACCCAATATTTTGAGCATCACAATCCGTATCCTCATATACCATATAGTCTTAAAGCCCATTAAATGATTCAGTGCAAAGGGGAGGCTGATTATTCTCTAACTACCAAAGTCAGTCTAATTCAACCGAAGCCCAAAAATTTATAACAAATTGCTGTATATTTTAGACTTTAAATAATATTACAGATTCATTTGATTTGGTAAAAAGATGCTACTGAAAGTATTCATGGATTAAAATTACTTTCTATGAGGTCTCCTTATTTTAATTAAGCTCAGTTAGGCCATAGTGAAATCCTTCTGTACCATAAGGAAATAATGGTACATATTGACAAGGTATATACATAGCATGAGTACAGTCTATATGGTTTAAGGGGTTATTATGGCTAAAAAGTACATTGTGATGATTATGTATATCAACAATACGGTCTGTTATGGCTTGGGGAAATAGTATATCAACCTCATTAGTTTGAGGAAGGTTGTGCACCTGTCAATCAGTCCCAGATTCAGTTACTAATTTTAAATCTAGATAAAGATATGCAAGATCCTCAGGATGCTGAGCTGCAAATTCATCTATAATTTCTGAAGCAGAGTGATAGAGATTTATATATGTATTGACTTCATGAAGCATATTCTCAAGATCACACAACAAGGTTGCATCCAAATTTATATTTCAGCTCATACAATGCTCATGTGCCTCCTGATGGTCATATAAGTATAACTGAGCATATGCAGGTTGAAAAGTAATCTGTGCATTAAGGGGATCTTGCATATGATACAGCTCACCATGAATTTGAAAGTGAATAAATTGTGCATAATGACCTAGGAAAGTATCAGTATCAGCAACAAAGGAGGTAAATGCAAGGGCAGCATTATATTGGCGAATATGAGTAAGAAACTCTTTTGATTGCCAGCTACCACTATCATAAAGTTTTTGCAAAAATCGTGTGGGGGGGTGAAGGACTGGGTCTAACTGGATGCACTCATTTTCACAACAATTGTTGAAGATAAGATAACGTGGTGTAGAACAAACTGACCATCTACCTTCACATGCCTAATGCATTGCATGGCATTTTTTACACTGCTGATCCATACATCCAAAATTAAGTAGAACCCAGCTAGCACGGTTACAGAAAAATCCAAAAGGGTTCATTATAGGAACCTCTTGCACTCTTTCTACTTGTATCTTAGTAAACTCCAAATTAGAATTAATTTTTTACCTGATATTTGTTGAGATCTTATAGCCTGAGCTTTTTGTCTATAATGATAACATTTAAGGTATACACTGTATTTGTAATTATTCTCTTACTTCTAAATTGGTCTATAGTAAAAAAGTAAACAGTTACTGCAAATGATAAATGAAGAGCTTTCAGTGATAAAGGTAGGTATATATATAGGTCTACCTAAGGCAGATTTTATATGGCTAAATATTAGCTCAGATATCAAAGCTGCTACCTGTGAAGGTGGGTATATAATTGGTATTAAGGCAACTAAGCTAGATCCTTGAGCTGATTGTATTAAGAGCTGATGCAGTGGGAAAAGGTACTTGGGGAAATGGGTGCGCAAATTGAAACTGAGGATCTAAGGGACATACTTGAAGAGTTGTAGGAAAAGGTAAGACTTTTATTTCAAAATGATCAGGTTGCCAAACTGTTGAGGGAATATTAGGTACACAATCTGACTACTCACTCATTTCAATATAAGCCCTAGAGGGAACATAAGGCTGTGGCTGAGGCTGTGCAGCCCTTAGAGCTTCAGAGTTCTCAAGATCATGTGGTACATAAGTAAGTATACCTGGCATGCGCTCTAGTATCTCACTCATCTCAATATATGGCCTAGGTGCAACTTAAGACCAATACTAAGGATGTGCAGGCAAATAAGCAATAATGTCCCTATGCCCATGAAATATAGAAGTAGGCTTAACTAAATGAACTTCAGTACTAATAACAGATGGTAAAAATAAAGTGGAATCAGATTGATTGGGGGCAGGGCTAGATCTTGTAAGTTAAACATTTCTTTAAAGGCTCTCTTCAGAAAGTTCTGAAGTATTAAAACTTCACTTATTCCCCTTTTCAGACATCTATTTAAATTATTAATATCTTATTAATATTTAAAAGGCATTATAAGTGAATCAAAAATATATACATTATAATAACTCAAACATAACTTTATAGTACATAGATATATTAACTTTTATTCAGAACCCACCATCTATTTTTATGTAATAGAAACTAATTTACTTTATAAACTACTATTTTTTTAGTACTAGATGATTATAAACTACTATTATAATATTAAAATACCATTATGGAAATTAGTTAAAAATTTAATAGGATACCTTTTTTATCAAATTAGGAAAACATATCAAAACAATACAAAAATTAATAAAAATTTAATACCAAAAGGTAGTTTTTACTTTATAATACCAAATAAAGTAAGATGTCACTACTTATAAAGAGATAGCATACATTTTATTATTTTAGATATAAATAAGCAATATTTGCATACTTTATGTTATATATAAACTACTAAGTTTATTATAAGCATCATATAATGATTCTATAATAAATATAGAAAACTGAAATTGTGTATAAATTGTTTTGTTAAACTGTCCTAACTATATATTTTTATATTTAATTTAGGTCCATTTTCTTATAGTATGCATACTTTTTATTTAAAAATAATTATAGCTCTAACTTCTATAAATGATAGCAAATTTTATAGTATATATAATTGTAATTATCATACCACCATCTCTATAAAATTTACAATCTGGTTGCCATTAAGTAAAACCTAGTATACCTTTGCATTTAAAAATTTGCAAAACTTTAACCACTATAATATAAAGCTACAAATTCACTTATTAAAAAACCCAATACATTAGATGTATTTAAATTAAACTTAATTTGGCTTTCTCTATCATTATATAAGCTGCCCAGATTTTCTCCTGTAAGAAAAAATAGCATAACTTTATCTCATAATGAAGCTAAAATAAATATTTTGCATAAGAAAAATGGTATAGCTCCAATTTGCACTAAGTCTACCTAGAGTATCTACCTTAAGAAGGAAAAGTAGCATAGCTTTGCCTCCTACTGTTAAAACACATTTGCCATAAATTAATATAGCTTCACTTCTAACTGAAGCTAAACAAATTTACATATCTTAAAAAATGGCATAGCACTGCCTCCTACTAAAGTCAAACAATTAATTTATATTGAGAAAAAAATAGCATAGCTCTACCTCTCACTAGAGCTTAACAAATAAACTTTCTTAAGAAAAAACAACATAGCTCAGCCTCCTACTGGAGCCAAACAGGAATATTGTCTTAAGGAAAAAATAGCGTAACTTAACTTTCTACTGAAACTAAACAAATCTACTTATCTTAAAAAATGGTATAGTATTCCTCCTATTAACAACTAAATTTTATTTTGCTTAAAAATATATATATAGCCTACCCCCTACTGGTGCTGAACAAATAAATTTTCTTAAAAAATTAATATAGCCCTGCCTCCTATTGAAGCCAAACAGGAATATTGTCTTAGGGAAAAATAGCATAACTTCACTTCCTACTGAAATAAACATTATATTTGTCTTAAAACATATAGCTCCTCCTCTACTGGAGGATATAATTTATTTGCTTTGTGAAAAACATACATAGCTCTGCCTACTATTGTAGCTTAACAATTTATTTGTCTTAAAAATGGTACAGTTACCTCCTACTGAAAGCAAACAATTTATTAACTTAAAAAAGGTCATAGCTCCACCTCCCACTTGAGTAAACAAATATTTATTTTAAAGACGTCATAGCTCATGTAACACTGAAGCCATATAATTTATTTGCTTTGTGAAAAAAATATAGCTCTGCCACCTACTGGAGCAAAACAATCTAATTATCTTAATTGCATAGTTCCACCTCCTACTGAAAGCAAACAAATTATTAAATTAAAAAAATGTCCTAGCTCCACCTTCTACTGGAGCTAAACAAATATCTATCCTAAAATGGCATAGCTCATATAACACTGAAGCCATGTAATTTATTTGCCTTGTGAAAAAAATGTGCCGCTCTGCCTCCTAGTGGAGCTAAACAATTTGATTGTTTTAAAATAACAGTTCCACCTCTTACTGGAACCATAAGCATTTAACATTAAAAATAGTTCTTCCTCCTTAGAGCCATCAAAATTATTTGATAGTTTTAAATTAACATAAAACTATTTTAAACTGGATTTGCTAATATCATGTTTATTAAAAATAGCATAGCTCAACCTCTTGAGGAACCAACAACCAAATTTGATACCAAAGAAAAAGAATAATTATCTAAGCTTTAACTCTGGTGGAAGCTAACAAAACTCTTAACTTTACAATAAAATAGATTAACTCTGCCTTGTATATTCAGCTAATACTCTTTCTATAATACTATCTATAGATAATAAAAGATAGCAAAATTTCTAAAACTATATACAAAAGGCATTGTTTTAGCCTTATAATTATAGTCTATAACTTAACTTTAAGCCCTTAGATACTAAAGTATATTAAATAATATAAAGATTTTAGAATGGTTATGCATTCTTCTATAGATATTAATTGCCTAGATAAGAATTATAATAGGATTCTATCCTCAAATAACAATATAATTACAAATACTATATATAAATACTCTTGTATAATATATTTATTTATTTAACTGAGGCAAGCTGACCAGGGGACAGGCATTACTGAAAGAAAGAAATGACATGAAACCTGAACAGGGTCAACTCCATTGAAGAAAGTTTTTCCACCTCCGGATCAGGACTCAAATTTTTCTATTTATCTCATGGGTAAGGTTTTCGTGTTATTAGACCTACTAACTGCCAATAGCTTCCTTTGGCTGGCACCCCAATTGATGTGCGAAGGGCAGGAATTGAACCTGCAACCTTCAGGTTGGTAGCTGTACGCCCTTTTTTTTTTTAGTACTAGATGGTCCCAACCCAAGGGGGGGATTCATCGATGTTTATTGAATTACGCCTGGGCTCCTAAGAGCCCGAGGCGAGGGAAGGGGAGGGAGGAGGCATCGAGAAAGGGAGGGGGTTTGCGCGCCAGAGCCGTGCTGCAGTGACAACTAAGCGGGGGAGGGTTGGCGACATAGTGCAGACCTTCAGGGCCATCTCAAAGTGTACCTGAAAGTGGGTGATCATGTGTGGAAGGGTCCACACCTGCTGGTCAAAGGCAACACGAAGGAAGGAGTTATGGATGGTCCAGATGGCTGTGGCATAGGCGAGGACACGGAGGGTTAGTGGCAACCAGGCAATGTCTGCTCAAACATGAGGTCTTGCACAGGGTGTCCAGAACAGGGCTGAGCATGGAGGAGCGCGCGGGCCTTTGGCCAAAATGTGGCGACACCTGGACAGGTGAAAAAATGATGGAGGTGGGAGTCAATAGGCTCCACACAGTGGGGGCAGCTTCGGTGCTGGAAGGTAGGGCCAGTCCAGTCCCCTGTCCTGTATGAACAGTGGAGCACCCTCCATAAGGTGTTGGACACCTTTGCTGACAGGATGGGGTGATAGACGTCCTTCCACAATTCCTTAAGGTCAAATCTCACGGAGGGAAGGAGGAGCTCAAGGAGTCTTGGGCGGATGGGAGGACGATCTTGGGGGTTGAGGCGAGTTGTGACAACTTGTCCATTGTGCACAATTGCATGGCGACGTGGGCTGAGGCCAGGGCCTTCCCTTCTGTAGGGGAAGGCATGGTGGATCCGCGCGCCTACTCGTTTCAGGGCAAGGAGAGCCTGGTTCCAGTAGGGGGATGAGGATGGTTTTAGGCGATGGCCTGGGTGGTTTGTGAGCCACTCCCCTAATGAGGTCAGAGATGCTCTAGGAAGACCCAGAGCTGCTGACACTGACTGGCGGAGGGCGGGCGCCCATTGGGGCATGGGGGTTGCGTCCCAGCAGATAATCGGCCATAGGAACTTCAGGAAGATTGTGGTGGCGTGGGATCGCGTGTCCAGAAGCCTTAAGCCCCCTTCATTGCAGGGTCAGGCAATGGTTGAGAGGGCCATTGGTGGATGGTTTGAGCCCCAGATCCAACAGCGGAAGAGTACATTGAGCCGCGTATAAAAGGCATCTGTGAATGGGCAGACGTGCGCTAGGAACCAGACTTTGGAGAGAAGGAACACATTGGCCATCAGAGCTCGACCCTGGGGGTGATGTGCCGCCTGTTCCAGCTGGCAATCCTGGAGTTAACTGCTGCGAGGAGCAAGTCCTCATTGTCTTTAAGCGCAACTCCTTGTTGGTTGGTGAGAACGCCCAGGTGACGGAAGGTACCGCGCTCAGGTTCAATACCAAATGGTGGGGGGAAGGTGGGGGAGCCGACCTGCACAACTGTTGTCTTGGAGGTGTTGACCATGGCGTTGGACGCCTTGGTGTACCTCTCAATGGTCACAGCAGCGAGGGCAACATCCCCAGGGCAGCCAAATGCAATGGCAGTGTCATCTGCAAATGCCATGGTGCGTGTGGGGGCTTTACCTGGGACCAGAATCCCTGTTAGCTTGTCCTGTAAGGAGGCCAAGAGGGGGTCAAGGGTGATGTTAAAAAGGATAGGGCTCAGGGGGTCCCCTTGCCGGAGACCTTGTCCAACTGGTACTGCCACTGTAAAACCCATTGGCGCCAGGACTCTGGTGTGGAGCTGGTCATAGAGCGCTGATATCCAGCGCCTAGCTGCGGGTGGGAGATGGAAGCGGGCCAGGGAAGCATCAATATACTTCCAGGCTACCCGATCATATGCTTTCTCCATATCCAGGAGAGCCACAAAGCCATTCAACTTACGAGAGTTAGCAGTCAAAGTCACGTGAAGGTCATTATAGTTGTCCCATAACGACCTCCCCGGAATAAAACCGTACTGGGATGGGGAGAGGCGAGGTGACACCCATTTGGTGATGCGGTTGGCCAGAAGCTTCGTGAAGAGCTTGTGGTCTGTGTTGATCAACGCTATGGGGCGCCAGTTCGCCAGGTTCTCACGGTCTGACTTCTTGTGAGTGAGGGTCATGATTGAGCCTCTGGAGTCAGGGAGGACCTCGCCATTCACCAAGAGTGCAGCGAAGAGGTCGCGGAGGGTTCTGGCTATCACTGCAGGTTCCAGAAGGTACACCTCAAAGGGTATTCCATCTGGGCCTGGGGCTTTAAGCCGTGGGGATTTCAGAAGGGTTTCCATCACCTCCTGGATGGAAATAGGCGCCAGTAGAGCCTCATCAGCCCTTGGGTCAATGGGCGGCTCTGGAGCCCGCCACAGGAAGTCTTGGATGTCCGATGGGTCCACCTGGGTGGCATGGAAGAGGCTGGAGTAGAAGCGGTGTAGTTCCTGCGTGATTTCCTCCTTGTCTGAAGTGGTTGTAGTGCCAATCTTCAGTGCAGTAATATCCTGCGCTGTTGACCGGGCTTTCTGTTTCTGAAAGAAGAAGCGGGTGGGGCGTTCCCATTGATCATAGTAACGAGATGTTGTAAAGTTTGCTGCCCGTTCTTCCTGCAGTGTGAGCTCCAAGCGGAGTGCTTCCTGCGCCGCTTCCCAGTCTTCCAACCATCTGGGAGAGGGCGAAGGATGGCAGTTTCGCTCTAGATGTCTGATTCTGGCTTCCGCCCTTTTGACTCTGGCGCGAGCTGCAGTCATCTGGGCTTTGGCACAGTTGTAAGCAACGCGGGTGATGCCCTCCTTGGTCACCGCCCATTTAGCCTTGTGGTCAAGCAGGTGGGGTGGGGGGAGGTGAGAGTCTCCCGGATGGTCATAGACAGCTTCTCCTTAGTGAAGGGGTTGTTGAGAAGAGCTGGGGCAACCCTAGGCCAGAACCTACGCGACGGTCTAAGTGGTGGTGGTGAGGACAACGTTGAGTGACCTGTGATCACTCAGATGGTTGTCACGAGAGATGGGAGAGGAGACGCGGCCAATTAGCAGGGGGCCAATCAGTGCCATATCTATGCGTGACGCTGACTGGAAAGCTCCTCCATCATACTGGATCCTAGTCATGCAACCTAGGCCAGACGCAGAGGGTGGAAGCGCATCTATAAAGACAATCAGGCGAAGGAAATCCTGGAGGCGACTTGATCCAGGGCGTTCCTTTGCTGCAGGGGGGTAAGAGTCATGGACGCGACTTATGGTTGTGTTGAAATCTCCTAAGAGGACTGTATTCCGTGGAAGATTGAGTTGGAGGAGCTCTTCCAAGAGCCGATTTTGCTCCTGACCTGCACTAGGCAGGTAGATGCTTGCAGCGAAGAAGGAGAAGTCAGGAGTGGTGAGTTTGGCCAGTATGAGGCGGCCACCTAGATATTGTGAAAAAGAATGGGTTTTAACCCGGGGATTCAAAACAATAAAGGCGGCATGGTTTGTCCAGAAGGAGTTGCCTCCAAACTGTTCATTCCATGCAGATTGTTCGTGGGGGAGGATATGGGGCTCCTGGACAGCAGCGATGTCAATTTGTGCTGACCTGAAGTTTCGGAGGAGGCGGGCTCTCTGCTTAAAGTCCCGCAACCCATTTGCGTTGATGGATTGCAGGGCCAGGGTGCTGCCATGGGGACTCGTAGCTGTTCCCCTCCATGTCCTGGGAGGTTGCCAGCGCTTAAACCTGCTGCTGTGAGGCGGCTATTTTGAGTCCTTTATCTTGACTACTAGCTGCAATCCGTGAGGAGCGTCGAGGGTTCTGAGGGGAAGGAGAGGGTGGAGGGGCGGAGGACCCAGTAAGCCAGCCTAGGATGCTGCCCCCGCTCCGTTGCAGGGGAAGGACCTGAGGGTGCTCAATGGTGACCTCCGCGGTGTCCCCATTTGATGAGTCTGAGTCCATATTCACTTCCTCCAACACTGCAAAGGATCCGCGCGAAATGGACTGTGGGGTTGGGGTAGAACTCTTTGAGGTGGCACTTCTACCGCAGGCTGCGGGTTGCCAGTCCATGCTGGTGGGCATAGCTCCATTGGGAGCTGAGGGTTGATGCGCTAAATCGCTGGTGGAGGTTGGTGGGGGTGCCGCGGAGCCCTGAGTGGGGGTGGCTGACGAGGGGCACCCTGTGGGAGATGCCTTGCGCTTGGTGAGAGAGGGAGTTGACTCTGGGAGATTGGAGGGGGTGCCCACTGGAAGGGGGCATGAGCGCGAAGGTATCCCATACCAATGGTGGGGTTAGCTGTTTCAACTGCTAGGCGTAAGGCCTCAGGGGACAGGTCTTGAACGGGAACCCATTGTGTGGGTTGTGGAATTGCTGCTGCAGCCACGTGGGATCGTTTTTGGCCTGGTTTAGGCCCCTGGGTGGTGGCTAAGAGGGCTTGTTTTCGAGCTGTGCAGCCACTATACAAGTGTCCAAGGGCGTTACACCATGAACACCGGGGGCGCGCCTGATCAGGGTCAACAAAAAAGATCTCAGGGCATGCCCCAACTACCGCCACACGAGGAATAACCTCAATGTTGCGGGTTACAGTCGGGGAGGGGATGAACGACGCCCTAGCAGTGCGAGCTCTTTGAGTGGGAGCATAGTAAGAGGGGACGCTAAAGTCCACTGAAAGAACAGACCCAAACTCCATTAAACCACGATGGAGCGCCAGTTTAAGAGACTCAGGATCAACAGTCGTTGGTAGGTTGGAAAAAGTAACCCATGAAATTTTCTCCAGGTGAGAGCGTGTGGGATATGCAAAGAGATCCACGTGGAATAATGACCTGGAGGGTGGCAGCATGGTCAGCAAGGGCAGCTTCAGTGAAGCCCACATCGATGTAGTGGCCCTCCACTGATTCATGGATGGTGGTGTTAATTGGGAATGTCTCCGCAATTGCTGCAAAGTATGAGAAGTAATCCTCTGTATAGAATTCAACAGGGTTATGCCCATAATAAAGGCGAATTGCGTGGGAGAAGTTGAGCGAGGTAGAGCTTTTTGCGCTCTAGTTTCGGCCCATTTCTTCTTAACATCAGCAATAAACGCCACTTCACGGGGATCAGCTTTGGGTAGCGTTGGTGCCAGAGGTTTTTGCCATGCCCCAGTGGCTCCTTTGGTACGTTTGTGTTTGCTTTGGGCTGCAATCGCAGGTTGAGTGTGAGCTGGTGGTTTGAACAAGTTTGCGGAGTTCCCTTGTTGCTGGAATGTTACAGCAGTTGCTGGCATCATATTAAATTGAGGGGCGGATTGTTGGGCCTCGCTAAATTGGGGAGGCCCATCCAGATTGGAATTAACTCCAGCCAATTGGGAGGAGGGCGATGTTTCATCACCATCCCAATCTATCTGGGTAAATTCAGCCCGAGTATTTGCTGTAATTTCGTGGGCAAAACTCACTGGCTGATTGGTGAATTGGTCGTTTTCAGCATATGGAGATAAAGTGCCGACTTGAGAAATGCCGATTATGGGGTTTAAATGGGACGGGTGAGATTGGAACTGGTGTGAGGTTCCAAAATCTGAACCATTTAAATCCCCATTGGGAAGAGTAGACAGTCCCAATTTGGTGCTTAGTGAACCAGAATGTGCGGCTAATCCAACCTTACATCCGAGGGTTTGGGGGCTAGGTGATTGTTGGGCCTTGCTAAATTGGGGAGGCCCATCCAGATTGGAATTAACTCCAGCCAATTGGGAGGAGGGCGATGTTTCATCACCATCTTAATCTATTTGGGTAAATTCAGCCTGAGTATTTTCTGTGATTTCGTGGGCAAAACTCACTGGCTGATTGGTGAATTGGTCGTTTTCAGCATATGGAGATAAAGTGCCGACTTGAGAAGTGCCAATTACGGGGTTTAAATGGGACGGGTGAGATTGGAACTGGTGTGAAGTTCCAAAATCCGAACCATTTGAATTTTCATTGGGAAGAGTAGATTGTCCCAATTTGGTGCTTAGTGAACCAGAATGTGCGGCTAATCCAACCTTACATCTGAGGGTTTGGGGGCCAGGTAGCTGGGTATCGCCCCTCATGGAGGGATCCAGAAACACGGCGTCAGCAATAATAGATGGGGCTGAATTAGCTGACACAATGGGGGAGGTGAATGCCTGGATGGGCTGAGTTGCATTCAACTGAGCAGACGCCATTAAAACAGCGTGGGTGATGGCCTCCTTGGTTGGAGGGGGCCCAGCGGGTTGGTGGGAGGCAGCGCACACAGAGCTGTTAGGCGTGCAGGTTGCAGAAGTGCGATCAGGTGAACTGGCGCTAGTTGAAGTAGCTCCAGGTTGGGGGGTGGTGCCTGCTTTCATGGCTGCTGCTTGAGAGCGGGTGATTCTGGTTGACCCTGAGGTGGGTAACCGAGGGTTGCTTCGTTTGGGGGTGGTGCTGGCTCGTTTGGCATAGCCTGCGGGTTCTTTTGCGGGGTTTCCCGCCATATTTTCTAATAGTTTTTGTAAATCTCTTTAGTGGAGCTAAATTACAGGCTGAATTGATTTTCGAAAAGTGATGCTTAGCAGAAAGAGAATATATCCGTTGCTTCCTTGATTTCAGATCTTTATCCTTAAACACAAGGGACATATGGTAGTTTGGCTGACTCACAGTGCTGCTAACAAAGTCAATCTTTGCTCCAAACTCCAATAAAAATTGTGTGATAATAAGGAAGTCGTAGTGGTCATTGTCCAAGACCATGGCAGGGGCAGTGAGTACCATGCGTCCAAAGCGTAGGGGTAAGGCAGAGTAAGCCCCTAACGCATGCATGGTATCAGGTACTTCTGTCCGATATTTCACATGGTAGTCAATGTCCAGCATAAATTTTTGTTTCTTCATCAATTTTAAGGACAAAATATTGAATGGGGCACCAGTATCAAGGACTGCCAGTACACGCACACACTATATTTTAACTTCCACTTTGGTTAAACTCTTCCCAAAATGTATTCCCAGTTGACGCATGTTGCCAGCTGACTTTTCAAATCCCTCTAATTGCTTGGGTGTATTGGGCGTCAATTTGGCATGCAGAGTAGTAATGTTCTCAATATTCTTGAAGGTGTCCAGTATGAGTTGTTCGCCTTCCTCTAGACTATTGACTACTTGAGTGGGCTTCATTGCTAAAGCTAGGTATGTAGAGTTCACTCCTCATCAGTGGATCCATGTACCCGTAATCATGCAGGTACAGATACAGTACTGGGGGCTCATAGGACATGGTAACCGTCATCCATCAAGTATTTATCTTGGTGATCGTCCTCTCCTTCCACGTGTAGGTTCACCTAATTTACGGTTCCAGGGGTTTCCTCTTTTGGTGAAGGGGGTTTTTCTTCATTGCCTTTCATTGGACAAGATTGCCAATAGTGACCAGGCTTGTGACATTTGTGGCATGTGAACTCCTTGCTCTGATATTGTGGAACTGGTTTAAAGTTCTTGTCTTTTGGCTTGTCACTCTTGTCCTGTGTAGCGTACACCGCTTTTCCAACTCTGTGTGTTGGTTAAGTCATTGGTTTGTTCTCAATCTTATAAGTTCCTTGCACATAAAGTAACGCTTCTTGGATGGACCTGAGAGATCCAGCCATTTTAACTACAAGCGTCATGTGCATCTTGAGGGCTGGATGTTCTTCCAGTGAACTGAGTAGGACAGTCTTTGCAGTAGGCAAGTCTAAGGTCCCTGTGGTCCATAGTTTTTGTGCTCAAAGGTAGTATTGGGTAGCATAATTCTTGACTATCTCTGCCTTGCCCATCTTAATCAATATGAACTCCTGCTTCATATTTTCAAGATCCTGTGCGCTACCAAATTCTGATAACAGGATTTCCTTGACCTCAGTCCAGGTCAAACCAGGGCATAAACTAGCGCTGAGTATCTCCTGCGCTTCACAGCTCATGCAGCCTTGGATGTGATGAGCCTTCTGCTTGTCACTAGTGCCGTCCATGCTGTTCTTGTACACTTGTAAAAACCCAGCTATTGTTCCCTCACCAGGAGTGAACATGGTTTTGAAATAGGTTTTAAAGTTTGGATCTTCCTCTACTGGAGCACTTTGCTGATGTCATGGAGTTGTTGCTCCCTGTGCAGCTAACACTTGCGTTTCCAAACGTGAGGTGTCCAGCAAAGGGCTTAGAGCAGGCTGCGGTTTTACTTGAAGTTGATCCTTAATTTCATCAAGTTTCGATCAATGTCATCAAAAATAGTCTCATGGTGGTCTAAACGTTTACCATAATCATTCAATGTTTGTAGATTTATTCCATTTTCTTCTTCAAGTTGTTGGACCCATTCCTCTAGTGCCTTCATATTAGCTTCAATTCTTCTAGTCACTGGTATGTGCCCTAACACCAGGGTAGTAGCCACTCGAGCCCATTGAGTGGTGTCTGAAACCCAATCTAGGTACAACTTCAACTCCACTACTTCTTTTTCCAATGCCTGCAGCCTTGCTTCAATCATCTCTTTTTCAGTTGGGGATAGGCTTCCTGCTGCTTCTTCACCATGTTATACCTCCATGGTCTTAATACTAGACATGTCCGTTTGCCCTGAACTCTCTCTTCTCAACTATGTGTGATTGATGTCGCCTCTGTAGTGAGCACCAGTCTTTCCGCCCTGGGTTCTGCTCGATTAACTCTGGGGATTTTGAACTTGGGGCGTCAAAAGGGGTAATCTGTTGTACAGACCTGACACTATCCAGCTAGGCTTAAACTTCCTGAGAGAGCTGTAAACTTGACACTCGCACGCCAACTGTGCACCTTCTTTACAAATACTCCTGTAAACGTTGGAATCTTCCCTTGACCCAACGGAGCTTATCTCAACCTCTTTCCTTGCAAGCCTAACCTTACAAGGAGTCCTTCTCAAAACGAGTGTCTTATTTCAAAACAGGTTAATCCCAGACTGGTTACTGGTGATTACTTCAGATAAAGGAAAAACTTAAGATTCTGTGAAATAGACTGTTTATTTCAAATAAAAACTTAGTATTTTTATACTAAATACTAAAGAATCTGGATGTATAATAAATTTTGTGGATAATTGAATAGTGGATTGGGAAGATATTGTATCTTCTTCAAGAACCTTATAACTGTCTCTTCTTCCAATTGATTTCTCTCTTGGGCACTCATTTTCTCAAGTTCCTAAATTTGTGCACTGCGGCGGTGTGTGGAGCCTTTGGCATCAGGATCGTTGGTTCTGTGGCTCCTGTGCGCTTTGGTGGAGTCCAAATCTTCATTACCATCGGTGGATTTAATTTTCTGGTTGCTTGATGGCACCATTTTTCTTTCTTTTCAATTGTTTTCTGATGCACCGTTCAGCACCTAAATTGTTCTGTTCCTTCCCAATGTTACTCAAATGAATATTGCCATTTTTGGAGCTAAACTCATCTTGGTTTAATAATTATTGAAGTTTGATTGGTATTTCCTTGATTCTACCAGAGGTCAAGTATTTACTAATTTTTCAGTGCACTGAATCTGCGACAGCTGTCATCCTCATGGGTGGGAATAGTAGCATACCTCAAATAGGAACTCTATAATATAATTAAGATCACAAACTTAGATAAACTGGGTATAATCAATAAGACCAAGTGCTTTAGTTCAGATTAAATATAGCTATTCAAAAGTATTAGATTTAGGTGAAGTATAGTAGAAATTAAATAAATAGGTTTCAGGTTAAGACACTCATTAGAAGAGCAAACACTTTATCATAGTCAATAGATTAAAGGTAATAATTTCTTAAATTTATAATTATTGATACTGATTAAATTGTTAGAATATCAAGACCTGGAGAAATCTAAGCATATTTTAATTTGCTACCAATCTATCACTGCTCAAAATAAGCAATACATATATTAATATACTATAATAGATCAATTAGAAAAGACCAAAACTTACTTTGAAAATGATTTTCCAAATGTTTAGGATGGTAACAGCTTAAAGTGAACCAAAATCAACAAACCTACTACTTTACATTAGATCTAATAAAAATATCATAAAACTTACCCTGATAATTTTAGTAAACATAGATAATTATAATAGGTTATGCTGACATCATACAATAAAAATACTAAAAATACTACCAAATAAGAAGCAAAACTCACTTATAAAAGGTTTGCAATCATTTCAGATGATTACAAATATTCATACTGGAAATAAAGATCTAGTAAAAAATAAGTATAATCATCAAAAAAACTTAACTTGAAAAGATAACATTGAACAAATCATATCACAGATGATCTTACTGGAAATAAAAGCTGAATAAATTTATTAAATTAATAGCTCTAGTTAGTAAAAAATAAGTAAACCAATAAAAGCTTACCTTAAAAAGAGCTCAGTAGCACTTTTCAGATTTAAGGATGTCATGCTGGGATCAAAAAACTAAAATTACTTTTTACTGCCAAACTAATAAAAACATATATTTAGTGAATATCTTTCCTAAATAAACTAAAACTATCTAAAAAAACTTAACTATGTGTTAAAATCATAATTTTGAAATTTAAGTGAGTATAATATAAATATTTGTCTAATGAAAGTTTTTTCTAAACCCAAAATTACTAAACCCTTTTAACATACTTACCTATACAATAAAATCATAAACCTGCAATTTAAATATGGATTATAAAAACAATAATATAGTGAATATTTTTTTCAAACCCCTAAATAACTAAAAACTAAAAAAGTGCTTACTTTTGCATTGAAATTACACTTCTGCAATTTAAGCTGGGAATTTTCTAACAATCTGATGAATATTTTCTAAATTTCAAATAAGAAAAACTAAAAAGTGCTTAGCATTGTATCAAAACTACAAATTTGAAATTTAAGTGGAGATAATGAAAACAACAATCTAATGTATAGCTTTCCTAAATCTTAGAATTTATTCAAGGTGGGCTGACCTGGAGATGATACTGCACCAATTGAGGGGAAATCAAATGAATGGGAAAAGAGGATAAAATCTGGAAACCCTCCATGCATGGCATATGATAAGCCAGGAACTCCATGGGCTGCCTTTGCTATTTGCTATCTCAGTTTGGGGCATTGGTGTGCAACGCCAACACAGTCAGTCGTCCCCTACCCAAAGTTCCTCTACCAGAATTGAACTCAGGGAGGCAGCGGTAGAGGTTTCTATTCTACCACTGGGGTATCCTCCCCTAGTTTTCCTAAATCTTAAATAACTAAAAACTAAAAAGTGCTTACCTTTGCATCATAATTACAATTCTGAAATTTTAATGGGGATATCAAAATAATAATCTAGTGAATGTTTTTCCTAAATCTTAAATAACTAAGGACTAAAAAGTGCTTACCATTTTATTGAAGTTATACTTCTCAATTTAAGAAAGGTATTATTGCTAAAATAACTAATGATTTAGAATCTTTATTATAGTAATATACTTAGGTTTAAATCTAAAAGTTGGAACAAATTGCCTAAAAATGTTATAGTATCTACACGTTGCCATTGTTAAAAGCTTTAAGTAATCAATTCAAAACTATAACTTATATCAAGCCCATCAAAGGGGCTTAAATTAGATGCAATTTTATTGGTTAAAATTTGTTATTAGTTTTATTAACTATAAATATCAAAAATTAGATTTCACTTATTTGTGTCAAATAATTTCTTTAATTTAATTATAAAAGTCTAAGTGTTGGAGAATTGGAGAATTAATTTTGCAGTTAATTTTATAAATACTCCAAATAACTCTATGCAGTGCTACCTCAGGGTGGGGATAGTAAAGCTAGATTAAAGCTTTTTTTAATCACTGTAAAATAAACTTGGGGTTTAAAACCTACCTATAAGTGACCTGATTGCTTTATTTGGGGTTAGTGTTGCCAAGAAAATCTTATGTCACAATTCAAATCAAAAAGCCACAAAACCCCCCAAAACAGCACCCCAAGATTAAAGTGGTTACCCACAAAGAGGTGTGCAAAGCTCACTATCTAGCTCCTTGTGTTGAAGACAAGCTTGCACTGGCACAGCCTTAAGGCTGTTCCATAGCTATTCTCTGAGCCCCATTTACCTTAAAAAAACTATTATTTGTGCCACTCAGACTAACAGCTTAACAGTTGCCCTCATGGCCTATGAGCTTACTTATTACTATTAAAACATAACTCTGAGAGATACTCTAAGGTTCAAAATACTTAATATAGTATGTTATAGTACCATAAAAGTATCCAATGTGCCACTCAGACTAACAGCTTTGCTGTTTCCCTTGTGGCTGAGGAAATAGTAGCATAACTTTAAATAAAAACTCTATTATATAATAAAGGCCAAAAACTTAAACAAAATGAGTATATCAATAAGACTAAGTGCCTAAGTGCAGATCAAAATATAGATATTCAAGGTTACATGATTTAGGTGAATTATATTAGATGTTTAAATAAGTAAATAATTATCAGGATAAGCCAAACATTAAAAGAGCAAACTAACATAGTCATAATAGAATAAAGGCAATATTCTCCAAGATTTATAATTATTAACTGATTAAATTGTTAGAATATTAAAACATGAAGAAAACTAAGCATATTTAATTTTCACTTATCTATCATTGCTCAAAAGAAGCAATTCATGTTAATAATATTATAGTAGATTATTTAGAAAACACAAAACTTATCTTGATAATGATATTAGCAAATATTTAGGATGGCAATAGCTTATGGTGAAATCAAAATCAGCAAAACTACTACTTTATATTAGATCAAATAACAATATTAAAAACTTGTTCTGATGATATTTAAAAAACACAGAAAATTACAATAGTTTATGCTGAAATCAAAATCAATGAAATTACTAAAAATATTACCAAACAAAAAACTTTATTTTAAAAATGTTTACATTCATTTCAGATAATTGCAAATGATCATACTGGAAAAACCATATAGTGAAAAATAAGTATAATTATCAAAAAAAAACTTACTTTGAATATAACAATAAATAAATCAGTCCATATTTGGCCATACTAAAAACATACTTTGAAAGCTTCAACAGTTTTATAGCTATAGATATTTTTGTATTTGACCAAGGTAAGTTGACCAGGGGACAGACATTATCAAAATTAATACTCCAAAACTAAACTGACTAAAAATTGAAACATAACTCAAATGCCCTTTTTGGGCAGCAAAACACAAAAAAAATAAGAAAATAACCTACCAGGTAGCACAGCTGCGAGCCTCTATCCCATCATGGTGGAGGGGAGGGGGATCAGGTGGGTCATCATCAGGATCAGCATTGTAGAGGTGGATCAATGCTGAGAGAAGGGGGGCTGGGACATCCACGGGATGAGGGTTGAGGTGAAGTAAATAGTTGTTGTAAATTTACAAATTAGGCCTGGATTAAAGCTTCTATAAGTTCAGCAACATGGTGTTCATCCTGGATGTGGGCATTGAAAAGTTGTTCCAATTTTTCAGTATTGGCTCTTGTGGTGCGTGTGGATGAGGAATATTCTGCCAATTTGATGATATACTTGACAGTGGTGGTGGCAGTTTCATATAGTTGTTGGATTTTCTTTTTTGCAGTAGGAGGAAAATTGGAGGGGAACAATGGGTGGTGCAGCCCTTTTATAAATTCTGAGATGGATTTTGCACACATTTTGCAAGTAAGATGTGATTTGGGGTTGTCCACCGCAGCCACAGCAAGCTGGTAGTCACTTTATAGTAAATGCTTTGGGTTTGTGGACATATCAGTTGGTTGGGGCTGGGGCATCAAAGTCTGAATTCAAATAAGGTGTTAAATCAATTAGATAACTCAGTGGTAGGCCAATTTCACCTGATCTAGTTACTACATCCAATAATTTCCAAGGGATTTTGGTTGATCTGGGAAGATTGGGTGGTAGGTGATTTTGGTTGGGTAGGTTTTGGGATGGGAGATCTTCTGGATTGAAAATGGGTCCAATCCTGCTAAAATTGGTTGGCATAGGTGTGCATTGGTTAGCTTTTGTTTGAGGTGCTAGATTTTGTTTCTGATTAGAGCTCATGGCCTGTGGGGTGGGGGCTGTGAGGGAAACTGGAGCGCAGGAGGTCGCTGGAGGGAAAGACACAGGCCAAAGGTGATACAACAAGGCCAAGTGACCCAACAAAATGAAGAGATGTCCTAAACGGTCAGTATTGTGTTTCCATATAAATCTTTGGAGCAAAACGCACACAAACTGGCCACACCCATCAGGGACAGTAGGCCCTGGGAGCTGGGAAGGGTGGCGTAAAATCCAAGGCAAAGGCCAGAAAAATAGGAGGAGGCGGAGCCTGTGGAATAGGTGGCAGAGTGGATGGAGGGCTCAAATACAGCAGTGGGTGCAAACCAGAGTGAAAAACGAACCTCAGCTATCAAAGATCTTCGGAGAGGTATATTTTTTGTTGAAGGAAACTCAAAATTATACAGGAAACTGGCCCAAGATTTCTAGACTTTATTAGGGTGATCAGAATATCTGAGAAAAGCAAAGCCTTTCTCATCTTGGGACTTAATTTATATGGAGTTGCTTCACAAAGATTCCAGTGTTTATTGAAATCTGATATGAGCTACAAATTTGTCATTTTTCATTAAAATCAAATTTTCGAATTTTGGCCAGATTTTGTAACCTCATATTTTGTGATTTTCTGGGTGTTAAGTTTGATTCCCACCTGGGTCTTTGCCTCAAATAAGACGTTTTTCTCAGCCCTGGATGGCAAATACAAAGCCCATTTTTGTCAGTAACCTTAGATAGGTCATTGGTGACCCTTAGAGGTTCTGGTCTGTTCCCTAAAGGCTTGTTGGACTTGGCTTTAGAAGGGCAGTTAATTCCAGGAAATATGTCACTAGCTGTGACATCATCCTCCGCTCTTAGATGGGGTTTTACACCACCTGAGGGGACATTGGCTAAGGAAAAATTCTTGTGGGGAGTAGGTAGCTTCATGGCAACTAAAGAGGCTTGGGTGGCAGGTCCTGCGGCATCTGGGAATCTGAATGGAAGCCATGAATTAGGTCCTGAGCATTGGTCATGTCCTGATAAGATATCCAGCTGTTCTCTGTCTCATTATATCCTTTCTAGGACACCAAGTATTGCAGGTGGCATCGGGATAGACAAGAAGCAAGATTGTCATCAATATCATATTGGGGTTCACCATCCACTATGAAAGGATCTGGGAGAGGTGGAATGGGACCATTGAAGGGGGTCAGGAGGCATTCATGTAAGGTGCTGAACACTTTGATTTAGAGAGTTAAGTCAACCTAATAGGCTGATGGGCCAACTTTCTTGAGGATCTTGAAGGGTCCAACACGCTTGGGACCTAACTTATGGTAGGGTTGCTTCAGGTGGAGACTCTTGGCGTTGACCATGACCAAGTCACCAGGCTTATACTCAGGTCCTTCACAGCGCTTTCAATCAGCATATGCTTTGTAGATCCTCACAGCATCAATGAGATGGTCCTTCACTGACTGATGTATGTCCCTGAGCTTTTTAGCGCGCTCATTGGCAGCAATAATGGTGGACTCAATCCATGGACTTAGGTTGAAGCTGGGGTTGTTACCATAGTTTGTGAAGAAGGGGGAAGTGCCTGTAGAGTCATGGGTAAGGTTATTATAGGAGAATTGCGCCAGTGGGAGGTGAGAGGACCAATTGTTCTGTTCAGCATTGGAATAACTATGAAAGAAATTTCTCCAAACCTTGGTTCACCCTCTCCGTCTGTCTATCTGACTGGGGGTGGAAGGCTGTGGAGGGCAGGGGCGGATGCTGAGGATGGAAAGAAGGGCTTCCCAGAACTGAGAGGTGAATTGTGGGCCCCAATCACTGATAATATCCTTGGGGGACCATGTAAGCAAAAGGTGTGATTTACAAAAAACAGGCTGTATCAACCGAAGTAATGGTGGTGTTGCAGGGGATGAAGTGGGCCATCTTTGTGAAACGGTCCACCACAACCATTACTGCATTATAACCCTGGGACAAGGGAAGTTCCACAATAAAATTGACAGACATTGATGTCCAAGGGCCCTCAGCAGCTTGGAGGGATACAAGAAATCCAGCACTCTTCAGGCAGCTTGGCTTTGACCAGTTGCACGTCAAGAAGGACTTTGTGAATTTTGCCACATCTGTGCAATACCTTTCCAACTTTAGGAGCAGCGGACCAACTCAAGCGTCTTGTTCTTTCCAGGGTGGCCAGCAGTTGAAGGGTCATGAGCTTCACAGATCACTTCCTCACGCAGGGTCCAGGAGGTACCCACCACTTGCCTTAATGGAGGATGACCCCATCCATCAACTGGTAGCCTTTGTCCGGGGATTCGCCATTTCTATGACAGGCCTGCTTAATATTATCATAGTCAGCTGACAGAGGTTGGGATAACCTAACACAGGCAGGGGTATCAGCGTCCCCTTCCAAAGGTTCCTCATAAGCAAAGCGGGGGTCGGACAGTGGGCTCTCCTTCATCCATATTGGCTTAATTAACACCTGGGTATTGTGGGCGTTAACTAGCGCTGGGTCAGGTGCTAGGGCAGTGTTCCGGGATAGAGCATCAGGTAACATGTTCTGGGTGCCTTTAATAAAGTCATATTGGAAGCCAAACACTGACAGGATTTTCAACCATTAGTACTGGCGAGGGGATAGCTTCTGGGGGCGCGGTAGTACATCAATGCTTTGTGGTCAGTCCGGACAGTAAATGGCCACTTAGATCCATGAAAATGGTGGCGCCAGTGTTGTACCTCCTCAACAACTGCAAGGAGTTCCTTATCATATATTGCATAGTTGAGCTGTACCAGGGTCATTTTCTTGGAAAAGTAAGCAACAGGCCGTTTCACTCCATCCTCCTCCTCTTGTAGAAGAGCAGCTCCCACCGCAAAGTTGGAAGCATCAGTGGCGACAATAAAGGGGCGGCTGGGGTCTTCGTGTACCAACACCAGGCTGGACAATAGTATGGACTTGTTGGCATGGAATGTGGCGTTGCATTCATTGGTCCAACTGAAAATCTTCTTCCCTGAAGCGGTGTAGAGAGGGGCGGCAACTTCTAAGATGGGGGATGAACTTCTGAGGAAGTTACATGTTCTAAGGAAGCTGCGTAACTCTATGAGAGATGAGGGGGTAACCCAATCGCGGATAACTGCTTCTTTATCTGGGGCAATCATGTGACCATGGGAGAAGATAATGTTTCCTAAGAACTCAACTTTGGGTCGGAAAAACTCACACTTGCTAGCCTTAATTGTAAGATTTGCCTGTGAAAGTCTCTCCATGACAGACACAAGGTGGCGGGCATGAGATTCTGCATTTGGGGAAAAGACCAGTATGTTGTCCATGTATGCAATCGCTCAAGTACCCATAAGGTCTCTCAAGACAGCATCAATGAGCCTCTGAAAGCAGGCGGGAGCGTTCTTCAAACCAAACGGCATAACCCTGAACTGGTAGATACCTTTCTGAGTATGAAAAGCAGCCAACCACTCCTGGCCTTCTTTAATGCGGATCTGGTTGAAAGCGTTAAGACAGTCAAGCTTGCTAAACACCTTAGCCTTCTCTATGTAGCGGGCAATCTGTTGTTCCAGAGGGAGCAGATGGGGTCAGGCACTGTTACGTTGTTCAGATTGCCATAGTCAACGCAGGGATGAAGTGAGCCATCAGACTTCTTTACAAACAGGAGGGGGAGTGTCAAAATCCAAGGATCTCACGCTTATAAATTATATCCTGCATGTCTATTTGGGCTGAAGTTCTGATGGTTGATCCTCAATAGCGCCTGTAGTTTACAGGATTCAGACCATCTATTAACCCACTAGGCCTAATAAATTCGCCTCAACTCTTCTGGCTGATTTTGGGCGTAATTTTTCCTTCATAATCAGGAACTTCTTCCAAGGCAGGATTAAATACAAACTGGGGATTTGGTCCTTCCAGTTTGTCAACACTTCTCCAAGGTTGGGATTCAGGATAAAAAACCAGGAAAAAGATAAAATAAATATTTTTTATTTAGAAGCTATTTTTTAGATAATGGTCATTAGGCCAGGCGCCGGTATTTATACCTCTAGGGCATCTCCTTGCCACATTATAGCACAAAATTTCAACAGCTATTTTGCCACTCAGCTCAGCCTATGACTGAAACCTTTTTTTAGGTTTATTGGTGGCAAAATACTCTCAAAATTGGGAGGATTTCAGGTACAAAAATTGCAATAAAAGCATTCAAAATTGACCTAAGATCTTCAGGATTTCAGTTTCATCATACTGATGATGAAACACACCTTCTGTAAAATTTTGGCCTAAATTGAAGTAAATGATGCACCCCTAATTGGGACGTCGGCAGGCCTCTTCCTTGATAGCACTAAGTAACCCCTTTTGGGCAGTCCAAGCAAGTGCTATCATGCCAATTACGCATATCAACATACATTTTTTCGCCCTCAGGTGGGAAATTGATTATGTTTTTTGTTCATCTGAAGTCCACGGGATTTTCAGGTGTTAACTTTGGGTCATCCCCAAATTATTTGTATATGATTTAGTTAGTTGTGTTATAATAATTGGGACCAATTGCTGAGATTTGATGCATCATAACTGACCATAATATGCAAGCATATTTGGGCCAAGCGCCTGATAAAATACTCGAATAAATTGTTGCTGAGATAATCAGCCTGAATTGTATAATTGCAATAGGCGTTAGCTCGAGCGTTGAAAGGATTATTGGCCTAATCTAATGGTTGTCAAAGGTTTATTTTTGAGTCAACCACAGGAATCAGACAGGGAGCACACAGGTGAGGATTTCTTAAATATTTGACCCTTAGAGAGCATGTCATCTACCCAAGCATCCAAGGCAGCCTCCTCCCTCAGGGACAAAGGGTAAATTGAAGAGGTTATCTCGATTTGATCCATGTTCAACTTAAACTCAAAGTCAAACTTGGTGTGCTTAGGGAGTGGGCGGGCCTTTGTGGGATCAAACATATCAGCATATCCGCGGATGCATTCTGGAAGAGTAAGTGTTGGGGTC
>JAKSZP010001413.1:0-207490 GCA_022478985.1 Massospora cicadina | reverse complement strand
CTATAAATATTTTCTCTTTTTGATAATAAAAATTAGGTTGAGTTTAACCTGTACTTTCTTATTTACTTCATTGCATTTTTGGAGAATCCGCCCAGTGTAACTTTGAGATAAAACCTGCCCCATTGGAAGTGTAATTCAAAACTTCCAGAAAGACCTATGCAATATTAAAACTTAATGAACCGCCATCAGTCATCCTAAACCGCCCATCTGGTAGATCTAGTATAATATGCACAACAAAATCCAGAACAAGCCTAAGAATTCCTTCTGGTGGAGATAAATGCCAGCAAAATAAACAAGAGGAACTAGTAATCAGATGCTATTATGGTAATTCAGAAAAAAAAATTAATAATTTATTGAATAAAGAGCATAAAGAATTTGATAAAACCCATAATATCCCCAAGAAAGAAGATGAGCCAAGAAGAAAAAAATACCAAGAGTCTATTATGCTCTCCAGACTTTCCAAACAGGCTATGGAAACCCTGCAACACCAATAAAAACTGAGCAATGCAATTTTAACATTTATACCCACAGAAATATATCCAGTACTGAAGAAAATGACCACCATGAAAATTTTTCTACCACATCAACTAATTATTCCAGAGCATAACCTGGCACTTATTAAAGCATAGGTGTAACGGATCAGGAGGCACCTGATCCATGCATTGACTCATACTAGGTGGAATATGATCCAAATGTGGCCCTGGTTCAATGGACATCAAATTTAGTAAGTTAGGTGCTGGGCGAAATCGCCATCCCAAATCCAAATCACCTCTGGGAAATGACGATGGTCTTATGTGGGGCGTGGATGGTGATCCAGTGGGATGGCAATTCTTTGCTAATGATGTGGTGGTCAGGGTTCAGAGGAATTTAACAAAATGAAAAGCTTATTTAATGTTTACAACGTATTATTTAAGGAAGACGCTGCAGCCCTGAAGGGCAGTTGTGTCTTCTACAAGGAATTTACAAATAAAAGATTTTGCTGAGCTCAAAATTACTAAATTTATTATAGTAAATAAGTCAGATTGGATCCAAAAAATGAGCTCTGCCAGTGAGCTCAGTGTGGCGTTAGCATCATTCTTGGCCCTTTCCTGGTCCCAGACCCTGCTACTAATGTGCAGTGTAGTGGGAAGTGTGGTCTGAGAGTACGTGGCAATGACAAGACATGGCGGATGGGTTTGGGGATGGGCCTCTGCTGGACTGTACCTACTATGGTCAGTAACCTGGCTCTTACTGCCCAATTTGTTCAATGCGTATTGGTGAAAACCCGCCCATTACATTAGACACAACTCTAACACTTTCTTGTCAGTTTTGTGGGGCCCCCAAGAGGAGGAGGTGGTCCCAGGCGGGAGGGAATGGTACCGCCATGTGTTAACTTTGGTGATGGTGAGCTTCTCATATGTTTATGATAAGAGAAGTGATCCGAGTGTGTGGCTCAAGGCCTGCAAGGAGGGAGGAATGCCAAGGGGGACCTGCATCCTCAAAAGGACGAGCATCTTTGCCTATGGAGGCCTTAAAGAAGATTCATCAAGTGGTGTTGCAGATTCGTTTTCAGGCGCGGTTGGCTTAAGCAATGGGTGGAGAGACCCCTTTCTCATTGCAGATCGTGCAGATCATGGATGCACTACCTCTGGAACTTTCCAGGTGGGTGTAAGAGTTGGTTGAGAAGCAAGGACGCTTGCTGGGATCCATGGATGATTGTGTGGACTGGATTGATTGTGCGGCTTGTCCAGATGAGGCGCAGGATGAGACGTGGTTGGCTCTGTTGACCGTAAGACAGGGCTGAGGTTCAGCGGAGGAATATGGCGGATTTTCCAGCCATTGGCGAAAGCAGCAAGAGTCTTGGACTCAAAATAATTGCGGATGATCAGACAGGGGCTGCAGGCGGACATGTTGGCCGCCATGGCGGCTGCTAAAGTTCAATGTTTATTGGCGGAGGAGATTGCTTTGGCGATGCAGGTGGAAAAGCAATTTGCATTGGCATGGAACCAGAGAGAGGGATTTTAATGTCCCTGGGAAGGGTCCAGTCACCTGTCATTGCTAACAGAGGATGAGGAGGCTAGCGGGGTTCTCCATGAAATTTCAGTAATATCTATGGGGGATCCCATCAGGGTAGTGGTGAGGAGTCAGGAAGAGCAGGTCTGGGACCCGGGCAGAGCTATAGTCCCAACCTACTTTGCCCAAAAATTTGCAATCTGAAAATCTTCTAACATTAAACCTTCTTCTTTGCTTTATCCCAGGTTATCTATTCCAGTTGAGCTATACTTGCATGGCCAGACTGAGAAGGTGTTGGCCCTGGTGGATACAGGGGCTGAGGAAAATTATGTGGAGTTTGCCTTAGCAGAACGTTTGCAGTTGGAAATGAGAAGGGGGCCAGAGGTGGTGTTCACCGACGTATCAAGAAGAGCCCCATCATGGGTTCTGGAGCCCTTAATTGTCATTTGGCAGAATCCTTTTTTGGTTGAAAGAGGGTTGTTGAAAATTTGGGCTTCGCCTGATGGCTGGTTTGTTTTTAGTGGAAACTGCAACTTCAAGCACCTATTGTGTGAGGACAATAGATAGGATGGTGCTTTAAATTTATGATATAGCTTTTTGGTAATACTTAAATTGTATATCCAGTCATTTCACTTGGACGATGGCCCATTGCCCCTGATCCTACTGATCCCAAGTGAAAATCGACTTTAATATAAAATAAAGTGATAATGCAATAAGGTTATAAGATAAATTAGAAACTTAATCCAGAAGTTAAAGGATATATTTATTAGTGTAGTTGCAAGGGTTATTTATAGGGTTCAATGTTAACCACATCTTACCCATTTCGCCTTACTTTTCAGTGACCCTTGGCCACGCAAAAAGTTTGTAATGACGTCTACAAATACTTTGACTCAGGGCATCATGCTCAGCCTCAGAGTCAGAGTAAACACCATCATCATCCTTGAGATGGCATTTTGTCATATCTCCAAAATATCTGAACTGATTCACTTTCACATGCAATCAGCAGCACATACCAAGGCAATCTGTATCACTAATTAGTAATTAATTTGATCAAAAACTCGCCCAACATTAAAAACTAATTTTGACATAGACCAACAAAGCCCATGTGCCAAGTCATTAAATAAAAACTTAAATTAAGTTCAACCTAACCAGCAAAGCCCTTGAGCCTTCATGCCATCATAGTCAAATATAATTATGTGAAATCACTGAGCCCTAAATTCAAGTTCAGATATACTTAGGATATCTTTGGTTTATAATAAAGCGACGATTTAGATCCAGTCAACCATTCAACACTTCCCCCTCCTTGACTGGATATAAGCAGCAGATACTATTCTTCCTTGGTCACACTGTCTAATTCTTTGTGTTCCTCAAAGTTTAAACGTTATCTCGATAGCCTTTCCTAAGCTGACAGGGTCAGCGTGACTTATACCAAGCTTCATTGGGTTTGGCGCATCTCCAATTCTGTTGCAGGCTTCTCCAGTTTGGTCGCGCTCTCCTCCCCCTACCAAAGAGGAGATACCTAGTTCTATAATGCCAGCGAGGCATCAAATCTATGAAATGAACTCTATGGATTGCAATTATTATTTTTCTTTTTACTTTTTATTTTTTATTATTTTTTTCTTTTTCTTTTTATTATTATTCTTTATAATACTAACAAAGGAACTTAGCATGTACTTGATTCACAACCCAGCCGCCTTGATTCTTAATGGTATATACAATTTCTCCAATATAATAAATGGACCTTTCCAAAGTGAGGCTAGTTTGTGCGCGCGGCCTGCGCTATGAGTGTCACAATATACTACTAAATCTCTTTCCTTAAACTTAGTCATTCCCCCATGCCCGATGGCTGGAGTATTTTCAAGTATTTGTTTCATAGGGTTTAGCAACTTTTCAGAGGCTTCAGGTGTGACAACCTTACTTTGGGAGCGAGTTACCGCATGTACATTCAAGGAATATTCATTTGATACTAAAATAGAATCATTTTCATTGTTAAGCAAGGCCCCATGGCCATCGTTTACTTGCCAATAAGGTGGGACTGGTGTTGCAGGCACAATAGAGCATCCCTCATCTATTGTGCTTGTTCTTTTCCCCCTCCTCCTGCACAGTATTGGGAAGGACTATATTGACATTTTGCTGACAGCATTGGGAAGCATAGTGACCTTTATGATTGCAATTAAAGCAAGTAATTTCACTCGCTGGCCATGAGGTGTTAATCTTCTTTATTGGTTTTAAAGGACTTTTCAGCAAAGGCAGTGGTTCCCAATCTGTAACCAGTGTTAGGAGGGCCATAATTTTTTGAGCATCTGCATAAATAGTCAGCCAATTCAGATGTCCCAAGGTTTTTCATGAAAGCAGGCAATAGAGTGTTTGATAGATTAGGGTAAGGTTTTACTGCATGCTCTAGTGCTATCTTAGCATCAAAATTGACCATAGCCCGCGTGCCTAAGAGAACTTGAGCTTCACGATAGAATTGATCCATAAACTCATCAATTGCTTCATCTTTCTTAAAGCTGATGTTCATAAACTTGGATTTTCTGGTCAACATCCGTTCTGGACCTCCAAATTCATGAAGCACGGCCTCCTTGACTTTGGCATATGTTGGATTTTCATTAATGTGAGACATAATCAACTCAATGCTCCACTCATCCAAGCAGTTAATCATGGTGGCTGCTTTGTTACAGTCGCTGGCCCCATGCATGGCCATTTCAAAGCGTTTGACAGAAGTGGTAATACTTCCATTCTTGTCAAAGGCCGGCAGGTTTGCTGGTTTGAAATTATCACTTCCCCATTCCTGGTTATCATGATTACTATTTTGTTGACCAGAACCAGGCGTACTAGGCGTTGGGGCATTATATCCTGGTTTGAGGTGTTAGTGTTGATTAAAGTAATCATATTGCTAGGCAGTTGTTGATGTGGCCCAGCATCCATTATGGTAGCTATTTTTGAAGCTTTGTCCTCATAATATTAGGAAGAATTTACAGTTGAGTGGGTTTTAGCACACTGACAATGCCCATCAGCCAGAGTTCAAATTTTCTTGTTGATTTTATTTTTCCAATTGACATGATTTTTGAGTTTTTTAATTTTAATTTTGCTATTTCCTTATTCAGGCTAGTAACTTGTAGTTGCAAGGTGGAAATCACTTGGTCCTTTTCTTTCATTGCCTTCTTACACTGGTTCAATTCTTCATGGAGATTATTGTTTAACTCATTAATAGCATTAACATCATCATTGAGATCATTGATCTGTAAATTAAGACAATCAAAAGAGTCTTTAGTTTTGCCCATTGGGCCTTAATTTGGGTTTGCCAGCGATTGATTTTTTCGATGTATTCATCCTTCATCTGCAAAATTTGGGCGCTCAAACGTTGATACTGGTCACCATCTGCGTTCCCAGCCATGATTGCCATTGTTGAAAATTTGGGCTTCGCCTGATGGCTGGTTTGTTGTTTGGTGGAAACTGCAGCTTTGAGCATCTATTGTGTAAGGACAATAGATAGGATGGTGCTTTAAATTTATGATATAGCTTTTTGGTAATACTTAAATTGTATATCCGGCCATTTCACTTGACGATGGCCCACTGCCCTGATCCTACTAATCCCAAGTGAAAATCGACTTTTAATATAAAATAAAGTGATAATGCAATAAGGTTATAAGATAAATTAGAAACTTAATCCAGAAGATAAAGGATATATTTATTAGTGTAGTTGCAAGGGTTATTTATAGGGTTCAATGTTAACCACATCTTACCCATGACGCCTACTTTTCAGTGGCCCTTGGCCACAAAAAGTTTGTTTTGACGTCTACAAATACTTTGACTCAGGGCATCATGCTCAGCCTCAGAGTCGGAGTAAACACCATCATCGTCCTTGAGATGGTGTTTCATCATATCTTCAAAATATCTGAACTGATTCACTTTCACGTGCAATCAGCAGCACATACAAGGCAATCTGTATCACTAATTAGTAATTAATTTGATCAAAAACTCGCCCAACATTAAAAACTAATTTTGACATAGACCAACAAAGCCCACGTGCCCAAGTCATTAAAATAAAAACTTAAATTAAGTTCAACCTAACCAACAAAGCCCTCAAGCCTGTGTCATCATAGTCAAATACAATTAAGTGAAATCGCTAGGCCACAAATTCAAGTTCAGATATACTTAGGATATCTTTGGTTTATAATAAGCGATGATTTAGATCCAGTCAACCATTCAACAAGAGTTTTTAAGCGATTTGGAAACTGGCCCAATCTGTGGTGTTGGGGATGCAATAGTGGCATCGCTTCCAGCCACGGATTGATGTGTTGCATAAAACAATTACCTTATTACCCCAGATTGGTCCTTGAATGATGTGAAAGATGGAGGTTGGGGGTGATGTCCCGGGTGATGCAGGAGCTTAGGGGGATGCAGGAGGTAGAGCTCCCACCTGAATACAGTGACTTTGTGGACATGTTTGGCCCCATTGGAAGTTCACCTTTTTCCCTACAGGCTCGTCTACATTCTCATTTCAGGTCAAGGATGGTCCAGACCTCCCCAAGGGATGTCCGGTCTATATCCTAAATGAATGGGCCAGGAAGCTTTGGAGAGCCATGTGTCCATGCTAGACAAGGGTTTGAGTGAGCCCTCCAGGTCTCCAGTGGTGTCTCCTATGTTGTTAGTACCAAAGGCAAGTGGCGACTTATGCCCATGTGTGGATTTCTGACGTCTAAATGTGGTCACGAAGCTGGATCTGTATCTGATGCATATTTGGAGGATATTCTTCCAATGGTTAATGGATGCATGATGTTTACAAAGCTCAACCTGGTGGATGCATTAATAAGATTCTGATGAGGCTGGAGCATCAGCAATATACGGTATTCAAGTGCCACCTAGGTGTACCAATACCGTGTGATGCCATTCAGGCTGAGGAACGCTCCAGCAGTCTTCCAACAAATGATTGACCATGTCCTTGGAGGAATGATCGGACGTTGCTGTGCCACTTATATGGATAATATCCTCATATTCTTGCAGTCCCAGGAATAACACATTTGGGATGTTTGGGAAGTTTTGGGGGTGATAGGACTAATGGGTTTGAAATTGAAGCCCTCCAAGTGCAAGTTCAACTGAAGTTCAGTGACATTTCTTGGCAATGCGGTATTCTGGAATGGATTGGGGGTTTGTCCAGATAAGCTCTGAGCAGTTTGAGCATAGAAGGCTCCCACGGATCAGATGGGGTGCATAGTTTTCTGGGTACCTTGAACTTCCCTTCATCAGTTTGTGAAGAATCTTTCCCAAACGGCCTTACCACTCACGCATTTGACCCAGGACATTCCATTTGTATGGGAAAAGAGGAAGAGCGGGCGTTTGAGTTACTAAAGGGTGTTGGGCTTACTGCCCCAGTGCTGCCCATCCGGATCTGAGGAAACCTTTCATGATTGAGACAGATGCCTCAAATTATGCTGTGGGGGCAGTATTGCTTCAGGAGAGAAAGGATGGGTTGGAGCATCCCATGTGCTACTAAAGCTGTAAGCTGCTCCTCGCGGAAATGAACTACCCAATATATAGTAAAGAACTGTTGGTGGTGATGGCAGCCTTGCGTTAATGGCAACATCATCTCCTCTATGCCTGGCATCCTTTTGTGATTTGAATGGACCACAAAGCCTTATAGTACTATCGCCAACCCTGAAAGTTGAACCAGCGACAAGCCAGATGGCATATGGAGCTGGCCACTATGATTTCTGGGTGGAGTACCAGCCTGGAGCTTCAAATGTCCTGGAAGATTGGTTGAGCCAAGTGGAGCTTTTGTGTATGAGAAGGGGGAATTGGAGGAGTTTAACACTGTGATGATGCTCCATCCGGATCAGTTTGTAATGGTCAAAGATAGGGGGTGTGAGTTGGGGGAGGAAGTTCGCCAGAAGTAGAGGAGCGCGGAGTTTGCATGAAAGCTGAAATCTGAGATGATGGAGGGTCAGCTGCACCGGTACCACGCGGATTTCATGAAGAGGGTTGGGGTGCTATACCACAAGTCATGTGTATGGGTATCCAACCCATCATTACGGTGGAAGGTAATCTGGGCTTCCCATGACCATCCATTGGCGGGTCACCCAGGGGTGGGGAAGATGATGGAGTTGGTACAGCGGGAGTATTCATGGCTGGGCCTTTGTAAGGATGTCCAGAAGTACATGTGGAAGTGTCTGGTATGCGCAAAGTCAAGCCATCAAAAAACTGCCATCGGGTAAGTTGAATCTGTTGCCAATACTGCAGACCCCTTGGAGTTCAAACAGCGTTGATTTCATAGAGAGACTTCCAAAGGTGCAGGGGAAGGACGCGATCATGGTGGTCGTGGATAGACTTACCAAATACTCTGGATTCTTCCCATGCACTGGAAGTTTTTGGTGAAGGATGCGGCAAGGGTTTTCATTGATGAAGTGTTTTCCCATCATGGCTTACCTGAGGAGATTATTTTGGATTGTGGCCCACAATTCTTTCAAAATTCTGGTTGAGTCTATTGGGAATTTTGTAAATCAGACTGGGTTGGTCCTCGGCATACCATCTGCAATCTGATGGTCAAACGGAGAGGGTGAACCAGATACCTGGACAGTATCTTTGGTATTACATGTACAATTGACAGGATGATTGGTATCATGGGTCCGGATGGCCCAGTTTGCATACAATAACCACTCTCAATCCTCATTGGGAATGTCACCATTTTTCACAAATCATGTAATCAACCCAAAGTTGAATGGGGGATCTATGGGTGGCATATGTCGGGGGGCGTATGAAATGATTTGTACATGTCAGAAATCGGGAAAACGCTACAGGGGAACTTGGAGCAGGTGGTAGCTTGGCAGAAGTGGCAGGCCGATTGGTGAAGGGCGCCAGATTTGCTGTTTGAGCCTGGGGATTAGGTTCTGGTATCAGCCAAGAACTATGCCATCCCTGTAAAGAGTCATAAGCTGGGTCCGAAAATTTCTGGGCCTGTACCAGATCTTCAGAGCTATTAATCAGGTCGCCTTTGAGTTGGGTTTACCAGCGGGTTCCAGAGCCCACCCAGTGGTTCACGCTTCCCAACTGCAGGATTTTGGGGGTGAGGGGCCCGAGCGCCCCAGTACGTTAAATCCTAGAGAAGGGGAGATCCCAGAATATGAGGTGGAATGGATACTGGATGCCAAGTGGGTGAGAGGCTGACAGCGGTTGTTAGTGAAGTGGAAGGGCTATCCAGTAGAGGAGTCAATGTGGCAGACGATGGAGGACTGTGCATGGTGCCCAGAGAAGGTCCAGGAATTCTGGTCTTCACAGGGGGGTGATGTAATGGATCAGAAAGCACCTGATCCATGCATTGACTCAGATCAGGTGGAAGCCAATCCAAATGTGGCCCTGGTTAATGGGCATCAAATTTAGTAAGTTTGGAGCTGGGCAAAATCGCCATCCTGAATCTGAATGACCTCCGCTAAAGGATGATGGGCTTACATGGGGCGTGGATGGTGATCTGGGTGGGATGGCGATTCTTCACTAATGATGTGGTGGTCAGGGTTTGGAGGATTTTAACAAGATAAAAAGCTTATTTGATGTTTGCAACGTATTATTTAAGGGAAGATGCTGCAGCCCTGAAGGGCAGTTGTGTCTTCTATGAGGAATTTACAAATAAATATTTTGCTGAGCTCAAAATTTATTAAATTTATTTTAGTAAATAAGTCAGGTTGGATCCAGGTCATTAGCTCTGCCAGTGAGCTCAGTATGGCATTGGCGTCGTTCTCAGCCCTTTCCTGGTCCCAGACCCTGCTACTAATGAGCAGTGTAGTGGGAACAGTGGTCCAATAGTATGTGGCAATGACAAGACATGGTGGTCAGGTTTGGGGATGGCCTCTTCCAGCCTGTACCTAGTATGGTCAGTAACTTGGCTCTTACTGCCCAATTTGTTTGTTGCGTATTGGCATGAACCCACCCATTACAATAGGGATCTCAGTTACAAAGAGTTTGGATAAACAAATATCCTTGCAACCCTCAGAGACATGTGCAAGTCCAGCCCTACATTATCTCAAGAACTTCATCAAGCTATAATATTCACCTAATTTTAATATTTAGGGCATGAAACAAGGAATATTAATATTCAGAAAAGGAGCTCCCCACACTACTTGATCCTTTTTAAATATATCATTCAAATTCTCCTTAATATAGGCTCAACAGTACATAGTGTAATTAAGAAACTTATTTTTCATTATAGTTACAAAGACATCTTCTAAAGCGACATGGTTCTCTTAATGTTTGGGGGAACTAAAAGAGCTTGTTATGGTCAAGTGTTCACTCTCATTGTAGAGATAACGTGTAAAGTCTAGTATATTAATGTGATAGTTTTTGACCACTAATATTAACAATTGTTGCTTTTTTTGAAAACCAATAAGGGGTTTTGGAATCCATGCAAACTTTAAATCTGTAAATTTGTCTATGAAAACAAAAGAAAGGAACGAAACTCCTGATGGTCACATATTCTAAATTCAAGAAGCTAGTTTATGCTCTTGCATAAGTGTCTACCTACTAATGTGTCAACTTATCAGAAAAAAATAATAAACTAACTCATCTTAATGGATATATAAAGAGAAATTGACTCAACTATTTGATCAGTTCATAATATTTTTTGCCGTGATGGTGATGACATTCCCCTCATGACCTTAGATTCACAAAGCATTGATTTCACTGATGGAAACCCATCATCAGATAGCCCTACCGCCTGCTTTAAACCTAAAGAGATTTGTCAGTGCAGAGATTTTTAAGGGTCTAACAACGGTCTCACCCACCCAAACCAGTCTTCCTGGGCCTTCCTGATTGTAGTAATCCCCAAGTGAATGAAAACCTAGTTTGTGCGTCAACTACATATTTCTTTACCAAGTCACCAAGAATGCGTACCTAATGTCAGTGATCACAGATATTATAATGCCAATGTGGGTGTAGAGTATTTTACTAATATCAGCCTTTTCACTGAGTACTACAACTAGTGATTTAGGAAGAGGATATTCCAAAAACAGAATTTGTCACCAAATTTGGTTATGGAAATAACTAAAGTGCCCTTCAGCCTCACTATATTAAATAACATTATAAAAATGTTAAGGATGAAACAATTTATAATTTAATAGTTCTATGTGTAACCATTTACCTTTATGATATAACTGTTTTTTTGATAATTTACAGAAACACTTCTAGTACCTAGGTGTGGTAATCTAGAAGATCTAAGAAGTGAATCTCAGGATTATTAATCAAAACAGATGTTTATGTTCTAGGGAGCTGAACTTTCTAGGGTATATCATCACCCCAGTAAGAGAAGTGCACTAACTTTTCCAAAATGAAAGAGATTGCCAAGTGGCCAATCCCAAACAACGGTGCCAAGCTCCTTAGCTTTATAAGAACCTTCAACAACTATTGATCCTTCATTCTTACTTTAAGCAATGCAGCAGCCAGTTGTATCAATCAAAGAAGAAAGGAATCTCATAAGATTTCATAGATACAGCTCGCTAGAGTTTTGTCAGCAAAATAGAATGCAGTAATACAAGCACCAATCCTGGCCTCCCTTGACTTATTAAAGAAATTCCATGTATTCACTCAAACTATTATTCAGCCATTAGGGCCGTGCTCAACCAATTTATAGTATTTAAGTACCTTCTAATTAAGTTCATATTTATGAAATTGCCCCACTAGAATACAATGATCTGACTTATAGAATACAAGTCTTAGTTGTAGTGTTCGCCCTTAGGAGACCAAAGCTACCTATTGATTGACATATTACCATGTTCACTGACATTACTATGGTGATCCTTGGTAAAAACACATTTTTAAACAGACATTAGTATAATGGCATTATAAAATAATGGAGTTTGAACTTAATTTTGTGCATCTTTCTGGATTATTCACCGTGGCAGCAGATAAGTTATATATAAAAAACAACAAGTCTGTAGGAAGATATTTTTCATAAGGGAGAGTTTGACCTCAAAAATAAGCACCTACTAATATGGAAGTTCAGATAAGACTTTCAATTGCTCAATGATGCCCAGAATAAAATTTTTGTCAAAAATGATGCTAAGTTTTCAATCTTTAAAGGTCATCTGTACGTCCAAGCTAAAGGATCAGTCGCTCAGGTGGTCCCAAGGAAGCAATGCATTCAGAAGATGAAAGAAACCCATGATAAAAGCAGAAATTTTGGAGCACTAGTCCTGTGGATAAACTTTTTACATTATATTGTTGGCCTAAATGCTTACAGCAAAGTCAATAGCCCTGAAGTTATGTGATACCTTTGCCAAGATTATACAAAGTCACCATGTTTCAAGAAACCATAAAACTTTATAGTGACATATGAACTATCTGAGATGAGGGGCCTCAACTTCATGGTCCTAAGAGTTGAAACTGATGAGTTGTACTACATCCTAGTGGCCACTGAAAATTAAGCCTTTGGCTTATTGTCAAGGCAAAGTTTCTGAGCTGATAAAGTCACCATAGCTTGATTTCTGTATTAGAAGATTATCATCATCTTTAAGCCACTACACTATATCTTTACTTATTGGTGTACAACTTAAAAAATAGGTTGTTCAAGGAAATGATGGTCCAGATGCACACTTAGCAATCCAAGAAGAGAGCGTACAACCCTCGTTGTAACAGTTTGACTGAGTAGATGATAATACCAAGACGAGCACACTGGAATTTATCATCACCAACAACCCTAAACTTTGGCCCAAACACAAACTAACACTTCTATGAGCAGACCTCATGGCATACCAGTTCTCTTGACTGATGCTGAAGTTCAAAATGGACTAAAAGTTGTTAACTAGTGGAGAGGTCAAAAAATGAAAAGATGGGGCGGATTAGATTACTCTTTTAAGTTAGAAGACGTCAATATTTATAGGGTGTGCGTTAAAGTGGTGTTGAAGAGACCTTCAGGGCCCAATATGATCAGAATATTTCGCAACTTTTAAGATTGACCGTCTGGTTGGCAACCTCATTGTTCTGCACCATCAGAATGACTGCAGAGGTGGGGTCGTGTCTATTGACATTCAGGAAGCGTGGAAGGAATTCCTTAAGGCACCTCCATTGATTCTGATGCGAGTAATGATTCCTGATCAAAACTCTCATCAGTGCCTTCAGGGATATGTTTCATTAATGCTGTCTTGAGAGTTGACAATATGAGGCTTATTTTTAGTAGTAGGTATTTTTGCTGGCTCACCATCTCAAATCCTGACAACGCCCCTCAAGATCCTGTCAGAGGGGGTATAGGGCTGAAGAAATCGGCCATGTACGCATTTTACCACTGTACCCTGATGAACATTGGCAATGGAGTACTCCAAATTAATCTTATAGATGAACTTATAAGGTCCATACCAAAGAACTTTGAGCTTGCTCTTTCGATTTCTGAGCCATTGGTGATAGAAGAGAACAAGGTCACATAATTATAAATTTGGCAGGACAGCCCAGATGACATTAATTGGCGTTTCTCCTTTTTATGATGGTGACAATGCCTTGCGTGGCTAGGGCTTAAGGCCAATCAATTTTATCAGCTAAGGCCCTCATAGTTAAATCAGAGCTCTCAGGAACAGGTGTATTGAGCAGTGGATGAAGGCTATATGGTGGATGGGGAGCACGCCCATATCTATCTTCAAAATGTGCCATCTTGTTGATTCAATGGTAGCTAATTCAGTAAGAAAGCAAAGTGCTGGGCAGGAAATGGTTCCAGATAGTAGGTTCAGAGTTGGACATCTTCTTAAGTCTAGATATGAGGGTCCTGTTAGCACGATTTACTACCCCAAAAGTTAATGAATTTTAAGGGTGGTGAAAATATATATAGTTTCAAAGCGTGAAGTTAATTTTGAGGCTACCTGTGAGGTGAAATTTATCCCATTGATCAAAAGTAAAGTTTGTGGGAATCCATGCTGGGTGAAAGGGATCAAATAAAGAATAGGTCCATGGCTTTTGTGGTGGCAGCGTGGGCATAAATCACTTTGACCCATCTGGTCAAATAGTCCACGGCTAAGAGAATATAGTTATGGCCATGCAACCCAGGGGTAGAGGACCCACTACATAAATGCTAATGACATTAAAGGGACCCAACGGGGCCACAACTGAGTGCTGATATCAGGGGCTGGCCCAATTTTGGGATTGGCAAATAATAAAAGCCTCTAGAACTTCCTGGGTGGTTTCATCCATTAGGCCCCAGTAGCATTATTTCTTTAGCCATTTGTGGGTGTTCTTCACTGCCCCGTGCCCCACAGTCATATGCTCTTCCAGGATAATATCAGTTCAAGAGAAATGGCGGATATAAGGGAGCCATTTCTTGTTGACTTTATATATAAAATTCCATCCTGAATCTGAATATCTCAGATCATTTTTAAGAGTGCATCTTGAATCTCAAAGTCTCTAACTCCCATAGTTTAGGCCAGCTGATTAGATCATACAGTCAGTCCTCCTCAGGGGTCAAAGCAGCCAATACTGGCATCTGATATAGACCATCAGCATTCTGATGAATTTCCCCTGCATGATGTACTATAGTGAAATTATAGTTCCGTAGCCTTGAAGCCCATATGGCTAACCGGCCATCAAGATCCTTCAATTTGCTCCAGACATTTGAGCGAGGAATGATAAGTGACAATGGTGAAGTGGGTGACATAGAGGCAGGGCCAGAAATAATGATCGCCAGCAAAACAGCCAGGCGCTTTTGCTCAGTAACGATATAGTTCCATTTGGCCTTGATCAGGGTCTTTCTGAAGAAAAACTACTGGATAAATGACCTGATTTCATTATGCTGAGCTAGGATGGCACCAAGGGCGACATCACTACCATCCATGAATAGCAAGAATGGTAAATCAAGATGTGGATTAACTAAGATAGGTTTAGTACAAAGAGCAATCTGAAGTTCATTAAACGCCTATTCTTGTTCAGGCCGCCACTCAAGGGGTACATTATTTTGAAGGAGATATAACAACGCTTGGCTAGGTCCGCAAACTGAGGGATGAACTGATGATACTAGCTCACCATTCCCATGAATACTTGATAACCTAAGGATCTGGGGCGCTGCATCTTCTTAATGGTGTCAAATTTGTTCAGGATGGGCTAGATACTGTCTTTTGAGACCATGTGTCCAAGGAATATCATTTCTGATCTAAAGAAAGAGCACTTCGAAGGTTTGTTTTTTATGAACGCTTTTCTAAAATAGGTAAAGACTTCCAAAGGTGATCCACATGACTGTTGAAGGTTCATTAAAAACTAGTAATATCATAGAGTTACACGAGGTCACTGGAAAGTTTTGAGTTAACTAAGATCCCATCCATGGCGCGTTGAAAAGTATCAGCCACATTGCAAAGGCCCTAGGGCATCCTTGTGGGTTCAAATATTCTTCATTGGCTATAAGCACACACTTGGCTCAATCTTTGGGGCGAGCTCCATTTTCCAATATCTGCTAGTGAGATTCATAGCAGAAAAGTATTGCTATCTGGCAACCAAGAGAAGAGGGTTGTTGATTAGGGAAAGTGATAGCTGTCTTTATTAGTGATAGAATTATTCCAGCGATAGTCCATCACCACCTGATGGCTGTTATTCTTCTTCTGGACTAACAAGAGGGGAGAGGACCAAGGACTGCTCGAAGGTACCAATAGCCCAACTTCGAGTAGTTGTTTGAGCTCAACAGCCACCTGAGCTTCTTCACCTTACTTTTTTGCTAGAAATGTGACTGAATGGGGGAGCATCCTCAGTCTCCGCATGATGTAGAACCTCACTTATTTTCTTAAAAATATAGGTAGAGGTTGAGAAGAGGTCCAAATACTCTCCAACAATTTCCTAACTTGGATATGTTTCTCACTAGTGAGCTCTTGACAAATACAGGTGACGTCCAGAGCTACAGATGGAAGGCGTCTACAACCCAAAATCTCTTATACTCAAAGCTGTGGACGTCATCAAGGGCCTTTACATGTAGGAGAAGTAAATAAGCAGCCAGATACATAGTCACACTATTCTTGGCTAGTCAGTAAGTTTAGCCAAAAACATCAATAAGGATCCAGCATAGGTGGTATCTAAAATCCCTATCAGGTTTAACCTCCTTTAAAGATGGGTCATCCAGGTCTCAGATCTCCATCAGGTGTCTGGAGGGGATGTTGAAGTGAACTTAGGTGTCCAAAATAACCTGGGACTATGGAGATATAGTAAGTTTTAGGAGAGTAAATTGGCATGACTTCTTGGCCACACAATGTTGGAGGTGGCATCTGTATGCGAGCTCCCCTACATGATAAACAGGTCAGTCAATTCCAGCTTTCAATCTCTAATATTCAAGCCTGAGCTTTGACCTCCGTTTTGGCGTCACTGAGGTATAAAAAACTAGTGGGATCCAATGTCTCAGCAGGGATAAAAATTCTTCATCATAGTGCACTATGGCAGAATAATCTTGGAGAAACTAAGTCCCAAAAGGAAGGTCTTAGCTAGGATTATCTAATGCAATGGTGGGAGTATTTAAGGAAAACTTCACAAAGTGAATGGTCAAGAAAGAATAAGTCCAAATGTACTGAGTACACTGCGCACCAGCTGTGACATACTCCATGTAATGTTGCAAGTCTGGTGAAAGATTTTAGTCGTTTTATTAATTTGGATAAAAGGACATTCATGGCGGAACCTCAGTCAGCAATTGCATTGACAGGGATTTTATGGACTTGAACCATGACATGTAAACAAGCTTCAAAAAGTGGGGTGGTAACGTGAGAAACATAGGAGATTCATCAAAAGAAGAGTAATTAGTACAAGACTCGTTATTACAAACGGGTACTGAAACTTATTCTTCTAGTAAAAAACTCCATGATTATTAGAGTTCTCTACTTGTTATTAAAGGAGGTACATGGATGTCAGCATAAAGTGCCTCTACCTTCATACTGATGGCCCCTTTCCCGTCTCCTCAGTAATTCTTTTCCAACAAGTCTTGGCGCTATGATGAGCCTATTGCAGTAGGTACGTTGAGACCTAAGATTCTTCCAGTTTTCAACAACATGGACTCGAGGATGGCTGGGAGAGGTGGATGCAGAAGACTTGGAATGTAGGTAGATGTATGAATTTCATTAAGCGCCTCCTTAATTTACCAAATGCAAGTGAAGCTATTATTCTGTCTGATCATATGCATTTGGACCTCAGAATAAGATCCCAACGCGGAGATAACTTCAGTTATGGCATCATCCAAGGTAATGCGATTAGCGGTTACTAAGGGTGTTCTTGAGCGTAGAATCAGCTGACAAACTCCACAGGGATTTCTCCTTTGTTCAGATAAATACCCATAAGCCTGTTTTTGATTAGATAAAGTTTGGTTTCTTCAAAATATCTAGAATTAAAGTGGTTTGGACTTGTTCCCAGGTGTGTCATTCTTTTAGATAAGGATCTAATCTCCCAAGCAGTGCTGTTTAGACAGGATTAAGATATGCTTCACCCTCTGTTATTCGGTGTCCTCTTTCATGGAACTCACATAAGCATATAGGAAGGAGGAAATTTTTTCATGGATGGGGTTAAACTTCTCTTTAAATATAGGTCAAAGTTAGTTACAATCATAGTATAAAGGGTTTTGACACCAGAAACCAGTGCAGGATTGAAATCTCAGTTTTTACATAGTTGCAAGGGGCCTGTCAATCCAGTTGTCATCTCAAGACCTTAAGGTCCTCTCAATATAATCTCAGTTTCGGTTTAGGTAGGCAATAGAGGCTTTGTGAGCAACCTGATCATTTAATTCTTGAATGTAGGCTTGTTAGAAAAGCAAAATGGCTCTCTAAGTTACTCAGGCGAGGGGCAAACCCTGGACAGGTTTGCTTCAACTGAGAGATGTGACAATCAGTTAGCTTGGTAAAGGCGCTGAGATTATTCGTCTCATCTGACAAGGCACCAATCGAGACTCTAGGGTATAGAGGAACTTTGTCCACTTGGAGCTTACAACCCTGAGATGCATTGTATACTTGATCTCATAAGGAGGCAAGGGCTATTAAAACATCCTTCTTCATGGAGTAATCAGGGTCGCCAGGAGTAGGCACAGTGGGACCAGAGGGTCCTTGAGGCCCACAGGGACCTTAAATCCCTTCAGGTTTTTCAGGGCCTTCTGGGCCTTTGAGTCCTTTGGGCCCTTAAGGACCTTTGCTTCAAGAGGCAATGTTGCGAGTAGCTAACTTCTGGTAGAGTTTTTGGGGGGGCGCACAAGGTCCTCAACTTGGTTGAGGTGTTGATTACAGGTGGCCTCAGGGAGCTGGCATTCTAAAAAGTTGGTCCTCAAGTTAGCCAGAAATTTCGCTATCCAACACTGCAAGTTGGTTGCAAGCTTTTCAATTAACTGACGTTTGTCAACAATGACTTCTAAATTGTTATGAATGAAAGAGTAGTCCGTGTTATAAAAATTGAAAATGGTGGTTTGTAGGGTTTGCATAAGCCCTAACTGTTTGGAGACTTCATGGTGATGCAACCCAACTGTTAGCAGGAGGTAATGTATGGTGGCATGGACGAAATTCTAGAGATAGCATTCAGTACCAAGTGCCAACTCTGTCGCTGGCAGTAGAGCCAAGGTGTATATATCTCGAATAGTGAAAGGTACCAAAGAAGCATGGGAGCAAATCAAGCGGACTCCCACAGTGTAGATGCCATTTAGAAATAATGGATAATCTCTTTAAGGCTCTCATATTGAAGTTAAAACTGATATTTGTCAATGGAGGGTAGGGTAAACTAGAAGTTGGCAAAAAACTCTAAGCTTTCAAGCTTCATGAAAGGTACTTTGTATTGTGAGGTGTTATTCATTTATTTAAGCTTCTTGAATGATTGGTCAGGTAAATTTCTTACCTGCTTTTATACTCCATCATTTGCAATAGAAGTTTTAACTTGGATAGCTCGGACCATCCTGTAGTGAGCACCACTTTTCTCTGCGAAATATTTCTCTTTACTGATGCCAAATTCAAATAAGGTTTAAATTTTTTAACTAGCATAGAGGTCAAAAAACAAAAAAGATGGGGCAAAATAGACTACTCTATTAAGTTAGAAAGGGCTGATAATTATACATTTTGTGTAGACATGCTGGAGAGGGGAGCTTTGGGACCCAATATTATTGAAATCTTTTATAGTCTTCCATATCGACTGCCTGGTTGGTGACCGCATTGTTTATCTTTGTCCTCATGACCGCAGAGGTGGGGGTCACGCCTCTTGAGGTTCAGGAAGCGAGGAAGGAATTCCTGAAAGCATCTATTGATTCTGGTATGCATGTTGATCCCTGATTGAAATCTCATTGGTGCCTTCAGGGACAGGTTTTATTCACATTGGCTTGGGAGTCAACTTACTGAGGCTTGACTTGGGAGTAATGCTTTCAACTATCTTACCATCTCAAATCCTGACAATACCAAGCCAAGATTACATTACCAATAATTAAATGTCATCTAATTTACTATTTAGGGTGTAATATTAATCTAACCCACTATATAAGAAGCTCAATGGCCAGTTTCCACAACCACCGACTCAAAAAGATGCTGCAAAAAACTGGTATATAATCATGCCCCCTAAATTAAGGCCAATTATGACAATCATCTCAAAAGCCTTCAAGTCTTTTATAATATATGGACTCGTCCTATTATATCAGAACAAACATATGAGCTCACATTCTAGAAATACTCGCACTCATCTTTTTTGTTTTTATTACTTCTATGATAAAATAAGCTTTTGTTTATTTATATACTACAACTGTTTCCATATCACCGTTTTGATTTTTAAATAAAGAAAAGTTTGCTGCCTGCTGCCCCGCATGGGGTGGTAGTGTGCCCCCTCCTGGCTTTTTCAGCAGCTGCTGAAGCGCACCTGGGCTGGCTCCATTAGCCCCCCTGATCCAGACAGTTGGTTTGTCCCCCCTTGGAGCATATCTAATCACCTCGCACGCTCCCAGACAAATCTTACAAACCCGCTGGTCTCTCCTATAGCTACCTGTTTTTTCATCTTTAAGTCAAGTATGAGAACCTCTTCCTTTAAGCGATTGCAGTCACCATTGAGATGGCTCAGGCGGTATTCAAACCGCTGGTTTTATCAATCTCCACCCCTGCAAGGGGTATCTTGACCTGGGATTATCTAGTGATGCCCAAGCATGGTCTCATCAAAGATGTTGTTTGTTTATAAGAATACTTTCAGCATCAACACTCATACTTGACTGCCAATAGATGCCACTCTGGTGGTCCAGTTTAAAGATCCTGACCAACAATCTTTCTCATAAGCATCTTCGCCAGAAGCTCCTGGAGGGTTTGGCTGCTTAAAGCACCAATCCTATGATCCAGTTTGTAGTCCATAATGAGGCCAGATGCCATGCAGGGCTTCGCGCCTTTGCAAAGACCTACCCCTACCAGGGGGACACTTACCTTGCCGTTTCCCACACTGTGATCCGCTCTGCCCCCGACAACACAGTTTGAGACCACTTGGAAAATGGCTGCACCCTTTGCCCCATGTGATTCAAGTTATACCATACAAAGAGCAAGAGTTTTACCTTGTCACCAAAGCGGATTCTACTCTTCCTCCCTATGACGTTGGCCTACTACAAATATGGAAGTTTTTTGAATGGTATGTGTTCCTCTCTATTCTCTCAAATGCTATGGCGCTGCTCCTATGGCGCCATCTAATAAACATCATTTTCTCAAACAGTGCTGGAGAAGATAGCTGCTCATGCACTAGCCAAATTGCCTTGGTTGGTGGGTTTAGGGCCGTTTGCTTTCGGTTCATCTGAAAAACTCTCACTGCTACCCCACAATTATCCAACTTAAATCCAGTAATCTTTTAAAAGGGTAACTGATGTTGAGCCACCTTACAAATATATCCAAGTTTGATTAGCTTAGATTTTGTTATTTTCCCCCACTCCAACTCAACATTGCCATTTCCACCTTTCAAGGGCTTCCCTGTTTATAAAACCCACCATCAGTTCGCCATTAGAGCAGCCATTGTCCCCACCAACACCCTCCTTAGACAGTCCTCCATATGGCCATGAAACTGTAATGATCGCAATTGCACATGAATCCCTTAAGGTTGGGAGTTATGAGATTCATGTGTGTCGATAGTTGCAATTCCATTATTCCAAGTAGATTTTCCTATATCAGGTTGATAATGGAATAAATTTTATAAATCGGTCCGCCTGATTGTTGTTTGTTCTGAGGTTCACCTCTGTTTCTCCGCCAAGTTGCCTGGTTGCCATCAAAATGGGAAGCTTTTGCACCCCTCATTACTGACAATTCTTCCAGCCTTTTTGGAAGTATTTCAAAGTGAGTTCAAGCCCCAATGGGCCCTCACTTAGAATTCTATTCCAACTTTGAGTTCAACTCTTCCAATAAAGGCTGCTTTTTGCTAATTCATTTTATTTAAATTTAATTTATTTAATGCGAGTTTTGGCCAGCAGATGGCGGTGCTCCAGGGAAAGGGGGTGGATGTGCCAGGCTCATTTTTTGGGGAGGTCTTTCCCTGGTTGGTGGAACCAGAGTGGCCTGATGCGACAGAGGCCAGTTGGCCGCACCTCATCCCATTGACCCCATGAGCGGATAGAGGTTTTTGGAGGGACCTCTGCCTGGGGTCTGAGGCGACAGAGGCCGGTGCACTGCACCTTGGCACAGCATGCCCAGCAAGGCCATCCAATTGGACAGGACCAATTGGAGTTGGTATGGCCATATTTGGGGGTGAGTGGTGTAGGGCCAGTGGCGGACGGGGCCTTGGGAGCCCAGTCTTGACATAATTCCAAAGTCACCCTTCCTTGGTGGGCTGTGCTTTCAGGCAGCCCACAAGATGGCCATGGTCAATGTCCCAAGCATCGCCGCATGCTATCGGTCCATTTTGTTGGTTTGTGGGGCCTTCCAACAAAGGGGATGAGGAGCTTGGGGGGTGGGCCAGACTGCTGGCAGTTGATGGCCTCTTGTGCTCACCAGGAGACCTCCAGAGAACCCGGTGATATGATCCAGGGGCTCTGGATTTCTGGTCAATACCCCAAGTTGCTTGCAAAAAGTTCCTCTATCAGAAGAGTTGTTGGTTGCTGCACGCCTGCCTTGCCAGTTCAGGTATAAGTTCGCCAGTATTTCCTTTTTAGTGAAAGGGTAGTGTAATGATTGTGATCGCATATGAATCCCATAATGTTGGGAATTATGAGATTTGTGTGTGTCAGTAGTTGCAATTCCATTATTGCGAGTAGAAATTTCCCTATTCAGGTCAATAATGGAATAAATTTAAATAATTTGGTTCGCCTGATTGGTTGTTTATTCTGAGGTTCCCCTCTATTTCTCCATCGAGTTGCCTGGTTGCCATCAATTTGGGAGGCTTTTGCGCCCCTCATTACCCACAATTCTTCTAGCCTTTTTTAAAGTATTTCAAAGTGAGTTCAAGCCCCAATGGGCCCTAACTTTGGAATTCTATTCCAACTTTGAGTTCACCTCTCCCAATAAAGGCTGCTTTTTGCTAATTTGTCATAAGTAAATATAACTTTATCTAACGCGAGTTTTGGGCCAGCAGATGGTGGTGCTCCAGGGCAAGGGGTGGATGCACTGGGCTCTTTTTTGGGGAGGTCTTGTCCTGGTTGGTGGAGCCAGAGTGGCTTGATGTGACAGAGGCCAGTTGGCCACACCTCGGCCCATTGGCCCCATGAGTGGATAGAGGTTTTGGGAGGGACCTCTGCCCAGGGTCTGAGGTGACAGAGGCCGGTGCACCGCACCTTGGCTTGGCATGCCCAGCAAGGCCATCCAATTGGACAGGACCAATCAGAGTTGGTACGGCCATATTTGGGGGTGATTGGTGTAGGGCCAGTGGCGGACTGGGCCTTGGGAGCCCAGTCTTGACAGGAACCATAATAAAAAAGGTTTTATCTGTACCTACTTTTCAGATGAATTCAAGGAAGTGGTCAGAGACAAGATTATAAATCATGTTTTCTGTGACATAATCCTTTGCTAACGCTATATTTCTTCATTGCTTGACCCCAATATCCCCAAACACGCCTAAAACTCAAAAGCCTTTCTTGTGTGCTAGAGCTAATTAAGTATTTTAAGAATCAGTTGGATCAGCACGGTAAAGCACTTCAAACTGTGGTATCCTCAATAAACACATTTGATGCTTTTCCACCTTCTGCCAATGCCATAATTTCATTTTATCCGCTATAATGCATGCACTCAGTTCTACACTGGATGCAAATTTTTAAGCCTCCTTCCTCATACGATATGGATTCTTAGGGTAGCCTTTAATGGGTCAAATTGGGGTTTTTATCTTTGGTTAATTTGGCACCTACAAATAAAAATGTGTGGGTGCCCCTTTGTTTTTTCCAACAAAACAAAATTTAAGATCCACACTCACTTTGAAGAACTGTTTAAAGTTTCTAAAGTACTACCTTATGGTATTCACAAATTAAAAAACTAAATAGAGTACCATATTAAATTAAAAACGGCTACTTACATAAACCATACTATTAAAAAATGGATAAGGAGAGTGTTGAAAAATTTATAATATGCCACCATTTTCAAATTTACACCTTTACCGTTTAAAGGATATTATCTTTATCCAAGATACTAATGACTTAGAACTTCTTAAGCTCTAAAATATCCTAAGAAATGAGTATTAAAACCCCACATTAACGTCTCATGGAAGAAACATATATAGAGTTTCAATTTATGCATGGTTTATTTTTACCAGATTTGATATAAATCCTTTACCTGGAAGTTTGTTGTCATAAAACACACAGAATTAAATAAACAACAGCCAGCTAATGACCCAGAGTATCAGGATATCCACTGAAAGACCAGTAACTTATTGCAAATTTATCATGATCTCTCACTTGAGACAGCTGCTAGTATTTTTTTAATTTTAATAGGTATTAGTTCTATAAATTAGTTAGTAGTTAGCTAGATGATTTAATGGTGCAATGGGTATAGCTGAACAGTCGATGATTATCTGATTGATTGACAAATTATATGCTTCTCTGATTGTATTGATTGCATTCTACCACTATAAATAAAAGATAATTTATTATACCATCTAGTAGATTATAATTTTATGCAACGCTGGCTAGATCAGCTAATTTTTAAATTTGTGATTTTTCTTATAGGTATTAAGCATAGAAAATTTTAGATTAAAGTTTTATTTAACTGAGGTAAGCTGACCAGGGGACAGACATTACCGAATATATGTGAAACTAAAAGAATAACTAAGAAATATAAAAATTGGGCACCCCAGGGTACTCAAGTTACCCCTGTTGCCAGCGGGACTACCAGGCATGGGAGGTTGGTGCATTACTCTGAGGGGGTTTCCCCTGCTATGGAGCAGGTGTGAAGGAAAGGGTCTGTGTGGAGGAACCAGAGTGGGAACCATGATTCTATGAGCGCTTTTTGTCTTGGTCTCATATATCCATAGAGCCAGGCTTGGAAGTGCTCTAGTAAGTGGACATGGAATCTGTTAATAATCCATGAATGGTTGGGACTGTGCCCTTGAACACATCTAATGCAATCGTATGTATTGTCCACATTGCAATGGGTATTATTAGGGAGCGGAGTGTAGATGGGATTGGTGACACAATCTGGAGCGCGAAGATACTCTTTGATATCGAGAATTCCTGTTTGTTTTGAATCTTGAGCAGGCGTGCGACTTCCTGCCATATAGCTTTGGTTGGGGGCATGTTTCTAGGCGGTGATGTAGTGATCCCTCCCCTCCACATACTGCAAATGTTTTGTGGAGGGAGTTGGAGCGGTCCGCCGTCCTATAGGTCCTTCTCAAACAGCGCCAGGCGTTTGCTCTTATCCTTGGTTGTAGGAGTGGGTGGTGTGTCATTTTACACATTGCTTTCTGTGTGGTTAAATCATAGGGAATGTCCAGCATATTTAGGTATTCTATCCTAGCTATGCTTGGGGTTGTTGCGAGCATATCCCTCTGGGGGTGGTTTTCTGGGTTTCTTAATTTGAATTGGGGGCTGGGTCGTCCCCTTCTTTGTATGGTACCCATGTTCTCTATGGTCCATCCCATATGGCGGATAGTTTGGAGGATATGTTTGAAATGAGGGGAGGTTCCATGTGGACCCGTTGCAGTAGGGTGCTTGGCAAGGTATGAAAGAAGTCTGGGTGGACTATGTGGGTTGGTTAATTTTAGCGCCTGTGCAAAGTTAGTCCTTGCTGCTCTGGACTAATGTTGTTGCGGGAAGTCTGGAGCAAGGATTTCCTTTATCCAGGTACCTAGGATGTGATTGGCATGGCTCTCAAAATCTATTAGTCCCATGACTCCGCTTGAGCGTGGGCCAAATAGTGTTTCCATCCGTATAGGAGGGTGAGAGCCAGGCCACAGCCAGCCCTGGATAAGCGCGCGAATTGAGGTTATAAAGGTAGGTGAGAAGGCTATCGCATGGGCCTGGTACCACAGTATTGGGAGGATGAGCGAGTTAGCAACTGTAACTCGTCCTGTTAGTCCTGGGGTTCTTCCCTTGAGGGAGGCGACGCGTTTGGATACCCGTTGTAACAGGTTACTTTCCATTGTCTCATTAGCATATCCCCCTGATTCTAACCAGATTCCAAGGTGTCATACAGGAGTGGTGGTGGGAGGTGTTGCAAAGAGTAATATAATTGGGTTTTTCTTCGAGTGTTGGTGTGAGGTTCTGATGTTGTGGCCCAATTGTTTGTGTATTTGCCTAAGAGGATAATTTCTGTCTTCCTTTTGTTGAGCGATGCATTGCTCACCTTGGAGTATTCCTCTAGAGTGTGTTCCAGATGTCGGGCATCTTCATTGTTTGCTATACCTGCTACGCAGTCATCTGCAAAGGCTAGTATCTTGACTGTTGGTTGTCCTTGTGCGGTTATCCCCATGAGACGTGAGTCAGTTACTCGGAGGAGTGGGTCAAAGCTGAAATTGTATAGCAGTGGGCTGAGGGGATCCCCTTGTTTGATCCCTCTGTGTGGTTTAATATTGTTTGTTAGGAATCAGGGCCGCATACAGCCATGGTTGCAGATTCTGTTAGGAGCATCGCCCATTTTATGAATCTTGGTGGGAGTTTAAAGGCATATAGACATTCTTTTAGGTATGGCCAGCTAACACGGTCATACGTCTTTTCCTGATCCAAGAAGACCAGGGCACCAGTTGCTTTGGATTGGCAAATATTTGCAACAGGGTGAATGTTGTTCCATATTGAACGCCCTGGTATAAACCCAAACTGGTTGGGTGATAGGACGTCAGATGCAATTGCGCCTAATCTAGCTGCTAGAATTTTTGTTAGAATTTTTGTGTCAGTGTTGGAGAGTGCAATTGGGCGCCAGTTGGCCAGGTCCAACTTGTCACCCTTTTTATACAAGGTTATAACGTAGGATTCATGGCTTCCTGGTAATAGGCGTGTTTCCAACAAACTCTGGTTCATTGACGCCAATAGGAGGGGGGCGATTTGTTGAAAATATTTTTTGTAAAATTCGTAGGGTATCCCATCAGGCCCTGGGCATTTCCTACGTGGTGCACCGCTAATTGTTTCCCAAAGCTCCTCCCATGTAATAAGGGATAGTATATTGTAATTTGGTGGTGTACTTTGTATCTTGGCAGTTTGAATAAATTCTTTAATTTTTTGTGGATCTGTTGGCATATCGCGATATAATTCGGTGTAATAGCGGTGTACTTCCGCCTTGACCTCCTCAGGGTCAGTTGCCACAGTGCCATTGGTTATGCGGACCTGTGTGCATGTGGGCTGGTTTCCGCGGGAGTGGAATTGGTGGAAAAAGTATGTTGAACAGGTTTCGCCTTCCTTTATGAACTTACCTTTGTTCAATACTTTGATTCTGTGTTGGTGTTCAAAGATGAGATTGTTAAGTCAGGCTGAAATTTCTGCCCATTTGCGTCCCCAATTAGGGCTATAGCCAGATCTCAGAGTATTTATTTCCAGGTGGTCTAGTTCTGCCAAGGTACGCTTGATTGTGGCTGTGTCCACAGTGTACTTGCGTGATGCAATATGTCAGGCTTTGTTGATTAAATCTTTTTTGAAATTTTCCCATGTTCCGATGGGATCCAAAGTGAATGAAGCTGTGAATTCTGGGTTTGTAGCCTTGTTTTCAACCCAGTCAGATATCTCAGGCAATCTTATATTTTCTGGGTGAAGCTTTCTATAAGGCGACACCTGTATGTGGAATTGGGTTGGCACTAACTGCACCGTAACTAATTGGTGATCAGAAAAATTGATCTTTTGTTGTAAATTTAGAGATTCTTGAGTGGTGGGATTGTGGGATGAGGATGTGGTCAATACGACTCATTGATATGAGCAGTCCCTCACGTATGTTGGGTCTTGTCATATGGGGAAGGATTGGTGAATTGGGAGGAAGAGCATCCTGTAAGCCAAGAGATGCCTTCATTGTGCAATATTCAATGTGTCCAGGTGGGTATCCCCTGGGATTAGGCCATCAATCTGTATTGGGGTTATCCCAGCAGTTGAAATCGCCTAACATGATGATATCTGGTGGTGGGGTGTGGTAGAAATTTTTTCAAAAAAAATTTTCTCTCAGTTACAGTGCACGGTGCGTAGATACATGCTAACGAAATTATTTATCTTGGCATGTGATTGTTGCTACCAGGACTCAACCGTGCAAGTGTGATGATGAATTTGTAATTTTAATTTTTTGTTGTTTTGGACTATCACCCCACAGTGAGATGTCCATACTGATTGTGATGGTGCGACCCTGGTTGACCAGGATTCTTCTTCCTTTTGTAGGCAGTGGGTTTCTTGGATGGCCAAGATGTCTACAAGAGGTTTTCGCAGGAATGCCAGCTTTTTGGCTTGGGACGTATGAGCCCTGGCTCCTGCGATATTTAACATCCCTATTGATACTGAGGTGCCCGTGGCGCCTCAGGAGCAGTTGGGAGGACCCTCAGGTCCTATCCCACTGCGGCTCATTTTGGCCATGCTCCACATCTGTACTCCAACTCTTTCACTGCCATTGTTGGTTCCCTTGATCTGACCCAATTATTCAAGGGAACTGCGGTTTTTTGCATTTGCATCAAAGTTTTCCTGCACAGGTCTCATGTTGATTTGATGCGGGTTGTTGATTGGATTTTATATTTTTGAGGTTCAACTTTGTTGCATTGTGCACCGCATTTTCACCCAAATTGCGGTTGCATTGTTCCTCAGTATGTGCATGACTGATGACGCTTTGTGGCTCAGTCTGGTTACTGTGAAAATTTTCAACCTGGGCATATTGTTCTGATTGGTTGGTTTGGTGAATATCTGAAATATCCTCCTGAATTTGTCCGTGGTTAATGGTGGATTCCGCGTGTGCCGCCACTTCAGCCGCTGCTCTCTTGCAGGCTTTTTGTGCTGCTTTATGTTGTTTACTTGTAACTGGGTCCACGATGGAGTATAGTTCATCTTCACCACAGCGGAATGGGTGGTGGCCATCAGTCATTTTGGCGAAGTTTTCATTATCTTCGTCCATAGCTTCTTCACAAAAATCATTTTCCATTAAGCCCTCTTTTACAGGGCATGCATTTTCCTTGTGGCCCAGTGAGCCACAGTGGTTGCAAATGGGTGGTGCGTGTTCCAGTGTAACTCAGAATACAGCTGACTGGCCCCCATCTGCAAAGTGAAATTCTGCTGCATGGGGAATTCTGGAAAATTCTCTTCCACTTCTGGGAAGGGGTTGATTACAGCAATAGCTATGCCCGTGCACAGGTTGGGCATTAAGCGAAATCGCTGTAATTCAAGTTGTTGGATTTCTCCATAGGCCACAAGACCTTTGCGGAGGTCCTCCTTGATTACCTTATGAGAAAGTTGGTGGGGAGTGAGTCAAAGGATATGAACAAAGTTTTTGCTTTGTTCCATCTGGTTCACGCGGTGTGCACAGTTTTTTTTGCCCTCAGGGAGGGCAATTTCCATGCAGATTTTTGCTGCAGCATTGGCTTCATCGGCTGTTTCAAAACCAATATTGATCCAGCCACATCCCATGTTGTTGGTGGCTATGTACACCGTGTGAGGGAAAAGTGAGGGCTGTGCCTCACATGTTTTCTCCTACAGGGTTGGTGACTCATCCCCAAGGAAGAGTCTGATCCCGTGTTCCACCTTTGACAAAGGTTGGTGAATTGAATGTACATGTATTGCGCATGCTTTACAGTAAATACCATAAAACCCAGATGGTGTCTGAGTTTGCGATTTCTTTGCAGATTGGGTTCCTGGTCCCCCTCCAGGGCGTTTCTTGCCCTTAGTTGCACCATTAAGTGCACCGCTTGCCACGACGCTCGCCCATGTTGTATTATTTTTGTTATTAAAGTCGCCCATCTTTCCTGTGTGTGATTATCCAAATTTGCTGTTCAAATCGAATTGTAGTAACTAAAGTGATTGTTACAAGAAAGAAAAGCTTTAGCTTAAAGTTTTAAGGATATAACCATGTAAGTTTCCTAATTCTTTTATCAAGGAATAATTTTTTATAAAAGTCTAGCAATAGTAAAATTTTCATAGAAAAAAATCTTTAAAAATTATAAGATGTAGAACTTAACTGTATCACTGAAATAATACTTTACTAGCTCTATTCCTATACTTTATTTTACTTAATTTAACTGATATCTAGTTTGATTATAATTCTGAATCTAACTTAATTCAGTTTGTATATAATATGATTGTATAAAATGTTTATTTAATTTAGGCCAAACAGAAAGCAGACATTACTGAAGTCTCAAAGAAAAAAATAATGTTAAATAGAAATTTAAAATGTTCACCAAAAGGTAAAAGCTTAATAGCACAATATATGTTTTAGCTGCCATCTAGATGCAAAAAAATTACAGTCACTTAATGAATGATTCTCTTATATAAACACTAGCTGGTTTTAATAAGTGTCATTTGTGCTTAGAATTTTATAGATAATACCATCAATTTTTTCTTGTATAAAGATATATGCCATTGATAAGTTTAGGAAATTAATAACCCTATACTAATGGTTGAATAACTGATAAGAACTAAGTTAAAGACATGAACTATTGAAACAATTATATGACCATAAGCCTCCTAGATGAAGCCATTATTTCTATCAGATCAAATATCTAACACCAAAAAAGCTCAGCTGAAAATAAAATTTAATTACTATCACTATATTTTTTATATATTATAGTTATAATTTTTTTGCTTTATTATTTTGTAACCAGCCTAGGTTGGTTTGCTTTTTTCATAGAGTATCAGTGCCAAGTTTGGTGGAACTAGTTAAGTAGAGGAGTAGATATGACAACAAACATACCTACATGCATAAAAAGATCTTATTTTAATAAGAAGGTTTTTAAAAAGCATCTATAACTAAACGTTGCCTCTATCAAAGTTAGATTTTTTTAGTACTAGATGGTCCTATCAAAGTTAGCTTTTATAATCTCAAAGAGTTCTCTTATATTAGCCATCTTTTGTAATGAAAGATCTGTTCATTCATTGAATCTATATAATTTAAAATATAATATATCTTATTGAATTAGTGATTGTAATCTAGTTCACATTTTGAGAAATTTTAAAATAAATTTATGTTCCAGTTAAACTTTATATTCTGAACTTTCAAACCAGCTTAGCAATGTGGGAATCAACTAGGTTTCCATGGCTATAATATATAATCATTTTTGCCTAAATTATAAATATATTGTTGTGTTGTGAGGCCATTGAGACTACGTTGAATTCTATCCATCACATTTCCTATTTAGGTAAGCAAATTCACTTAAATTAATTTTCAACTTATAATTTCAATCAGTTCAAGTTTATTTATCTAAGTAGTAGACAGAGTTTAAAAAAAACCCATTGACACCATCACTATGACCACAGAAAATTAGAACCTTGTTCCCCACCAAGCCAAAAACATAGAGGCTGATTTTTGCATAATTTGGCCCCAGTACGTAACTTGTGGGTGGGACACTAAATGAGATGATGGTAAGAGCATGCTTTTAGGTCCACAAAGGTGAAAGTGACTGGGTAAGACTTCTGCTGCAAAATATCAACCCAAATAGGTTAAGTTAGAGGATTTGTTTCGTTTATGTCTTAGAACTCCCTGCCAGGTGTCTAAAGGCCAAGAAAAGCTAATGTAGCTTTTTTCAGGAATTTGGCTGACTTTTTAAAAGATGACCATACATGCTGGATGTGTTAGTTTCCATTGAATTACCCAAGATACCAAGGGCTCAGATGACATAGAGTCTCAATAGTGAGACTTTTAATGGGTTAGTCAATAATAAAACTGATCTAATTGTAACTAAAGGCCACATAGCAAACCAATCAAATGCACAGGGACAACCGCGGGTCTTGCTAGGGCAACCCTCAATTGTGGTAGAAGAATGAAGGATGACCACACATCATGGGAATGCAGTTTCTGGCCTTTGATAATAGCCCTAATGTTCTAAACTTTCCGCTCAATTACTGAAATCTCTGGGCTAACATAGGATAGTATTTTTAATTTTAGTTAAAAAAGCTGCAAATGTAATTAGACTGGTTTGGTTCCAGTACTAGTGAGTGTGGTAATTGTTATTAAAAAAAAGTTGGATTAAAGTGCCATGCAGAGTTATGAAAATGTATCAGAGTGGCAGATTGGTTTATAGATATTATTGGGTAAAGGGCCCCAAGGACGGGTGCTACAGGTAATCTGGCTCCTGTTGTCCCCTTTTGGGGTGAGCTGACAAGTGTCCTTTGCTCACAAATGGAGTATAGAAGGAAGAGGGCTGGAAAGCTCCTTGTAGGACAGATTGTTCCATGCCTGTGGTGGTTCAGCAGGTCGAATCTGGTTGTTGAGAATGGCCTTTGTGAATAGTGGGTTGGAAATCCAGTTATGGTTCATCTTGCATCAAACCAGTGGTGGGTCAGCAAGTGGAATCTAAGTGTTGAGAATGTCCTTTACAAGAGGCGGAATGGAATATAATTTGGGATAATAACTCTCTATAATTTTCACTAGGTCATGGCGAGAAACTGGGTCAATGAATTGGAGTTCTCACTTACCAATCATTTGATCATGAACGCAGATGATGGCTTGCTTTTTAGATTTAAAAAAAAGAAATTTTGTGTAACTGGGAAATTTAGCCAAATACATAGAGAACAATTGAAAACAAAGAGAATTATTAACAAAGTTAAAAATGAAGAATGAACTGACAAATATCCTTTAAGGGGACTTATCTTTATACTTGATAAAAGATAGGGGAACAGAACGTGGCTTAGAACTGGCCAAGCTTGCCCTTTTTAAAAGTTTCCATTGGCCTGATTTGAGAAAAGCAGCTCGGCTTAAAGGGGCTTCTTAATACATCTGTACAAAATTTATAAAAACTTTAACAACAGATAGCTTTTAAAAATAATGGTGTAATTTTGATAGAGCCAATATTGAGTGATCTTACCTTCATCAATTGTTATACTTATTTTGCTTTATTTGAGATTGATTACACAGGTCATTTTATAACAAACTCCTGGGGTTGAACTGTTGACTTAGATTAGCAATCCAAGATTATAACTTCATAATGCATTATTTTCTGCTTTCTCTGACTTGGTAATGGGTTTCTGAGTTTTGAGGCTGTTATTAATTATTCCAGAGGGTTAGGGGTAGCATAAGGGGGTAGTATGAGACTTAGGGCCCTGTTGGAGCACCCTGATCTGAGCTACCCCCATACAGAACAACTTGAAATTTTACACAAGGGAACAATTTGAGAAATGGTTACAGTAGGGGGATCCTTAGGGGACAAAGCAGTGACCCATCACTTTTCAACAACATGAACCAAATTACTCATTTGTTTCAAAGGTTTTACTGTCATCAATGGTCCCCTTTTGCCTCTGTGAGGAAATTTATCGCAGTATAAATAAAAGATTTGGGTTTCTAGACTTAAAGATTTCCTGCACATCAAACTAGTGTACAACGTGAAACTCAAGTAAAATTTTCTTAGAATAAATTTTGACAAATCTATATCTCCAATAATTAAAACGCCTATCATTTGGTTAATATTCTCTGAGCAGCAATTGGGTATGCTTGGCCAGTTGGGAAACATTCATCAAACTAACAAGATGAAGGTTAAACTCTTTGAGTTACCTAGTGGGATAAACATATAATTTATTCCTTAACTTGGCTTTTATAACTTCTAGCCAACAATGACATCGTTAAATATGAAAAATGTACTTTTATATAATCAAAAATGAGTATTAGAAAAGGTATAAGAGGAACCATAATCCTAAAATGATAAAAGTACACCCTGTAGGAGCTGAGAATATAATAGATCTGATATCCCAGCGTTACATATATTTAGATGGTGGAATGAGAAAGAAGAGCGCTGATCTCATAGATTGTTGAATCACTTAAGAAAGTTTTAATTGTTGGCACAGTATTCAAACAGAATACAATGAGATAAATTGATCATTCATATTTGAGAAAAATAATATTTTTGAACCTCTAAAACAGGTTTAGTGGTGCACTGCATATTAATTAAAAAATATTGATAAAGGATTAAGCTGGCTTGGTTTATATAAAATAAATTTATATACCTATATGTTGAGACTTCGCCCATATTAGGGAAAAGCCCAACATATCCCTCTCTAATTTTTTAAGGGATGGTAAATGCTTTATCCAGCTGACATGGAGTTCACACAAGCCTAACCTTAGTATACTACTTTCTTGAGTTAAGGCAGTACTAGCAAGCGTCCCATGCTATTAGTACTCAGTTTGGTATAGATTGGCAAGAACATAATAGGAGACTATACTAAGGTGAAACACAGATAAAGAGCATGATAAATTGGTGATACATGGTGATGAATATGGATAGCATGATAGAAGCATTTGATGGTTTATATGCTGACAAATACAGACTGGTGATTAAAAGCATCACGCATTTATATAGCACTTCATCACTTGTTGATGACAACTGTATAAAGTTCTTGAAGTAATTGGACAGTCCAAAAACAGGAGCAGAAGAGCACAAGCAATAAGGGATGAGAGAAAAGTAGTGAGCCTGTCATCTGGAGGCAACTACCAAAATAAGAGGTCCCGTTGATACTAGTCCCCATAGATTAACTGCAAAGGTTTTTTTATTAAGTACACTATCTGTGATATTAATATTGTTATAAATATGATTGATAATAGTATGGAGACTCTTTATCCGTACTGAATATAGATAAACCATTTGATAGGTGGTCCAACGCTAAACTTTAGCTTCTCCACGTACTGCTGATTATACTGACAAATAGAGGCTTCTTCCCTATTCCAGCGGAACATAATATATCTCTGTATTCAGAGGTTCTCAGCCTTGGTTCCCATCACGCTGAGTCAGTGGAGATCTGCTTCTCTTCTAAAGATATCTGATCCTTGCTCTTTATCACACAAAAAGAGTCAAAAAATGAATGTATTAAAACATGAAATAACTGAAGATGGATAAAACTAAAACTACTTTATTGCTATAAAAACTAGGGAATTAATAGGGGAATCAGGGGCCCTCTCCTCTGTTAGTGCCTCAGTAATGAAACTTCAGCCGTTGCCTTTGAATTTCCCTTTAAGTCTCTTCCAGTGATGGGCTTCTCCATCAGGCTATGGACTCTCTCTATTGGACATCCCAAAAACCTAAAAATGGAAAGAGCAAGAGAACGTGTCCCTGATGTTTCCCCTCAATCACAGTGAACCAACCACATTTAGCTAGCGACCTGCTTAGGTAATGGAACTCTTTGCCCATTGTGGTAGGTCACAAACCAAACTATCAATTCGCTAATTGCAAGTGACATCACTCGCCTAACAACCCCTAAATTAGTCCCCCATCAGTTGGTGATGAAACATGGCCAATCCAATCAAAACATTTAATATTATCTAATGATTAACTATCAGATTAATAGAATCCGTCAGCAACTCTGCCCAACAGTATCTTAGGAATTCACGCAGATTGACCCCATTGGTCTGAACCCAGAAAATTACCCAAAATTTTCTGTATTATTAAATCAATACTAAAATTATCTGATATCAAAATCATCTGCTAGTGGGACTTAGCGCCTAGCTTATTGGCAGATTCTTTAAGCAAGGAAGCTGGAAATGTGGGCAAAAATCCAACACCTCCCTTTTTGCCTAGATTTCAGTAATAGAAAGATCATTATAGGAAGATTACGCCTCAGATCAGGTTGAATACATTAAAGTTTCCAGCGGTTCACAGCTTTTTACACACTCAACATTGCTAATGACAACCTTTGACCTGCGGTTTCTCTTCCTTTATACCTTGCTGCCGCCGCTTAAGAGTGCAGTCCTTATGATTCACTGCAATGCCAGCCTAGTTGGTTGTTTATGCCAATACTAGTTATGGAAAGCTAGTTTTCCCCAATTGGGGTTATATGACCCTTTGTAGTTTAAAGGATCTTGGTTTGGCATTTCTTTTTTAGCACTAGGTGGTCCCAACCTAATGGGGGGATACACAATCTCTTGGTTTGGCATCTTGATTCCTTGATCCCTGTACTCCCCCAAGCTGAGGTCTCCATTTTTGATCAGAGAAATTCCATATTAAAATCTACTCTCAGCAAACCCAGTTTCAACCCTTCCTGTTCTACCAGAACTTTGCATATTTCTCAGGCCTATTTCTGGTGGACCCAGTTGCAACTTGGACTAATTTCACCAATGCTTTATTTCTTAAGCGGCTTGAAACTTCTTCCCTTGTGGACCCAGTTACAACCTGAGATGATCTTACTTCTGACTAAAGTATTTTCCATAATAACTCATCCCCTCTTTATTCTTATCAGGAGGGACTACCGCTGATGCATTTTCTTGTGGCAAAATAAAAATCAATGTTTAAATATAATTTTTATTATTATATATTTTTCTCTTTACGATTTTTTCTCATATATCATTTTCTGGTATTTTTTTCTTTGTTCAATGGGACTTAACCTATAAGTAAGACAGTGGTACATATTTTAATATCCCTTAAAGTGGTTCCTAGGTATACTTTGATCTACCAGTTTTCATGGTTCAGAGGTCTTATCTTTATTATTTAACCATCTACAATGGTTCAGAGGTCCTTTTTGAAATAACCAAAATATCAGGACATAACCATTCTAATAGTTCAGCAGTCCTTCAGAAAGACTTTGATTATTAGTATTTACTTGGATCTAATACTTTAAGTATTTTTCATGGACCCAGTTTACTATTTTTTCATCCACAATATTCTTAATGGTATAGGCGCCCATCCCAACTTAATATAATTTCAAATGGACCCAACCACAGAACATCCAGATTGTTTATTTCTCCTTAAGCCATGCATATTTCAATAGGCTACCCTAACATCCATATGATATATGCATAGTTTTAGACATTTCTTGTTGTCTGTAAAGTTGGCCTTAATTTTTTGCTCCAAGGACATATTAAATGAATGTTATTGTATTTCAATTAGTTATTTGATAATCAGAGTAGATATTGATTGCACTTATCATTGATGTTGGTTCAATAGCCGAAAAATAGAACAGGTGGTAACGTGTCCCTTTGCCCATATAGTAATCTATATGCATTTCTCAAGGAGCCATATGGTAACTGATGTTGTAGGTGAAGTTTTTTAACTGAGGTAGGTTCCCTATATGTAATTATTTCCAGCGATCAATTTCCTCAGCGTTGAGGCTATCAGTCTGTTCACTCTTTCTGCCAGCCCATTCATTTTTCAGTTGTATAAACTGATACAACTCCGCTAATCCCCATAATTTTTCAGCCTTAGGATCACATGAGAAGTGAAATTTATTCCATTATCACTCAACAAGATTTTCAGGCATCCATGTCATTAAACGGCTTGATCCAGAATAAAGCACTCAGTGCTTGTAGCGTCTACTTTACTTAGTGCTTCTTTGACCCATCTAGTTAGATGGTCAATCTCAACTATGATGTACTTGACTCCCCCAGTACACATATTCAGTTGTCCCATCTCGTGAATTGTCACTGTGTGTTAAGCAAATCTGGGCTGACCAGTCAATACAGTAATATTCTTGTGTGGCTTGTGTAGTTGGCACTCCCCACAGCAAGCCAGATAGTTGGTGACATCATAGTTGATTGATTCTCAGTAATAATACTGGCAAATATGATCAGTTGTTTTTCTCAGGCCTCCATGCCAACAATCTTGTGAGCGGATTAGATTATTTCTGCTCGTTATGATGGTTTCAAAAATTGTAATCATCTTCCATCAATAATTTTGAAGAATTTTCCGTTTTGGGTCGTGGTGTTTCCCATCACTTTTTGAAGTGCACCTTGGATATCTTGGTGCTCTTTCCTGATCTCTCCACAAACCATCCGGTGGAATAATTTGACAGCCTGATGGTGTACCAATTAAACTGAAGTTAATCTCAACAGGCCATCCACGTTCTGATGGAAGGATCCTGCTTGGTATTATTTCCAAGTCATACACTTGGAGTTTTAGTGCCCATTAAACAGAAGTCCCTTTGGCTCCTTGAGGTTATGTAGCCATTGCAGGGAGGAGTGGTTCGTCATCACTTTGAAGTGCCTGGATGTACAGCCACAGCTGTTAACTGGTGTAAAATACTGTGAGGCATTCACAATCCATAATGGTTTAGTTCTGTTTTACTGCTGATAGTGTCCAAAACACATAAGCTACTGGTGCTCCTCCCCAAGTTCATTCACTTGATTCAGATGGCGCTAATCGTTGTCAATGGGGCATAAGTTTAAAAATAATTCTTAATTGAAATTCAGATATTTCTAAACCTGTGAATCTATCAGGTACCAGCTTAACACATCATATTATTCTTGAGCTTCTTCTTTCCATATTAATCCTTTTTTCAGATCTTTCAATAAATGGTGAAGCTTTTGGTGATGTTTTCAAACCCCCATATGAATCATCAATAATATTTGACCATTCTGAGGAATACTTGTATATCTCAGACGCTCTTCAGGATAGCCATCCGCTCTATGGCTTCAATTTTAGGATTTTGGCTGCAATCCTTTGGAGTTAATGACAGACCCCAAATATTTTATCTCATTCATAAAGAAGTGTTTATCAGCATTATTTTCAGATTGTCTGAGGATAGTCTATTAAAAAACTTCTTTCAAATGTTACAAGTGGTCAGTGAAGGTCCTAATGAACACATCTTTATCGTCCAAATATACCAGAACTCAGGATAACTTTAGTTCGTTCAGTATAGCATCTATGGCTTATTGAAATGTCACTGGCGCATTTCAGAGACCTTGAGGTATTTGCTTTGGTTGGTACGGCCCCTTCATAGATATTATTGCACACTTCTCTTGGTTTCCACTTTTTAATAAATTTTCCAATACCCTGAGATTGAATCCATCACAGAGATTTATTTTGCTTCCCTCAGGTGGTCTAACACATTGTCAATCCTTGGTAGTGGATACAAATCCTTTTTGGTTATCTTGTTTTATCATCAATAAATGATTACTAATTGATTAAAGCCATCTTTATTCTTCACTATCAAGATGAGGCTCACCTAGGGGCTTGACAATGGAACTAGGAGCCTGTGCTTCACTAGTATGATTATTTCTTCTTCCACTACCTCCTCTGCTGCTTTTGACCAGAGGATAGGTCTCATCCATATTGGTAAATTTTTTCTGTGTCAACTTTGTGGAATTATGTCTTTTACACATACTAAGTCATGATCATCCTAATCAAAATTTTCCTTATACTTTCAAAATAATTCTAGCACCTCCTCCTGTTGTCTTTCCATCAGATCAGCGAGTTGCACTTGGTCATCTAGTGATTTAGTACTTTTATCCATTCTGGAAACCTCATTTTGGTCAGGGCTTCAAAATTGTAGAATTTTCTCAGTTCCACTGCTGGATTAGATATATAAACATGACCATTTAATTTTTACAACCTTCATTAGTTTTTAACTCAGATTTGCTGGGAGAACGTAGATTTATCCATGGCCTGGCATGATTATTCCTGGCGCCACCCATGGCTCAACTCTTGATTTTTCCATGGACTGCTAACCTCAACATAAAGATGATCTGGTATTTTAAGTGTCGATCCCACTTTAATTATGATCTGACTCTCAGTGGTATGGTATTATCCAACTTTTTCAGAATGGAATTTCCCAATATCTCATGATTTACTTCAGCATTTATCATCATTTTTGTCCAACTAATTGATAGCAGATCAGAATAATGGCATCATTATATATTAAATTGATAAATTTATTACCCTTGGTAAATTGAGTTTCCCCACTATGTTGATAGACCAGAGGCAGCATTTACCCATTATTGTCAGTGTATTATCTTTGAAGTTTCATTTGACTCTACATTTTCTTAAAAACTAAGTCCTTATTAAGATTTCAAAGTTTTGGTTTACCAAAACAATATTGAGAACAGATACCTCCAGGGATCCAAATCTGCATAGCAGCGCACTATACGCTCTACAGGAGATGGTAGTATCAGGCCCAGCAGTCCCTTATTCCTTTTTGTGATCCAAAATTGGGTGAGATTTTCATCTTCTAGACTAATTTGGTTGAGACAATATTTATTGGTGTCCTGTTGTCAATTATTGCTTACACTCATACTCAATGAACTATTATGTTGGTATATGCACACTCTAAATACTGTAGATTAGTTTTTACTGAGTGGATGGCAAGCTTTTTCGCCAAACTGAGGGTGTGAAAAATCTGCGCTGATAAATAAGGAAATATTCCTTGATTGCGCTTAAGAAAATAGACAAGAGCACTTCTCTAATTTGGTATTGACCAATTTGTTCAGATTTTCAGTGGATTGGATATTGTCCACTAGTTGGCATGCATAAGGGCAAGCGACATCCTTAATTATTCTGGGGATAAATTTCTTTACTCCAGCCCTAATTATATCGTTGACATCTAGATTGACCACTTGAAAAAGCTGGTCTATGCATCATCATCTATAAACAGATCGCTGATTCTAATTTCTTCCTTCATTATATTGGGAGGAACGAGCTTAATTTCAGCTATAGACTGTCTCAATTATATGCTGTGATCCCCTTTCCCAATTCTTTTATGTTTTGGCTTCCCTAAGCTTTACCACAAAAATTTTCTCCTTGGGCTTCTTGTTAAAGTACTGAGCAGCAACGTGGCCTCTCCCCCCACACTGGTGGCAGTGGCTATTACTTTTATCCGCTCCTTTGTATACCTCAGGTTTATTTCCCAGCACTACTCAGTTAGGCAATTCTTAGGGGTTTTTGAAAATTTTGGCGTTTGAAATTCTGGTCAGACTAGTTTGAGACTTTGGTTAGGGGCCTTGTATGTGGTGTTTAACATCTTTAAATGATCTACCACTTGCAAGGTAAATAGTTTGGTGACCAGCGTTGAAGACATCATTTGGAATAAATCATGGTAGGGCTGAAGCGCCACTTGTTGTGCAATCCATGAATCAAAAATTGGTCAGCACTTTTGCCCTGACTAAAATCTGTGATTCTTGATAGAATTGGTTGGCAAAATTCGTTAATGTTTCATCCTTTAGGAAATTGTTTTCCATGAATTCTTGTTTGAGTTTTGACATACGCAAGGGACTTCCAAAATCCTTCATGATAGCAGCTTTGGCCCCAGAATAGGATCAGTTGCCCCCATCAAGGTGGGGCAACACCAATTTCTAGCAGTTGGTGTCCAAGATGTTCATGACAATCACTACTTTCTGCCTGTCACCACACCCAAACATAACCATATCAAAAAAGGTGAAAGGATACAGGGGCGTTGTAGTAATGATAATTAGGTAGTTTGGCTTGGATTTGAATTCCTCCATATTTTCTCTAATAGCCACTTGTGGCTCAGTGACCAGACTAATGATAGGGGTTATTTGGGGGTCATCTCCAAAAATGGTGGTGAATGCATGTGTCATGTTTTTAGGAGCTGCTAAATCCCAATGGTGGTTTAAGAGTATCTTCTTCAGCGTTGTTCCCCGCATATGGTTCATATTCACATTTATGGCTTTTTCAATTCTTTGACTTGTTTTACTAAACGTTCCATATCTGGCTGAGCAAACTTGAATGAACACATTCTGCTTTACGCTATTTTCTGCAATAAAACTTACTTAATCAGCTCTTATTCTTTATCCTTTAGGGACGTTATTTTGCCAAGTAGATCATTGCTAAATTTAAAAATTTCTTCTACATCCTCGTTTTTTATAACTCATCTCTTATAGAGAAGCGAACCAGGTATGACTGCCAAATTCAGGACATTCTTATTGACAGTTGCAATTCTATCCACAGTTTTCATAGTTTGTCTTTGTATGAAATTGTGGATGCAGTTTCACTATAATTGGCTTATATTACTTAACTACCCCCTGTAGTGTGCACCAATTGTTAAAATCTGAGGTTCAGCTGATACTAGTCCCCAGAGATTAACTGCACAGGTTCTTTTATTATGTGCACCATCCGCAAGATTGATATTAATATAAATATAATTAATAAATTAGTAAGGAGACTATTATCTGTAGCTAATTATAGATAAACCAGGTTGATAGGTGGTCCAACGCTAAACTTTGTATTATCCACTTAATGCAGATTATACTAACAAATAGAGACTTCTTACCTATTCCAGGCAAAACTTAATCTAACTCTTGATTCAGAGGTTCTCAGCTTTGGTTCCCATCACGCTGAGTCTGCAGTGATCTGTTTCTCTTTTAAGGGTATCTGATCCTTACTCTTTACCAAACAAAAAGAGTCAAAAAGTGAATGTATTAAAGCAATAAATAACTAAAGATGTATGGATCTAAAATAGCTTTATTGCTATAAAAACTAGGGAATTTATAGGGGAATCAGGGGCCCTCTCCTCTGTTAGTGCCTCAGTAATAAAATGGCGGCCGTAAATGTTAAATTACCCATTGAGGTCTCTTACAGTGATATGCCTCTCTATAAGGGTTTTGGACTCTTTACTTTGGACATCCCAGAAACTTAAAATGGAAAGTGCATGAGAACTTATCCCTAATGTTTCCGCTCAACTACAGAGATCCAACCACATTTGGCTAGTGACCTGCTTAGGTAATGGGACTCTTTGCCCATTATGGCAGATCACAAACCAACTTGTCAATTCACTAGTTGAAAGTGACATCACTCGCTTAACAACCCCTAAATTAATCCCCCATCATTTAGTGATGAAACCTGACCAATCCAAACAACACATTTAATAGTTAATCAATGATTAAATATCAGATGACTAGATTCCGTCACCATCTCAACCACAATGGGATCTTAGGCATTCATGCAGATTGACCCCAGCGGTATGAACCCAGAAAATTACCCAAAATTTTCTAGCATTATTAAACCAATATCAAAATCATCCAATATAAAGATGATCTGCTAGAGGAAATTATCCCTTAGTGGACTAGAAGATTCCACAACCTAAGAAGCTGAAAATATGGTAAAATACCAACAGCAACTTTAAGTAGAAATATATAAAAAGCTTACAATGGCTTTTTCAGATGTGTCAGACTCTTGGGCTCAATTTAGATTGACTCTGATTTTGGTGTGAGGCATGGCATAAAATATCTCTGGTTGAAGACGTATCAGCGCATAAACCCTAGTCTTGCCATGGAAAGAAGTTAACTGGTGCTGAAGGAGTGGGGAGCAGTGGCGTAGTTATTGCAGTTGAGATTTTAAGTCAACTGGCATGCAATATCAAAGAAATAAATATTAAAAATAGACTTAGGGTTTTGTATTCTAGCGCCAAGAAAGTTTAAAATAAAAGTAGGAATAAAACAATAAAATGATTCAGATACTAAAAAGTTTTCACTAATCAAACAGATCTACAAGACTCTATAACCTATGTGGGGGCATTTTTTTGCTTGTTTAAGTAAAGCGCTGAACCAGAAGATGGCCTAGTGAAAGCATCTTTAAGTTACTCAATTAACGCATCAGTAACAACTGGTAAGTATATATTTTCTCCAAACTTATTTTGATAAATGACTTTGGGAAACCACCAACATTTCAAGGAGTCATGGTGATGGAGCACAAAATTTTTGAAAGCATTTATATAGATTTTTAGCCCAATAAAACTAACAACTCTTGGTATATCCAGCACATTTTGGCCTTGCAGGTAATTGTCAGCAGATGGGAGTGTGCAAAATATTCAAGCAATTTGGTTTTTGATTAACAATGCAATGGACGATTCTCCTCTAATGTACATCTACATACTGATTAAGATGGGTAGCCCTACTAGAGGAATATTAAGCATTGAAAAGTTGTTCTTCATTACTGATGTCAATGTTCACAGGATACTTTGAATACCAGACAGTAAGCACCCTTTTTCTGTTTTGCCAGCTGCTAAAAGAGTCATAAAATGACCTGGCAGAGTTAAGGCTCTTTCAAGTACCCGGCGAGATAAGCCTAAATGTTTGATCTTTACCTTGGTTTTTGCAACTTGCTAGCCAAGAACAAAAAAAAGTAATTTGTTTTTTGAGAATTATCCGTATTTTTTATGTATTTAGGAGGAATTAATATATTAGAATTTAAGAGTACACTATGATGTGAAAAAGTTGTCTATTTCACATGTTCATAAAGGTTTTGACTTATTAGGTGCTTCTCAGTATGAGGACAGGAGCTGATTTAAGCCAAAAAGGTTAGTTTGAAAAGAGATGACACCAATGAATAGAATTGAGCACTTGGTGCCTAGCAATCTCAATAGGCTAAATAATATTTTTCAAGATATAAAAAACTATCAAATAAAATATTTTAGAACCAGATTACCATACAAAGGATAAAAAGTGGCCTTTATAGGTGACAAATGGCATTGAATGCTCACCTTTATATGCGACATGAAAAATACAATGGCCACTATTGATAAACTAGCCTGCTTTTGCAGGGGTGATAATTAATTATGGTTGAGTCAGTTGTGGTAAATTGATTTTATGATCACAGAGTGCAACACTGAGCAATTAAAAGAGTCTCATTATTGGGTATGTTAAACTTGTACCAACGTTACCAAGCGTTTCCAACCATGTTTGAAGCCTTCTAATAATCTTAAAGATGGCTGTTACTGAGTAAACTAAAGAACATCTCAACCTATTCTGGTAAAAAAACAGGCTAAATCCAAACCTTTAACAGTAATTTTATAATAGTTTGGCGTTATTAGCACCAAATTAAAAAATGATAAAGCATTCTGTGAAAAAAGATATTTATCTAAAAATATGGGAAGTATATATAGAAAAAGGAATTTAAATATGGAAATTGGGACTTGGTATATAAAAAGTCAGCTTCTTTACAAAAGGCAATACTTTATTTTGTAGCTTATTTTGGGGTTTTCATAGTCCAAATACAAGATTCTTGTTGATCTTCTGGGTTGTCTCCACAGTTTTTATCAATAAATTCCTGTTTGACTAGAATTATTAATTACCTGTTTGGAGCTTAAATTGAATACTAAGGCTCTTTCAGATTTTCAATTGGTTATTCCATACCACAATTTGTGATGCAAAAGACCTTTATTTTCTAATATAGTAATATACTTACTGGATAGAGTCGTTTATAAAGGGAAATTTTCTTTGGATGAAGTAGTGGTAATTTGACCATCCTAAATGGGGAAACAAAAAATATTAAAGGAGCTCTTCTGGTCGTTGTTTTCAATGTCAGCTGTAACCTCGTTTTGACTTGTATTATACTGGTGCATCCCTGACGTCATGATTATCAGCTGGCAAAATGATTTAGTGTCAGGGGACATATATAAGCCTCCTCATCAAGAATTCTAAAGCTCTTGAAGCCTAAAAAGGGTACAAGTCTGATAATTATTTATCATCATCTGGTTTAGAATGAGCTCAAATGTTAACTAGAACAACTATAGTATAAATACATTAAAAATATCAATAATATAATAAAAATGGGGTTTAATGAATAGTTTTAATAGAGTGAGGAAGTACTCCTTTTTATAAAAGCTTTCTCACCACCAGCATTTTACCCCACAAAGAGAGTATTAATCTTTAAATTTTTGGCATCCTTTCTCAGAAAGTAATTAACCTGCTTTGCAGTATACATACGGATCAGATCTATAGTAAATCAGATAGATGTTAATCAAATTGTGAGTCAATATTTCCTTAACTAACAAAATTACTAAAATTATAAGCGAAGGTTGCTAATAAATGCTATATAATTAAAATTTGATTATGGATCTATAGCATTCAGTATACTAATAAGTTGAACTTATATACAATGTTCAATTGTGAAGAAAACAGGATTACAAATTTTGGCATTAAAAAGTTACTAGAAACAAGCTCAATATTTTTGGAAGTCCAATGTCATCAACATAGCCTTATTTTATTAAAAAAATATATAGATAAGTTAAAACTTCTTAATCAAAGTCCAAAAAGTGTGGTAAACAGGCCTGCAATTTTTGGGCATAAATAAATTACTTGCAACCAGGCTAATACATTTAGAAACCAAGTCATTACAATTGCTATTAATCTGTTAGGTTTTGTTACCCAATCAATTAACTACCTATTTTCATTATCAAAGAATACATAATCTGGTTAATAAAATAGCAACAATAAAATGGTTTAAAGACTACCATCTTTCAACACTTTAAATTTCATATGAAGCTCCTATTATAAACGCCATCTTGAATCTCTTTAAGGCAAGAAAGCAACAATTTTTAAGTAATTAATTGATACTCTTAGGTGTCATTTGTTTTTATCAGGCATTATTTCCATACCCAAACTGAGTCCACAATATCCAGCAATATTCCTTCTACCATTAACCTTCCATCTTCTTGTACTGCTATTTGTAACCCATCCTATGTTTGGGTAGACAAAAACTCTTTCAATGATATCAGTTTCACTGACTTTTTTAAAGTTTTAAGTATTCTTCCAGTTGTGATGATCGCCATGGAACTTAAAGAGCCCAGTCCTACCTTAGAGAACTCTTTTATGACAAATTAGGACTTTCTTACATGAGCTTTATTTTAACTTGATATTATTATTAAAATGAAAGAGCAATTTCTGGTTTGGCACATGGTAGAAAAATTAATTCAGACCTTCCTTATTAACAACTAAAAGTCAATGTAGACCGCAATAAAGGCAGCAATTGGTGAAACCGTCATTAATGTAAGATTTGATGACTTTACCATAGAACATGCTATTTTTTTACTGGCAACATTTGCTAAATTTGGGCGGTTCTCTTGGCATCTTATCCCAACCTGCAGTTTAAGATTTACTATGCTTTCATGATGCAAGTGAAAAAGAGCCCTAATACACAATCTGATTGATTTACAATTATTTTACAGCTAATAATTCTGCAATGCATATTATCTAATGGCGTTTATTGAAGCCATTATTAAGCATCATCCTCCACAAGACATAAAAACCATAATGGATTATATAAATAAAGTATTTGAGGATTCTCATCGCCTAGCAAATCATGTAGCATCATCTTTATCAGAAATTTATTTTAACTGTTAAAACTTCTAGATGATTTTCTATTCCTATATGTGTTTAACCCCAAGGACTGGAATCCTTGCCTAGCTAATCCTGAATTTCATCATCCTCTTCCCATATTAAATTATTTGCAGAATTGTCAAGAATTGCAAAGCACTTTGTTTTGCACTGGTTCAGCCCTGGACTCATTATAACTGAACTTAAAATTTATAATGTTTAGAAGGATCGTTATACAATCACCCTATATCAAGAGATTTCAGAGAAAAGTAGTAGCATCCATTGCCAAAGTAATAAGTAATAAATCGCAGCAAGCATAATCATTTTACTTTTGTAAATTACAATAATTTGTTGGCAAAGATTAAAAACTTTTATCTCACTATCCATGTTTCTTTTTTCTAATTTTTAATATATCCATGATCATTTATATGCCTTCAAAGCTTAGCATGCAACTTATTCTTTGTTTTCCATCTGTGAGATCCTTGATTGTGTAGGCATCAATTGATGACTTATTTATGACTACTTTGTCCAATAATATCTTGTCCACCTATTTTTATCTAACGTTGTTGGTCTCACAATGGCTAATTTTATTTAGTAAATTAAAGTTAAAAAGCTAGCCATTTTTTAAACTTCTAATTCTTTGGACTTAAATTTCACTTGATAGTATTGGCGCAGGCTGGGTATTGTACCCTATTAATATTTACATCAGGCTTTCTAACATTGTAATAACGTTGTTGCAATTGAAATTAAAATAAAAAAGATTTGCACAGGTAGAATAGTACTCAGTTAGGTATAACTGTATGGAGACAGAATACCTCAAGTAAATGTGTAGATAAGATGAGAGATATACATTTGCTAAAATTATTTTTTCTTCTGTTTGGTATAGTCTTGTTTAGTACTGCCAGAATTTATAAGATCCTTATGAAACAAATTCTAAGCTCTCAAAAAATTACGGAATCCACAAGATATAGTTTCTGTTGATTTCCATTGCTGCATCTAGTGTTTCCAATGTGTGGCCCCCAATCTATGCAAAAAGGTCTCTGAGTATACTTGGTCCTCAACCTTCTTCATGCCACTTGATCCTTCTGGGATCTTCCTTTTTTAGCCATATGTTAGGCTCTTAATGCTGACGAGGGGTTTAGTGTTCATTAGGCCAAATATCAGGCACATTTTATTTAGGGTACAGGCTGAGATTAGTTAGCATAAACATACAGTGAAATCAGCAAACTAAACTTAATGATTAACAATCAAAGGGAACGGGACTGGAATGTTGTTTCAAATGTCTGGTGAAGATTTTTAGGAATTAATTTATGAAAAATGAAATTTGATGCTGCAATGTGATCTGTAATATTTATATTTTGTTAGTAATTTAAGTGTAACGTAGGATGGCGGATTGATTGGAATCAATCCACTGAAAGTCAAGTTTGATGTTACAAGGTAGTCTTAGGAGTTATCTATATTAGTGGGAGATGTGAGTGTGGCAGTATTGAGCTTTATAAGATACTAGATTATTAAATAAAAATTAATGTCATATGGTTGGTCAAAAACATTTCTCAATTTTCCCCCCACTTGACCAGACATAGGATCCACATACTTCCTAAAAAGGTGTTTTTATTAATGGATATTGGTGGTTGCACCGCATTTCCTTGCTTAAATTGCTTCAAGATTTTAGCATGTCCTATATAAATGATGTTCCCCTTGATGGGATCCTTAAGCGTGAAGGTGTCATTTATAGTTTTCTCTATATCTCAAAAGTACTCTGAAATGCTCATGCTTAACAATCCTGCCCAAATCAATGGATATCAATTTAAAGCACCCACTCCTCCATGCTGAGGTAGGGTAAAGTGTGTCAATTCTTTTGGTATCAAACCCTATGTCTGGACTATAGGGTTTAGATCACTTATACCGTTTATTTTAAGGCCGGGTAACCTAAAGTTTCTGGGTGCTGGATTATATGTATTTTGCTTTCCTTGGATGGAAAGACTTTTCTCAGGTTAACGTTCCTGTAGTCATAAATCCTGCCTATTTTTCTTCTTTTTAAATAGAGGAATGCCAATTTAACTAAAAAGTGGCGAAAAGAGAGTAAAGTTTATTCCTTAGAACATCGTTATATAGAAGTTTTTCTCATTTAACCTCCATGTGCAATAAACTAATATATATTCTCATTTACATTTGGGGATTTGGCAGCAGGTTTATTTCTTGTCAATTGTGATTTGATTACCACATAGATCAGGTTTGAACCCCAATATTAGGGCTTGAAATTAGTTGGGGATTGTCCCTGATATCTAGAAGGCTAAAATTTCCTCAGGGATTATCCCTGATAATAGTTTCAACTATTTTGATGGTTCAGGTTTGATTCCTCTCATCTGACTCATCTGAATCTTTTAATTTGGGTAGGAATCCCAACAACTCACCCTCTAGATCTTGGCGTAGGGGGAGAATGGATGGAGAAAATGACTATGTACGCATTTAACCACAGTACCCTGAATGACTCTACAATTGAGTTTCGTTGCCCCACTTATAAAATGAATTTATAGGGCCCCAACCAGCTGGTGCTCAATTTGTTATCATAACCTCATGGCAAATAGTGGTAGAAAAGGACTAGGTCACCTAGTTGGAAGGTGTGCAGAGGTCCATATTTGTCATTAAACTGACTTGTTTCTCTACTAGTTTGCAGATAAGTTCTTGGAAGCTAGAAACTGGAGTCAGATATTCCATTGGCAATTATTCACATAGTAACTTCAGAGGCATTAAATAAATTTTGATCTAACATGTCTTGCACTTTAGATGACAACTGGGGATTTCTTCCTTACAAATCCTGGATGAGTGACATCTTAATTATTTGGTGATGGATTATTATGTAGGCTAGAATCGCACTAGGCAATTATTGGGGCCAGTGTAGAATGTCATTTGTGGCCATTTTCTGAAGTGTGGCAGTTAAGGTACCAATAGCTGCTCTACCATTCCAAAAGTTGCAGGATAGTATGGTGTGAAAATACTTTGGTTGATCCCATCAGTCTGGATAAATCTTCACCAGAACTGATTGGAAGTTTTGACCATTTCCTGAGAGAATTACAATAGGGCACCCACGCTGGGTGACAATCCAATTATATAAGAATGTGGCGGTAACTTTTGCCAAAGTGGATGAAAGCAATACAGCTTTTATCCACTTATCTAAATGATCCATGGCTAGAAGGGGGAAATGATGACCATTAGAAGCTTGAGGGAGAGGTTCCACAACATCAATGCTAATGGTATGATAGGGTTCACAAGGTGGAACCACTGGATTTTGTGATTGAGGAATAGGTCTGGCTTAACTTTTACATACCAGAAAGGACTCTAATACTTCTTGGATTAAAACAAGCATGTCTTCCCATTAGCATTGAGTCTTGAGACATTGGTAAGTTTTCTGAATTCCTTCATGGTCAACTTGCCAATGTCCCTCCAATATAATGTCAATTTAAGCCAAAGGTCATACATAGGACAATAATTTTTGGTACATGAGTTTAAACAGTTGGTCGTTTTTAACTTTGAGGTTTTCCAATTTTTTGTTAATACTTTTTGAAGGATCGTGGATTTATCTTTCCATAAATTTGATTGGGTTAAGAGATTTTAGAGTCGATCCTCCTCAGGGTCAGTTAGAGTTAATTTGGGGAGCCTGGATAAGAAATCTTCATTTTGGTGCATGGTTCCTGGACGATGAATTGTGGGAAAGTTGTAATTTTGAAGTTTCAACGCCCATTGGGCTAACCTCCCATCAGGATCATTTAACTTTTGTAGCCATTACAAGGAAGCATGATTGGTAATTAAAGTAAAATGATTTATACAAAAGTTGGTTCAAAAATGCCTAATACCCACTAGGACTTCCAAGAATTTGCGCTCTAAAACGCTATATTTGTTTGGCTCTGGTTAGGCTTTTGTTATAGTAGGCGATAGGATGGTATACTAAGTTTTTTTTCATGCCGCAATAGTATGGCTCCAATGGCTATATCACTAACATCTGTAAAAAGGAGAAAGGTTTATCAAAGTTAGGATGAATAAGTACAGGTGAACGGGAGAGAGCTGAGCGTAATAGGTCAAAGGCCTGCTGTTGCTTTTACCCATTGGAAGGGTATGCCCTTCTTCAATAGGTATACAAGAGGCTCAAAGGTGTCAGCAAAATGGGGTATAAATTAGCAATAATATCCACCATCCCCAAAAAACTTGTATGTCTCATAGGGATTTAGGAGAACATCTTAGAAATGGCCATAATCTTATCATCCATTGGGGAAATTCCGGCTTTAACTACCTTATGGCCTAAAAATCTATTTCGTTCTGAAAGGAGCATTTTGACGGCATTAGTTTTAAGGAGGCTTGTTATAACCGCTGGAAAACTTGCCAAAGATGATCTACGTTCTCAGTAAAAGTTCTCAAAAAACAGTAATTGTCAACATAAACTTACACACATGAACGTTTAAGTCACCTAAAAGCTCATCCATGGCGCGTTGGAGGGTAGCAGGGGCGTTACATAACCCCTGCAGCATTTGAGTGGGCTCTATTAGTCCTTCACGTGAAATGAGCGCACATTTTTCACAATTTTCTGGTGACAAATCAATTTGCCAGTACCCACTGGCAAGATCCATAGCTAAAAAAATATTGGAAGCCTGACATCAAGAGTAATGAATAATCTATATGCGGCAATAGAAAGCTAACTTTTATTGTAATTGAATTGAGGCGGCGATACTCCATGATATCACAGTGGCCACCATCCTTTTTCCAAATTTTTGGGAGTGGGGAAGCCCATGGGCTTTTAGAAGGCATGAGTAACCTAGCCTCCAACAATTTCTGTAACTCTAAGGCCACTGAGCTTCCTCAACTTTAAATTACCTGTATGGCCAAAATTTAAATGGAGGGTGATCTTTGGTCTCAATTTGATCAATTACTCCAAAAACCTTTCCATAGTCACTTGGCCCCAAGGAAAAATATCTGACATACTACACAAGGAGGTCATTGACGTTCTGGCGTTCATTAGGAGTAATATTGTCTCCACTTTTACTGTCAACCAGAGCTATTGTGGGTAGGGAATTAAATCCTAAATCTTGTAAGGAGCCAAAAGAACTCACGTTGGCAACATTTTCAACGGGACATAGTTTTATGTAAGCAATAGGGGCATGCCAAGGGACTTGGAGGATTTAGTTCGTTAGATTCCCTAATAAGATAGAGATAGATTTCCTGTAGGCAGGATCCAAGATCCCTGCGCAGGTCAACACTTCTTTGTTTAGAGGATTTGGGTGTCCACTTGGCTCAAAAAGTTTGCCTAGGAGGATGAAAATATTGATCCCTGTATCCTCAATAACTTGTGAGCCAAAGGTACTGTAATCAGGTGGAGGGCATACAGAGGGATCCCATTTTTGGCATCCACAGCCTCAGGGGGTAACTTAGTTTTGTCTCCTAATACTCGATATATGACTTTATAAATGGAGGACTGGTATTCAATGAGGCAGGTTCATTTTTGGGGGCTCCTTTACTCTTGACGGGGGTTCAAATATTAATGGGATCTGATACCCTAATAATGAAAGATACTTTTCTTTTGGTTAAAGATGCAGTTGAACTCCCTCATTAATTGGGCGCCAATATGCAACTCATAATTATTTTTTAATGCAATAGCAGGGGCAGTAATTAGAAGCTTTCCAGATTAGAGAGGTGATATGGAATACACCTCAAATTCTTTAGTCGTCCAAATTCTAGCCTTTTCATATTCAGATTCATGAATTAAGTCTGGAGCCATTTTTATTTTGCTGGATAAGATTGAAGGATATAACGTTAACCAATGAGCCATTATCAATTTTTGCCAAGATTATAGACCTATTAATGATTACCTATACTTGAATCACCAAAGAGCTGAACTGAGGATTAAGGCTAGTAAACCTTTGTGGATGCTTTGTAGAAAATCAAGCAGAAGATCTTGCCGTGGCCAATCTCAGGGCTTATCAATGCTTTTAAAGGTTTTATCTGCCAGAGCTTGGCTTTCCATAGAGGAGCTGACCTCCAAGATTTGTTTAAGTAGCTGCTCAATATAAAGATAAAAAAGCTGAAGATCTTTATTCCCTTAGATAAAAAGGGGTACATCGACTTCTTCAGGCGCAGCTAACACAAATCATCCTGAGGTGCTGAGCATAGAATTAGGGCTAGTATAAGGGTCCTGAGGCACTTGATTGTCATCATCATAGGGAGCCTCCTTCCCTATACTGACTGATTTTTGCTGACCTATCCAAAAAAGATGCGACAAGTGTCTACAGTATGGTTGTTTCTCTTGCAATTAGTGCAGGATAATTTGGGGGTAGGCGACTTTTGGGGTGTAACTGCTAGCACTTGGGGCCAAGGCTTATTATTAAAGTGGGGGGTCCCAGTGGGTTCGAGTAGATTGGCTGAAAACTCAGAAATGTTTTTGATATGGAGGAGAGACGTCCAGATAGACTTCACTTCTTTAAAATAAAGTAGAATATTAGGCATATTTTGAACACCTAAAACAAAGCAGTGATAGCGTCATCTAAAGTAAGACGTTTTTGTGGCAATTAACATTTGAGCCTCAAGGTAAAAATTGTGAGAGAACTCAGTGGTGGTTCTCCCCAATTAAGGCTTATGCCCATAAAATTTTTCTTTTGGTTGGATAAAGTAAGGCCACTCCCAAATTCCAAAAGCAAGGCAGTCTTTGCTTCATCCTAAGTCTGGCAACGCATTAGGTAGGTACCATAATGTCTTGAGCTACTTGACTCAGACACTTGGTTAGGTGCTTGAGCTGTTGGGTGTTAGTGACTTCTTCTATAACAATTTCATAACAAATAAAGAAAAAGAAGGTACTCCCTTTGCATGGGACGTACTTCTCTTTGAACAACGGTTTAAACGTGCCATGGGGGGTTAATGGTTAAACAACTTGAATTGACACTGGGGTTCGTTTTCACTTGAAGAGGAACTGCTATTGCTGGGTCATATGAGAGGGTGGAGAGCAACCATTTGATTTTTTAAGTTGATGATATCTTCAATTATTGAATCTACCAGATCATGAGTGGCACAAAGGACCAGTTTTGTGGTAATTAGCGGGTTTAACTGCCAAAATTTTGCTTTTTAGCTTGGTAGTTGCATCCCAAAGTTTGAATTAGCGTTGCTCAATTGTAAAAATTCTTTGTTCAAACCCATGTATCACAGCGGGTAATTTTGCCACAAAGTTAAGGCTTTCTTGATCCAGAGATGTATGTAACGCCAAATTGTTATTGCTCATTGTATTATAGTTGCACCAAGAACTCAGGTTAAACCTGGCAGGGAGCACAATTTTTGTCAGGACTAAGGGGCTTAGACCATTTGTCCCAGTTATTTTTAATCCAGGTAACCTGAAGTTTCTGGGTGATGGATTATATGTATTTTCTTTCCTTGGCTGGAAAGTCTTTTCTCAGGTTAACGTTCCTGGAGTTGCAAATCCTACCTAATACTTCTCCCTTTTTTAAATAGAGGAAGGCCAATTTAACATAAAAGTAGAAAAAAGAGAGTAAAGTTTATTGCTTAGAAACATTGTTATATGGGAGTTCTTCTCAGTCAACCTCCATGTGCACTAAACTAAGATCTATTCTCATTCTCAATTGGGGTTTCAACAACAGGTTGTTCATTTCTTGTCAAATGGGATTCAATTGCCATATAAATTAGTTTGAACCCTATATTAGGGCTTGAAATTAGTTGGGGATTGTACCCAATATCTATAGGGCTGGAATTTCGTTGGGGATTATCCCCAATAATGGTTCCAGCTACTTTGACAGTTCAGATTCAATTCCTGTCATCTGACTCATCCAAATCTCCAATTTGGGTAGGAATCCCAACATTCTACATCACATCTTCCAGGCCATCACATTGGAGTAAGCCTCACTCTGGAGCTCAATTTACATTTTTGTGAGTTCTCTAATATAAATCAGGAGTTAAGTCCTCTTTGTGAACACATTAGTATAAGATTAGGACAGGATGGCTGTCTCCCATACAATAGTTGGAAAGCTTCTTCCTTTGGACGATTGGAATTCAATGTTGTATGATAAGTCCACGGATGGTAGGAAGAGGTTCCAACTTGATGGTCTACCTGACGCCAAGTTTCTGTGGGATGCTTAGTAGGCTACCATTAACTCTGTCCATCATGCCATTGGTTTAGGGTGATAAGGTGTCAAGACCCCTTAACACCCATTATCTTTTGAAATTGGCAATCACCTGAGAGGTAATGTGATACTTTTAATCTTAATAATGTATTTTCAGATATCATGTTTGTAAAATATCCTCTAGAAAGAATTTTGAAGTTGTTTGTCCCCCCAGGTCTTTAATCAGTTTGCTTTGGCCAATATTTTGAGGTGGTTAATAGTCACCTTGATATTTTCTAAATTGTCTGCTGCTGGCGGGTACATACTTATAATACAATTTAATTTGGTATGAAAGGAGAAGTTAGGTTTAACCAATTGTTACAAAGCGATATTTCAATACAGCATTTTTTCTTAGCACTCCCTACAACAGCCAAAGGCAATGAAAATATCACTGTGCTTTATTTCCCATTGGTAGTATTTCTTCAGCTGCTCTTGCATCTTCTTATACCCTCTATGAACCTTGGCCTTATAAGCCCTGAGAATCAATGTCAATAATTTGTTTGGTTGAGGTATCAAATATCTGCGACCTTCCATTACTTTAAAGAGCTTCCCATCCTTAATGACGGTGTTTTTCAAAAGTTAATTCAGAGCGCGTTGTACCTCCTTTCGTTGATTGTTATAATCCTGGCTCTGCATTCAATGTAAAGAATGTCTGCCATGTTGGAAGTCAACATGATGGTGGTAAGCTGAAATAGTATATTAGCGTTCTAATGCTTTGTACCAAGGTGTTTTTAAATTATGAAATTGTATGCCTGCAACCTCAGCACCAAGTGGGATAACCGCCCTTCTGTCTCCGTGAGAATTTGCAGTAATCTGAAGGAAGAGTGGTATTTACCACTTTGAAGTGCACTCTGTGAATGTAGACCCTAAATCTTTTAATGCAAAAATTACCCCTAATCACTAATACTTGGTTATGGTGTAAATCCCTCTCATACATATCTAACTACCAGCTGCAGTAGGCTACAGGGTGCTCTACCCCATCGTCATCAATCTGAGATAGCACAGCTCAACGTCATTGAGAGACGCATACCTTTTTATATAATCATTATTTTGAAATCCAGATATATGAGAACTCAAGGTGAGGCGAGTTGAGTAAAAAATATGTTGAAAGCTAACTAACAGTTCATTTTCCACTTTAAGTGAGTACCGTTCTATAAGAGGTAAAATGGAGGTTTCTCTATTTTGTTAATATTCTTCATGAAGCGCCAATAATAGACAATCATCCTTAAGAAGACTTATATGTACCGCTAACTAGTAGTAATCTTCACCCTCTTGATGGCCTGTATTTTGAACGGCTGGTACTGTTGGACCTGCATTTTGCAACAAAGCCTAAGTACTCAAGCTGTTCTTAGAATAACTTACATTTTTGGCTTGATCTAGAGTAATCAGCAGAGAGATGGCGGAAGACTTCATCTAGTAGTTGAAGGTGTTCACTAATGTTCTTAAAAAATTCTCTGTCATCTAGGTACACAAAGACACAGGATTTTTGAGGTCTCCCATTAATACTATTTATCCCATTGGAAGATAGCAGAGGCATTACATAGCCTTTGCAGCATCCGTGTAATTGGAACAGTCCTTGGGTCATTATTAAGACTCTTTTTCTTGCTCTTCCTGGAGAAACTCTATCTACCATTAACCAGAGATTAGGTCCACGGAAGAGAAGGATTTTATCTAACTATTGAATCAAGTGCATCATCAACTCTTAAAATAGAAGAATTATTTTTTGTTATGTTGTAGAGCCTCCAGTTGTCAATTATTATGTGATTAGACCCATCTTTCTTATTTACAATTAAAATAGGTGAGTTCAAGGGCTCTTTGTATGGTACCAGCATGGATTTTATGTATTAGATGATTGCTTTCTTCTTTAATGAGTTTATTCACTACTTTATCCCAATGATTATAATAAAGACAACTTAGTAAGTGGTTTAAGTCTATATGGTAGAGCACGTCCTGTGAGCACGCCAAATAAAAGATTTTTATCTAAAGAATTCTTATCTTTATTAAATGTTGCCTTTTCCCAATCCTTTTTTTCATCCTCCATCAGTCTGTATAATCTTTTTCAAGGTATTGACTAGATATCATAAAAGCTTTTTTCCTTGATTAAACTCCTCCAGCATTGGGACCATCTATTACTAAAAAACTCCTCCAGAATCCCAAGCCTATTTATGTCTTGTCCTTATTTGATGTGTAGAATATTTATAAAGGCAGTAATTTGATGTTGTGTTACTCATAAGGTAGGGTACAGGTTGGTCATACATGCTGATATCTCCATGACTAGAAAGATGATCCCAGGTGCAGCAACAGGTTTTTGGTGCAATTGGTGGAAAGAAGAAAACAATTTGCTTTATATGCATGGTAATATTTTCAACATAATAACTTACCTAAAATATCTTGATTCTAGGTGGTATAGCCTGACATTAGCCAGCTCTCACCGGTTTGCCTTTTGACTCAAAGATCTGATAAGGTAAACCTTAGTTTGACCACTTCTATTTTGGTACCAAATAGATACAATCTCATTCTTAAAGCCTAGGTTTGCAGATAACGTAGCTCAATTCTTGGCCTGATGGATTCCAATTCTGTAATACATTGTGATGTTCTGGCCAATAATTGTTAGTGTATTCACCACAAAATCATTTTTGGACCCATATGTCCACATTAAGGAAGTTGCAATGACAAAATATAATGTGGGTTTTTGGAAGATAGTGGGAGCCAATATGACTATGGAGCCAAACCTTAACGCAAATACTGTAAGCCAAAGCAATGCAGTTTAACTGGGCCACGTGATTCTCTATTCCTTGTGGTGATTTATTTAAGATGATAGCCAAATATTTTTTATTAGCTTAAATAATATCTTATGGATTGCACACCGCTATCTAATATAGCCATAACCAAAACCTTTCCTACAATAATATGAATATAATTACACTTAGAAAAGTAATCATCAGTAGGGTATAAAGTGCACATCAACTTTTCAGCCTTTACCAGATTGGTTTGTATCTCCACGTAGAGTTAAAGGCTAAATATTCTCAATTCTCTGATGGGAGTGACTACATTAAACCCTTCTAAAGTTGACATATTACAATAATCAAAGTGGTAGTTCATACTGCTCCAGTTGCTGGATGATAGTTTTGATACCACCTCTGTGGGATGGTAGTTCTCTCAGTGTAAGCAGGTGGTAACTGCTAATATGTCATCAGTGATTATGGAAAGAAGTGTTAAGGACGCTGAGACACAGCTTGTCTGAGGCTGGTTGGTTGGTGAAGGTCTATACTGTGTTTCTCAATGAATAGTTTGACTCTGGCAAAAATAAGATATCTATTTTATTAACCCACTCTTTTAACTGGACTTTATGTACTCTGTTTCAACATGATGCATCTGGGGATAAACCCCCTCTTATTGCACTGTCTGGCCTTTTGCCATTTAAAACCGCGTATGTTAAAAGTATTATAACATGTTAGTTTTTCAGCCCTGGATGCGTTTGTGCAGTAGATCTCAGTTTCCTGTTGATGTGGCCTGTTTCAGTAATTGATGGGATTTCTCTGAATTATCTTAATTCTGAAAAGTCTACTTAATCAATTCCTCAGGAACTATCAGAAGGAGAGAGTAATCTATCTAAATTTTTCAAGGCTAATCAGGAAACTCAGTCTCATCCCAATCAAGGGATAGAAGGTTTAATTGCTCAACAATTAAATAGATCAAACAGATCCCAGACCGTTACAAAACCTAATATTACATCCTTTCTGTAATAAAAATTAGGTCAAATTATAACCTGTTTTTACTTTAATTTATCACTTTTTGAGGAATCTGCTCAAAGTAACTTTGAGAAAAAACCTGCTCCATTGGAAACTCCATTCAAAACTTCCTGAGTAATCTTATCTTTAAGGTACTTTTTTGGGTGCAACAAAGGTTGCAGAACAACATCAAAGGTAGTTCGCCAATTGCAATTAAATATGTTTGTTGTTTATTATGTGTAGCAAGACTCAATATAGCTCTTTGTAGGGTTCACAAGCATTACACAGGGCAATCTGTGAACCATAATTGTTTAAAAGTTTTACGCTGTACAATGCCTAGGTCTCAAGGTAAAGTGTTTGCAAATCCTTAATATGTTTTTCCTTCTTGGAAGATATGTTGAGGATGTTGGTCTTTCTGGTGGTTATCATCTCTGCTCCTCTGAACTCTTTTATGATAGTGGTCTTCACAATCCAATAAAGACAGCTCTGCCTTGCTAATTTTTGGCATCATTTATTATTTTTTTAGAAAGTGTCTCTAACTCTCCAGAACAGCCTACTAAAAAAGAATTGTATACACACCCAATATGGTGCTTACAACTTCAATTACTACTAAATAGCCTCAGGATAAAGCCATAATAAAGTATACTGTGAGGCCAAAAAATGTCAACATACGTTAGTTATATATATACCAAGTCCTTTATTGTAAGGGAAATGACCAACGAAGAGATTGGTCAGGGCAAAATCAATTTAAGTAAGTTTGGGAATCTGGGCCTCAATCACTTTGTTGGGCTTAGAAAACGGCTCTAGCCAATAAATTAAGTTGACCAATGATGGTAGTTTTATATATTGAGTATGCAAAAAACTCAAGACTTTTAATTTGACCAGCCCCACCATTATTTGTCTTGGAAATTTTTTGTAAAAAAAAATTCAATCCACGTCTAGAAATAAAATGGAAATGAACCATCATCATTTAAGCTAAGATGGGAAATCCTTAACCCATTCATGTAACGTCTGGGAACCCCATCACGCTATTTTTGGGGATTAACCTGGGACTGCATAGCCTTAACCCAGCTTTTATCTACAATGTTTTAAATTCAGGGAGGGTGGCCAACTTGACTCCTCTCTACTGCCCATATCCTCCTTATCCCTTGAATCCACTCACAAAATTATGTAATTTAACCATGACATTATTGACTTTTAAGGTCTTACGAGTTCATTAGTGTTGCCAGTTTTGATTACTCACTTATGCCATCCATAATGATCTTAAACTGGGACAGGAATGTGTGAATATTCACTTTGTTCTTAATTCTGGTAAGTTGATATGTTAATATGATAACTACTGGTATCCACATATGCTTAACTGAAACCCTAGGGGCTGGGTGAGATGCTGGGGTTGCTAATTATGTACAAAGATTATATTTTAAAATCAATGGGTCAGAACTTTGTGCAGGATGAGCTGGCACGTTGTCATGGTTTATTAGGGAAGTTGGAACAGTATAACTCTAGGTCTCTGAAGTTGCAGTTTATGTTAGTCTATTTGGATTGTGCTATAAAGTCTAAACTACTGAGTATATTTTTCTCAATTAAAGCTTTGGCATCTTCAGATTTTGAGTAAGTTGGACTAGATTATGATGTATCCGTGAAAAAGCCTTTTTTATAATTTTTAGCAGGAGTGCCTTGCTTAATTTAAAAAAAATCATCCCTATATTTTACTTGAACTGATCTAACTTCTTGGAGAGATATTGGTGCCAAACCTTTATACTTTTCTCAACCTCCTGTAGCTTTAGTTCCATTATTTGTGATCCTAGCCTTTAATGCAGCGTTCTCCTCACTGGGATGTGTATTTTCAGGCTTTGGGACTGCGCTAGGTTTTTAACAAATAAAACAGCTAACTAGACTGTTGGACAACTGTATCACACTGTTCAAGCCTTTTTAAGAGCGCTGAGCCTGAGTTGCCAATTCTCAAAGTTCCGCTCAAGATCCTAAATATTTTTTATGTTAATTATTTATGGCGCCTGAGAGACAACCAAGCTGATAGTCCAACTCCTCCACTAACTGGTTGATAGTGTAACTCGTCTGAGCATGGGCCAATTGGTCATTGGCCTCTGTAATTGTATGACGCGCCACTATGATCTCAAATATCCTTTAATAAGCTGCGTTGTGGTATGTCTGCCATTCATTGCTCTGAGGCTCCGTGGTGGTCCAAATTTCTATTGATGATATGTGAAAGATTGATAAAAACTGGTTCGCAGTTAATACACTATTTTATAAGCTTCACCTACCAGGCATTAGTTGTGTGATATGAAAGCGTGGAGCTCACAGAATGTACCATCCAATTAATCTGCCAATAGTGGTTGTCTCAGTGCTTGGATTCCACAAACTTAACCAATCCGCTAATATAGATAGACAGTTGAGATAGGATCTGCATAGTATATTATGGGAAGATTTATGTAGTGGGTGACCATTTCAACTATCTGTGAGTGGGTAGAAATCTTCTCAGTCACAACATATATTGTCATCTCCTGAAAAAGCTATAATTTATGTACAAGTAATCTTACTTTTTATAACTCTCAACCATTTCCGATTGCCCCTTATTTATATTCTTGGCAAAGAGGTGGTACACGCAGATTAGCCATTTCATGACTTTCTTGACATGTTTGTAGGGTACATTAGAAGAACTTGCCTGTAACAATCGTGATTGCACATGAATCTCATAAGGTTGGTAATTATGAGATTCATGTGCATTAAAAGTTGCAATTCCATTATTCCAAATAGGACTTTCCTATTTGGGTTAATAATGAAATACATTTAAATAAATCGTTTCATTTGATTGGTTATTCATTCTGAGGTTCCCCTCCGTTTCTCCGTTGAGTTGCCTGGATGCTATCAATTCTGGAGGCTTTTACGCCCCTCATTACCCACAATTCATTTAGCTTTTTTTGGAAGTATTTCAAAGCGAGTTCAGCCCCAATGGGCCTCACTTTAGAATTCTATTCCAACTTCAAATCCACTTCTTCCAATAAAAGCCGCTTTTGGCTAAACCCATTTTATTTAAATTAATTTATTTGAAGCGTGTTTTAGTGCCAGCAGATGGCGGTGCTTCAGGGAAAGGGGTGGATGCGCTGGGCTCCTTTTGGGGAGGTCTTGCCCTGGCTAGTTGTGAGCCAGAGTGACCTGAGGCAACAGAGGCTGGTTAGCCACACCTCAGCCCATTGACCCCGTGAGTGGATAGAGATTTCAGGGGCACCTCTTCCCAGGGTCTGAGGCAACAGAGGCTGGTGCACTGCACCTCAGCATGGTGTGTCCAGCAAGGCCATCCATTTGGACAGAACCAATTGGAGTTGGTATGGCCACATATAGGGTGAGTGGTATAGGGCCGGTGGCAGACTGGGACTTGGGAGCCCAGTCTTGACATAATTCCAAAGTCATCCTTCCTTGGCGGGCTGTGCTTCCAGGCAGCCCGCAAGATGGCTGCAGTCAATGTCCCAAGAATTGCTGCATGCCATTGGTCCCTTTCATTGGTTTGTGGGGCCTTCCAATGAAGGGGATGGGGAGCTTGGGGGTGGGCTGGACTGCTGGCGGTTGATGGCCTCTTGTGCCCGCCAGGAGACCTTCAGAGAACCCGTTGATTTGATCTGGGGGCCTGGATTTTTGGTCAAAACCCCAAGCTGCTTGCAAAAAAGGTCCTCTGTCAAAAAAGTCATTGGTTGCTGCACACCTGCCTTTCCAGTTCAGATCCAAGTCTGCAATATCTCCCTTTTAGGAAAGGGTAGTGTAACAATTGTGATCGCACATGAATCCCATAAGGTTGTAAATTATGAGATTCATGTGCATTGATATTTGCAATTCCATTATTCTGAGTAGGACTTTCCTATTTGGGTCAATAATAGAATAAATTTAAATAAATCGTTTCATTTGATTGGTTGTTCATTCTGAGGTTCCCCTCCATTTCTCCGCTGAGTTTCCTGGATGCCATCAATTCTAAGACTTTTGCACCCCTCATTACCCACAATTCATTTAGCCATTTTTGAAAGTATTTCAAAGTGAGTTCAGCCCCAATGGGCCTCACTTTGGAATTATATTCCAACTTTGAGTCCACTTCTTCCAATAAAGGCCGCTTTTGGGTAAACCCATTTTATTTAAATTAAATCTATTGAAGCAATTTTTATGGCCAGTAGATGGAGGTGCTTCAGGAAAATGGGGTGGATGCGCCAGGCTCCTTTTGGGGAGGTCTTTCCCTAGCTAATTGTGAGCCAGAGTGGCCCAAGGTGACAGAGGACAGTTAGCCACACCTTGGCCCGTTGACCTCATGAGCAGATAGAGGTTTCAGGGGCACCTCTGCCTGGGGTCTGAGGCAACAGAGGCTGGTGCACTGCACCTCAGCATGGTGTGCCTGGCAAGGTCGTCCATTTGGACAGGGCCAATCAGATTTGGTATGGCCACATATGGGGGTGAGTGGTATAGGGCCGGTGGCGGCCTGGGCCTTGGGACCTAGTCTTGACATTGCCTAGGGATTGAGAAGCTAATGCTCTAAGGGGAAAAGTTTCATGGCGGGAATGTCACTCTCCTCATTGTTCAAGATGCTATGATGGAGTGATCTTGGCTGTGTTCCCCAAGTCTATAGGCTGATCAGGAAATGTAAACTTTTTTAATCTACTGCACAGGTTCTGTGACTATATTTGTTAGATTATGAGAGAAGGATAGTTCTAAGTAGTGTACTATCCAGTTAGGTGTCTTCTCTACAGGTGGTTTCAACCACACTCAGGTATCTTCTTACAGACAGGTGATGATGACCTCACTTCAGGCAACTTGTAAAAAATATGTAAGGGAAACAATCCCACTTACTCTTAAGCAAGTTAATAAATATATAAGATGTAATATTACCTAGGTTTTTGACAATCTATGTTAAATAAAACCAAAGAGTTTAAATAAGGAAGCATATTTCTTAACTCATCAGTTGGCACAGCAATAAAACGGTATTTGTCACTGACAAATGTGCCCTAAAAAGAATTGCATCAAATGATGGACTTCATCTATCTAGTCATTATCTCCCAAAATCTAGATTACAGCTCTCTATGGGATGGGATCTAAAATAGTGTGTCCAAACGCGTTTACCCAACACTAGAAGATTAATATTTCCAAGCTAGCAGTCTTCTTGGGTAATGAGACAATAGCCCATTTGTAACAGGATGCATTGCTCAGGCTAACCTAAAGTTACTCCAAGAAAAGCGTTGCAAACAATCCAATACTTTGATAAAACACCCTTATTGATCAGTGAAATTTAAAGATTGATCACAAAATAAAGTCAATTGCTGGTTATAGATCACCAATTGAACTCATTACAAATATTGACAGCGATCATCCCTGACAAGCAATTATTATTCATTATTTGAAGCAAATCCCAAATTAGACTAGCTTAATGTCTCATATGAGAGCATCCCCTACCAATGGTTATAGAACATTGATAACTACAACTTCTTACAGCTTTTTATTTTTAAGACAACCAAAGCTGGATAAGACAGACGGTATTAGTAACCTGTCTCAGCTTGATGATGCGCAAATACCAAATGATCAATAAGGTACTTGTCCTTAAGTTAATGGCAAAGCAGCTGTATTATCGACTCAGGTGAATGGCTGGTCTTTCATATTGTTGTAATTGACCCTGTAGGTAGCACCAGAATGTTGTAATTGACTACAACAGGGCAGGATTGTTAAAGTAGAATAAAACTCAATTAGATATAACTGTATGGAGACAGAGTACTTTAGAGTAATATGTAGATAAGTTAAAAAATATCTTTTATAAGTTATAACTTTCTTCAATCCTGTTGTAGTCAATTTTAGTACTGCAAGAATTAAAGATCTATTTATGAAGTTTATTTCTAGTTAATCCAAGAATTTTATAAATCAACGTGTTAATGTTTCTTTTGATTATCATCGCCATGTCTGCTGTTTCCAATTTGTAACATCCCAATATATGTGCTGAGGCCTCTGAAATGTACATGGTGTGTTAACCTTCTCTGCATAGACTGAACCTCTTAGGATTCTCTCTTTAAGCCTACTAATAGGCTCTTGATGGTGCTGAGGTGTTTGATGTTCATTAAAACAAAGGTTTGTGTTAGCATTCATACCAAATATTAATCCAAATTATATTGGTATCAGGATGATAAAACGTTTGACCATCCTCCTATAGGATTTAGCCTTCTAGAATTAAAGAGAATTGTCACCAAATGAGCCTCTGCCCTTAAATGGGCAATACTAATGGAGTAAATATGGGAATCATCACTGGATGAGACTCTGTATCAAAACCCTTGGTCACCATACAGATGTCCTCACACAATTTAAGGACAACAATCCCAAACCCAATTAAAGGAAGTGGTTGCAACTTAACCACAATATTTAATGAGTATGGAAGACCCTGAATAAAGAGGAATTGAACGCTTTATCTGACACAGGACATATAGCCGCCCTATCTTGTCTTAAAGCTTTAAAAAATAAAGATTATCTCATATATTACCCAAAAGATTTATAACTATTTTTATCTTCATAGAATAATTACAATATGAATATTGTAACACAAGATAGTTCATATAAGCTGGACTCTGAAGAAGCAAATGTGCTACACCATCGCTTCTCTCTGGACATTACAATCAGCCAAACCACCCTGAAGATGACACATGACTTCTGATCTTTTTATTCTGAAAACCTAAAATTTAACATCAGCTTTTCCCTGGTAAAAAATTGAAAATATTTGTGCTCGTTTTAGGGGCGCCTTGAGCTGTAACCAGTGAAAATGCTGATCACAAAACATGGAAGATAATGATAATAATGGATCCCATCTTTTCAATGGAGCAAAGAAAGTTACTTAATTGGTTTTATACTTAAAAATCTGAGGTAAAACCAAATTAACTTGAGAGCCTGGAATTCTGGGCTACCTTTGAGTTTAACCTTCTCATGCAGAACTAAAATCAGTTCTATATTTAAACCAAACCTAGCTGACACCATCCAGAAGCTTTGAGATGAAATCTACTCTGCTGAGACCAAATATAGTCACTTGCAGGATTATTATGTCTCCTTCTGCATGCAAATACTTTATGGCTTAGCTGCCTTAGCTAGCAATGAGTTGGGTGGTGAAGCATAACCCTACCTATAGCAGTTTGTACATACAGACCTCCATCATATCCTCCAATTAGTGAGGTTACATAAAAAATATTATACTAGATGGGATTAAAACAGAGCCTTAACTATAACTGGTATACTCTACAAAACCATCTCTGCTTGTGTTTGTTACAATTGTGAAGTTATCCATGACAACTTTTGCCTCATCAAAGACACCTGAAGTCAAAAACCTTATTGGGCTCAGAGATCTTTGGATATGTGGATACTCATCTTACTCAGCAAATAAAGGGTGTGGTCTTCAGAGGTACACAGGTTTATTAAAAATTACTGCATTGGAGGCTGCACCCAGACACAAACTTTGCATCCATATTGATGCAACGGCAGAGTCATTTAGTTGTTCTTCTTGATCAGCTTCAGTGCCAAAGTGACACCATCTTTGAAGGGTCACAGGGGCCTGAAGGCCCACAAGGCCCCAAAGGTCCAAGAGGTCCTGAGGGGGCTCAAGGATTGCTAGGTTCCAAAGGGCCCCCTGTCCCTCTGGGTCACCAGTTTCAACAGCTGAAAGCTCCAAGGACATGCATGGCAAGATAAAGAAAATTTGAGGACATTTAGAAATATATTAAAAACTACACTCAAATATCAAATCACCCTGATGGGAGCCCCATCAATTTGGTGTAACCATATGTTAGAATCTTTGCCCACATTTCTAGCAGACTATATTACCAGGGGTCACTAAAGGATAATTTTCTATAGTGAAATAATTTGGATATCAGTTGCCTCAGATTTCAGGTAATTCACCTGGTTTGGATCCATTGGGGATTGATCTGGGTGAATGCTTAAGATCTTATCAGGCAGAGTTGCTGAAAAATGGGGGCATCTGATAGTTGATCAATTATTAACTATCAGATATACTGATTAGGATCAGTCAGCTTTCATCACTGACCAATTGGGAATTTAAGGATCAAGTTATAAGTGAGTGATGCTGCTTGTAACTAGCAAATCAATCAGTTAGTTCATGACCTGCCTTAATAGGTAAAAAATCCTATTAACTAAGCAGGTTGCTTACCAAATATGGTTAGTTTGCTGGGGCCTGAAAAAAAAAGTTAGGGACATGGTTTCTGAATTTTTCTATTTTAGGTCTTGAGGATACCCAATGATGGAATCCTAGCCAGGATAGGAAGACCATCACCAATGAGATGATGAAGGGTAATTCAATAGCAACAGCTGCCATTTCATCATTAAGGTACAACCAAGGGTTGGGCACCAAATTTACACTATAAATTCCTTTAAGAATTCACTTAATAAAAATATCAATTACCATAGTAAAACATTGAACAATTAGCAAAATTAATTTCTAGTTCTATTCTTCTTCAATAAAATTATTGCTGTGTGCTTTAATTGGAGACTCTTTGGGATAAAGAGTAAGAATTAATGATCCAGAGAAGAGAAGCTTAGTTGAGACAGGAATTGCTGCTGACTGTGTCACCATAGAGAAGATGTAAACAAGGATCTGAGCATGGATTAATTTAGGTGGTATAAGGGAACAAATCCCTGTTGAGGACTTGTTAAGTATTTGAGGAGGAATGCTAGTCAAGCGTTGGACTTAACACTAGTGATCTATTCATCTACAGATAATATTCTTCATATTATTATCAATCAAATATCTATATATATAAAACAAAGTTGGTTAGTTACACCATTTATAACTCGAGAACGGCTGGACTGATTTTTATGATCTTTGATTTGTTGGATTTGTCTCCACCCCGAATAGCAGAATAACTATTAAAACATGGGAAATATATATATATACTCAGCAATATATATTCTAAGTTGCTTATAGTTTACATTTGGACCCAATCCAGACATCTACTTAAAATACATTCACTCACTCACTGACTGATATCTGAAACCTTTGAGTCTGATAGGGTCAATCTATTTGGGTGAGTGGGTGAGAATTGGCGAATCTTATCGAATCTGAAATTATCGAGCCTGATAGGTTCAATCTATTTGGGCGCGTGGGTGAAGATTGACAAATATCATTGAATAATTCACCAAATTGCTCACCTGAAGCTAATCGAGTCTGATAAGTTTAATCTATTTGGGTGAGTTGGTGAGAATTGGCGAATCGATCTCTATATATTATTTCTCAAAGGTGTTTTTTTGTCGGTGTGAAATATCTCCCTTAATACTGTATCAAAATTAATGTTTGATACGCCATTTTGAAGATTATTTTTCCCTCTAATGACAAAAAGAAAGTAAATTATTAATTTAATAGTAAAATAAAAAGTTCTATATGTAACAAGTGAAACCCCTATATGTTTTCGATGGCATTCAGTATATTGTTACGGCTGAGCAGTTTGATATTCAGTTGATTCGATACTTAAAAGGTTTCGGCAAGCGGTTGGTGGTTTTGGGTTGATTAATAAGCTTAACGGTTCTAATAAAGCAGTTAGTGATTGGTTGATTCGATAAGTTAATTGGTTTTGGTAAGTGGTTGGTGATTTTGGTTGTTTCAATACATTTAGTTTTGGTTTATGAAGCGGTCGGTGATTGGTTGATTTTTAATCTAAAGGTTTTAGCTAAGTGGTTTAGTGGTTTAGCTAATTCGATAGGTTTAATTGGGTATGGCTGAATGGTTGGTAATTTTATATTGATTCAATATAATTTGATTTTTTTAATATTATCGATAACCATCTACAAATATAAAAAGAATTGATTAGGATCATCCGGTAAACTTAAAGCCCAAAAACAAATATGTGCTAAACTGGGTATCAACAAGAAAAAGCCTAAAATTTTATTTACAAAAATATCAGTCCGTTCACTGCCTCCCGAGTTCGATCCCGATAAAGACTTTGGGTAGGGGACGATTTTGACTGTGTTGGTTTTGCGCACCCAATGCCCCGAACCGAGATAGCGAATAGCAAAGGCGGTCCATGGAGTTCCTGGCCTATCATACGCCGCGCATGGAGGTTTTCCGGGGTTTATCCTCCTTTCCCATTTTCTTCACTTCCCTAGTCGGTGCGGTATCGTCCCCAGGTCGGCCCACCTCGAATAAAATTTATCTAGATGCATTATCTCGAGCAAATAACCAAAAATCACCAAACTTGGCACAAGTATTCTATAGAGTTTGGGAACGAAATGCTAATATGTAATTATTTAAAATAATCATATAAATTTAAATATCAGTTCTATTTAAGACCTAGAACACATATTTCTAATATAATTATATAGCAATTTGGCTGGGTATTTTCATATTCATTTAATTCGATTTTTTCATAGGTTTTTGATAAGGGGTTGGTAGTTTGTGGCTGTTGTAAGTTCCGTAATTGGTTTTTGCTGAGTAGTGGTTTACTTTTTGGTTGATTCGATAGGCTCAATAGTTTCAGTTAAGTGATTGATGGTTTAGTTAATTTGGCAGGCTTAATTGATTTTAGCTAAGTGGTTGGAGGTGAGAATTTTTAATAGGTTTAATGGTCTCTGAACTTATTGATAGCTATCTACCAATATATAAACTAAAATAAATTAGAATCTGATTGGTTCGATAGGTTTATTTTATTTGGCCAAGTGGGTTGATGGTTTTTGGTCAAATCGATAGGATACAGTTTAGCTTTGGGGGTGATTAGTTATTGGTTGATTTGATAAGTTCAGTTAATTTAAGATGAGTGGTTGATGGTTTTGGTTGCTTCAATTGAGCAATTAGATTTGGCCGAGTAGTTATTGCTTAACTATATATAAATCTAAATTAATCAATTCAATTTACCTGAAATTCTATACACTGTAGTGAAGCACGGGTAACTCCGCTAGTATATAATAATAAGACAATGAGAAGGATTGCACAACACCAAACCTGTGCAGTTAATAATCCTGTGAACTATCAATTAACGAAGCCCTAATGATTTTAACAATTGGTGCTCACTACAGCGAGGTAGTTGAGTAGGATATATTAGCACATGATGTCATACAAGGATGAGTTAAGAAAACTCTGGATGGAGTTGGCAACCATCAACCAGAATGCCTTGAATTATGCAGATCATTGAGAATTTGCTGCCTTGGAGGGGAGAGTTACCAAGGTTGAGGAAGGGGTCAAAAATGTTGCTAGTTTAGGCAATGAGTTACTAGGAAAAGTAACGTCATTTAAGAAAAAGGAAGGAGATTTAAACCAAGAAGTTTATTCTTGAAAATGAAGCATGAAGCGGATCACGTTCAATTATGGGCATTCAGCGCATATATAGTGTGGCTGATTAAACAAGCAAAGGAGTTGAAGACTCTCAAATGTGAATGTGAGCCCTATATGCGACCAATCCTGAAGAAAGAACTCCATGGACTCCAGTTGGAAAGATGAATACCCCAAGAAATATGCTGCCAGCTTTCACAGCCATTTCAAAGATGACTCCCAAAATTACTCCTCAAGTTAGTAGAGTAGCCAAACCTAGGGTGGTGGCTAGAAAAACTTTGGAGTAATTCAAGCAATGCTGAAATTACCTACTTTATATCAGAATATTGCCTTTTCAGGATGAATCCCCCTCGGGTTGGGACCATCTAGTACTAAAAAATATTGCCTTTTCATTTTTCTGATTATTTGACATGACAATGTTCAGTTATGTGATTTTCAAAAGGCTTTGATGGTGATGAATTGCCTAGATATCAATTGTCAGAACCTAGTGTTGCACCATCTAGAGGGGGACAGCTGGTCATATTCAGAGGTCAAGGTGGCCATTATAAAGGAAATTGGAAGTCCCATGCTTATGTCAAAGTACAAGCAAGAACTCATGGATACTTCAATTTCAGAAAGATGATACTTAGAAAGTTTTGCTGATTGTTTCTACCAAGAATCACAGATTTTTGTTGGAGCAAAAGAGCTGGATGATTATGAATCACAGATTGCACTACAAGTGGCCCTTTGGCCCTTTGTAATTTACATAAAATAATGTCTTCCATGTTCTCAATAGAGGTTACCACCTCTCAGATGGTGAATCAAGTGAAAATATTGGGAGCTACATATGATGCTCTGAATAGAATTTTCAAATCAAATCCTATACAAAATTTAAATCCCACAAAGGGGACTGAGGGCACTAATGAGTTGAATAACTGAAGCGTGCTTTGAAAGAAGCTAAAAAGTTTAAGCAGATCAATATAAAGGAAAAATCTGTTACTAGTGTTGAGGAAAAATACACTTTGCTGTACACTGTAAGAAATCTAAAGAAGAGGTCAATGTGGTCCAAGTGAAGGAGTCTAAACCTGCACAGGAGTCAGGAAAAGGGCCTGTGGCCTAGATGGGGAACAGTCTAGAGCTGCAGAAAACCTGTTCCTCCTTATTAAGCAGAAAGAAATTAATATTAGTGATCTGTTTGTTGATGATGATGCTCAGGATCAGCTATATCAAGTGATCAATTTAGATGTGAAGGTGATAACAAGATCTAGAGTGAAGGGGATCAACATAAAAATAATTAAGGAAGTTGCTCAGATGTAAGCATGAAAACTGGCAGACAAGACTTGAGCTGCAGATATTCCCAAAGACTTGACCAAAGATTAATTAGATGAGGCAGACCTGTAAACTCCCCTCAGTGCAATCAAGGAATTGTTTCCCAATTTATTGGTGCAAATCATTCACACTCTCAATTCAGCAGAAAATGTGCTGTACTCTCAGTGTATACAAGTTTGTAATACTACAAGTGTATATATATATAGATATACTAGTTAATTGAGTATGGGTGAGGGCGATAGTTGACAGTGGAGTGCCTATCAACATTGTTTCAACCAAGCTGGTGAAGAGGATGAATACTTCTCCCAATTTAGAACACAAGAAGGAATAGAGGATATATGGGCTAAATTTTACCATCTCCTGTGGAGAATATAGTGCACTACCACTTTGATTTGGATATTTAGCAGTATCTGCTCCAGCAATAGTTTTGGCCAACCAAAACTATAATTTTCTGATCAGGATGGAGTTTCTAAAAGAAATACGGAGTTAAATGTAACTTGGAGGATAATAAGTTGACCATATTGGGTCAGACGTTAGCATTAGTTTATCAAAAAGATGTTGAATCTCCACTAACTAGGAGAAATAACTTCATCAATATATTCTACAATGATGGTATTGTCCTGATTTGATACCAACTATTGGCTGAAAGTGATGAGAAATGCAGATAGAAATTCTAGAAATTTGGGGAATTACGCTGATGATTAAGAGTGCGTGAACCATACTGCTGGGATCACAGATAATAGTTGACATGGGGTTAACATTGGAGATATCAGAGATGCTGTATGGGGATGTCAGAGGCCCCTGAAAGAAGTCCAAAGTAGAGCCTTGGGCAGCTCCTTGAATAATTATGCTAGGCCATGGGGATAATTGAGTTCTCCTGGTGAATTTGAGTGAAAAACTGATTTAAGATGCAGAAGAATCAGATTGGCATGTTTGTTTATCTAATCCTGACTACTGAATTGAAGAAATTCCACAATTCTGGGACCTTTGATGAAATGATATTACTGGCAGCGATGGCCAAAAGCATCAAGCTATTGGTCAATTGATGGCAACTTGCTGATTTGACAAACAGACAGCAGGAGGAGGTTCTCAAATTATTTAATAAGATTTGGGAAGTATCTCCCAGGATGACCACAATTTAGGATGCGCAAGAGATGTAATCCACAAGGTCAATACTAGGGAAAATTTACCAATAAGAATGAGACTGATTCTATGGTCAAAGGCGGCTGAAGCGATAGTAGAGGAAAATATCAGCAAATTAGTGAAGCATGGGCTCCTAGTTCCATCATCAAGTCCCTGGGTGAGCCCTATCCTTATTGTAAAGAAGAAGGATGGCACTAATTGGGTGATCATCAATTATCAGAAACTGGACAAGATTATAAAGAAGGATTTGTATTCACTACCAATAATTGACAATGTGTTAGATGATTGGGAGAAGAGAAGTATTCCTCCACAATAGATCTAATATTGGGATATTGTAAAATTGATTACCAAGAGAAGACCAAGATAAATGCATAAATTATCACCATGCAGGGGCTTTATCAACCAATGAGGATGCCCCAGAATCTATGCAATGTGCCTGCGACGTTCCAGAGGGCCATGGATGCCATACTGAATGACATGAAGTTGTCATGCGTCCTGGTGTACTTGGACAATATAAATCTGTTCAGTATAATGTTCACTAACCATTTACAACACTTGGAGGAAGCTTTTAAGCAATTATCTGCGGCCAACCTTAAGTATAATCCAAGGAAGTGCCACTTCTTTAAGAAAGATTTAGAATCTGGGATTCATAATCAACTCTAGTGGACTGTAGCCACAAGCCCAGAAAATTAAGCCATAGAGCAAATGGCTGTACCAAAGATTGTCCATGATATCTAAGTGTTTCTTAGAATGGTTGGATACCATAGAAGATTCATTTGGAATTTTGCAAGAATTGCTGAGCCCCTCTTCCATTTTCTGAGGGATCTAAAAAGATTCATCTGGAGTGAAGAAGCCCAGAGTTTCTTTAAGGAATTACGCCAGTATTTAATAGATTCTCTGATTTGGAAATATCCAAATTTCTTAAGAATTTATAATACAAACTGATGCTTTGTTAATGGAAATTGGCGCCATATTGAGACAAGTTGATGAACTTGGGTACGAATATCTGGTGGCATATGTGAGCTGAACATTATTAGCCGCTGAGAGGAATTACACCGTGACTGAGCTTGAATGCCTTGCATTCATTTACACCTGTAAAAGTTTCAGGTGTATATCCATATAATGCACTTCAGAGTGGTGATGGACCACACCTCGTTGCATTGGCTAAAAAAATAAAAGAATTAGAAGGATGACTAGACCAATGGGCACTAAAGCTACAGGCTTATTAAAATGAGATAGTCCAAAGAGCTGGGGCTTCTCATCAAAATCCAGATGTCTTATCGCAGTCACTAATGGACCAGGTGGTATACCAGTATGCAGATGAGCTATTCCAGAGAATGGTCAATGTAGAAATTGGAAAAGAGCACCGAGAAATCCAAAGTGCACTTTGAAAAGCAATGGAAAACACTGAGATTATGGATGAACAAGTTTTCAAGACGATCAATGGGAAGCAATTACTATTCCCAAAGCCATAGGAATGAGCGGCTATTGTTCAAGCACTTATAAAATTGCCAGCTCAGAGTCCTGAGAAAGATGACCAATCATATTTGCAAGTATTACTCTTGGAGTACATTAACTATACTGTAGCGGACTATCTGGCTTGTTGTGTGGTGTCCCAGTTGCACAAGCCACATAAGAACATGACTGGATACTAACTGGTCTGCCCTGAGATTGCTTGACATACAGTGTACATTGATGTGATAGGACCATTGACAATGAGCACATGGGGAGTTAAATACATCATAGTTGCAATCGACCATCTGAGAAGATAGGTGAGATGAAGGCTCTGGCGAAAGTAGATGCTACCAGCAGTGCGAAGTTTATCCTAGGTCAAGTAGTAAACTGACATGGATGCCTGCAGCTCTTGCTGAGTGATAATGAAACAAATTTCATGTCTTACGTGACCCATGATTAAATGAAATAATGGGATCTGAGGAGTCGTGTCTATACCATACTGACAGGAGATGAATGGACTAGTAGAACGAGGCAATGAAACGCTGGCCATAACGATGAGGAAGCTGGTCGCTGGAAGAACTATTTCATGGGGAACATACCTTAGTTTGGTGACGTTGCCTAAAAATAAGTCATCATACAGCGATGGGAAAAACTCCATTTGAGTTGCTATATGGAAGTAAGGCCGCATTGCCACCAATTTTATAAATAGTGGTAAAACCAACATTAGGGGATGAGTGCCAAACAGTACCTGAACTGAATGACAAATATTTTGATTGAAATGTAATTGCAAGCATTTTATAAAACTTTAAAAAAGGATTCAAGAAAAAACAACAGACTATAAAAACTGACCAGCCTTGTCAGAATACTAAATAGGCAAAAGAGTTGCCTTTTGCAACATGCATGGTTTCAGTAGAAGAAACAAGCTGGATGCGTTGTAGTGGGTCTGTTTGAGATTATTGCCAAGATGGCGACGGATGCCTATTCCATTAAGAACCTCTTGGATGAAAGGACAGTAAATTGAGTCCATGTTTAGTACTTAAAGTGGTGGATCAATGAAAAAAAATAAAAAAGAGTGTTCCCAAAGGACCGTTGAACTATTAAAAATGGTTATGTCCTGATAATTTAATCAAGTCTGAAAAAGGGACCGCTGAACTAAACTAGATAAACAAGTCTTAAAAATAAGACCTCTGAAATATAGAAAAGTGGTAGGTCAAAGTATACCTAGGAACCAGTTTGGGGGAACAAAATAGAAAAGATGTACTAATTAACTGAGAAAAGGTCAGGTCCCATATAAAAAAGAAGAAAAAAAGACTAAAAAATATAGCAAAATAAAATTACTTAATTAATTGATTAATTAATTATTATTAAATGCATATAAAAAATATATTTTTGTAAGTTTTATTTTCTTATTGGTTATCCTTAACTCAGGGATTATTCCGTCTATGTCACCTCTTATGGGGGAGGATGGATCGCGGTAGGTGTAAACAACCCAGCAAAATCTATATGAGATTGGATGCTAGCAAAGGCTAGACCTACTTGAACCAAGTTCATTGAGCAGAGGCTGATCCCTGCGAGAAAGTGACTATGGGAAGAAAGATGGAAATTTCAGAACGTGCCAAACGTGATACCCTGGATCTGGGAGAGAAACAACAGAAAAAGAAGAGGCAGTCAGTGAATAAACCTGATTAATCACAATATGGCACTGGAGCCAAAAGCTTAACATTGAGCACTTACCATTGGGCTTTGTTAAGATTGTTGGACATATGGGCCGGCATCAAGAAAGTGATACTAGGTGGGGGTTGCTTAATCACGCCCCATATTAAAGCCATCAGTGAAAGATACCAATGGGACATGCCAGAAACAAGATAGTCTTGCAGGGAACAAATGGAATCCTAAAGATGACAACTACAAGCTTCTTGGAAGCAAAAGCAGAATGAGCGATGGAAGCAAGGAGAGGCTGGAAGCTTTGTGGACCAACTTTGAAGAACTTGGCCGCCAAAGCAAAGAGCATAGGCTGCAACATCTCAATCTAGACTGTTTTTCAAGATTGGAGCGATTCAGAGCTATGGGTAGAGCCTTGGTTACTTGGGCTCTCAATTCTTTATAGGGGAGTTCAAATGTTCGCTGTTTCTGATGGCTAGTTCAGTTGACAAAACAGCTGGCTTGTAATAAAGGCTGAGTTGGTAAAGGAACTCCAGAAGCAAGTCTGAATCAGCAAGGAATGATTGAATGATAGTGGTGGGCATTGCTTCAGAAGGTTTGACAATGATGGTAGGATAATCTGCAAATGGAGCCAAATCCAGGAGAGTATTGAAGTCAAACTCAGGAATCAATGATGGAGAAAGGATTGGTTGCAAATCATTTGTGACAATTTCTAACCTGGTTTTGTTGGGGTTTGATATCATTTCCGTTAATTCAATGGAAGGACTGGTCATGGGTATTTGACTAGGAGTATGATTCCTTGGAGGACCATAGAAGAGGTTCTGGCGCGCAGATTAACTCATCAGCTGGAAGAGCTGAAGGTCTTTTATCAGACATTCTATCAAGCAGTTGTTGGTACTGAAACTCCAAATTTGACATATGAGCTGGATGAGAGGGGGGATGTTAGATTTTTATATAAATCAACATTATGAACTCTGAAATTAATTAAGCTCTAATTTTGGAGAATTTAATCTCAAAATTAATGGGATAAGCTATACAGAGAAGAAGAATGATATGAGCCAAGAGGTTATTATGAGAAAATAACAATGGCGAATATAAATGAGTTTACCAATTGTGCCATGAAACAAACATTGACAGTAAGAATCTAATGTTGAGGACGAGGAGAAAAATCAGGAAATTAAGAATGTCATAGCAAGAATCCTGAATATGAAAGTGGGTCATATGCTCTGATAGGGGAGAACTGGATCCTGGGATTAATATTGTCACAAGTAAATTGATCAGCCTGGCATGACAGAAGATCATGGGAACTGCACTCTGAGTAGGCAGTAGCAAGGAGGAAGAGGAAGAGAGCCGCATGCTGAAGGTCATCCCAAGCAGCATTGAGTACCAAATGACCATATTCCGCTTGAACCAAAGAAGTATTCAACCTAATGTCCAAAATGGTATTCTCCTGTCCCAATTCTTTTCTTGCTGGAAATCTAGGTAAGAGGGGGGATGTGTTGGGATTTTTGCCCACATTAAGCCAGCTAGATTACCAGGGGTTGCTAGAAGATAATTCTCTATAGCAAATAAATCGAATATCAGTTGACTAAGTTTTCAGGTTAATCGTTTTCAGGGGATTTTAGTTAACTTTCCTGGTTCAGATCCATCAAGATCAATCCAGGTGAATGCTTAAGATCTTGTTGGGAAGAATTGCTGACGAAATGGGGGCATCTGATAGTTTAAAAGGATTAACTATCAGGTGTACTGATTGGGATCAGTCAGGTTTCATCACTGACCAATTGGAAAATTTAATGAGTAATTTGTGAGGCGAGTGATGCCGCCTGTAACTAGCAAATCAATCATTTGGTTCACAACCTGCTTAATAGGTAACAAATCACACTACCTAAGCAGGTCACTTGCAAATTATTATTGGTTCTCTGAGATTGAAAGGAAAATATTAGGGACATTGTTTCTGACTCTTTCCATTTTAGGTCTTGAGGATGCCCAATGACGGAATCCTAGCCAGGATGGGGAAGACCATCACTGATGAGATGACAAATTGTAATTCAACAACAACGGCTGCCATTTCATCATTGAGGTGCAACTGAGGTTTGGGCACCAAATTCACACTATAAATTCCCTTAAGAATTCACTTTAGTAAAAAACATCAATTACCATAGTAAGACATTGTTTATTTAGCAGAATTCATTTTTTGTTCTTTTCTTCAATGAAATTATTGCTGTGTGCTTTAATTAGAGACTCTTTTTGGATAAAGAGTAAGGATTAAGGATCCAGAGAAGAGAATCTTAGTTGAGACAGGAATTGCTGCTGACTGTGTGTCACCAGAGAGAAGCTGTAAATGAGGATCTGGGCGTGTATCAAGTTAGGTGGTGTAATGGAATGAAGCACTATTGTGGACACCTTGAGTATTTTGAGGAGGAATACTGGTCAAGCGTTGAACTTAACACTAGTGATATATTCTACTGCAGATAATAGTCTTTATACTATTATCAATCAAATATATATTATTATCAGGCGATGCAAAGGATTGCACAACACTGAACCTGTGCAGTTAATCCTAAGAACTATCAATCAGTGAAGCCCTACAGATTTTAACACCATATGCGCACAAAATTTTAAAATAGAAACAAATGTGATTTCATAAGATTTACCAATAAACATTTTGAAAAGATGAAGCAGAATTATGAAAATTTGGAGGCTTTCATCATTTTCTGTGAGTCCAAAACTCTAAATTTGAAATCTCAATTAATCAGAAGGCCAACGCCAGTGCTCTCAATTAATTTTAGGATATATATCAGGATGACTTTGAGAAGATTTGAAAATAGATATACCAGCAGGCTCCCTACGCATAGGACACAACAGTGCATACTGAGCCTAGCCAGATTATCAAAGCTGGCATCCTTGCACTCTCAACACCAGTCAGATTAGCTTTATGCCTATCTCAAGGAACAATTAGTTTCAGTCCAAGAAAGCATTGCATCGTTTTTAAACGTTTTTAAGTGCGCTATGGTAGAGGCTACCAATTGCTAAAAGGTCAATCATATACAGTCCTGCTTTTGTGGGTAATCTTATAAAGTTATGACCATAAATTTGTAAAGCCTGACCTGGCCCAGGTCAAAACTTTTCTCGTGAAGAATTTTGCTCAAATCAGACCTTCTTGAGTCAAAAACAATCATTCATGGCCATCTACCTCAGCAAGGAAAAAACCCCTTCTGATTTTTCACGTCACTTTAATGATATTGTGCAATCACTAGTTACTACTGATTGAATTCCTTTAGATAAAGAAATTACCGCCGGTCTTTCCACACTTGAATCTTGGGCTAAAGTCCAGATCCACATGATAGTACTTTTGGAACCTTTATTAGCATGCATGACATAAAAGAGGCACTCAATGGGATCCCTCAGCTAATTTAAATAAGTAAACTCTACAGTTCCAACTCTCTAGGCCTAGGGTGAAAGTGCTGGAGGCCAAGTAGAAAGGTGTGACAACTTGTTCATACTGCAAAGGCCGCCAACAAAACCAATGAAAAAGGCTTTAGACATTAGGTGGAAGAGGCGGAATGCAAAAAGTTGAGAAATGAGTGTTCAGAATGAAGACAGAGGATCTTTGTGCTGATAATCCCATTGTTATGCCTCTATCCAAATCTGAAAGCCTTAGATAGGGCACCATGGGAGAACTTTGGAACCATTAGTTAAATAATTTTAATATATAATTTCTTAATTTTATTATTATTAAGATGATTCATAAACGTTACTCACCATGTCATCTAAATTGGATAGTCTTGTTACTTGTGATATGATCAAAATTCATAAAATCCCCACACTCGCCATAATTAATAGCAGGTCTCCAGTAAGCGTGATATTGTCCAAACTAATTAATAAATACTAAGAACACGCCCAATATGCTCCAATAAATCAATTACAGCAACCATTGGGCCTCAATGCACTTGATCCATAGGGTATACTTCGCTCTCCCACTCCTATTCAGCACAATTTCTTTAAATTTCTTGGCTATAGCCCAGAATAACCCCAGCTATATGTACTGCTGGGCACCCAAATTATTGAGAATACAATACCATCATTCATTATGTGGAAGGGTTCTTAGCATTACTTGATACCATACTCCCTTGGTGTTTTATACAACCAAGGATGGCAAAGAGCGCATAAAGGCTTAGACCTGCTTATTAGAGACAAAGTTTGGATTACTCATCTTTACTACCATATTTGATGTTCACATTGTGAAAATACCCTCATTTAGTTGTTGGAGCCAAAGTAATGCCTGTATTTTTGTCAGAGCCCAAGGTATCCCCATGGGGTCACATATTACAATAAACGCCCTAAAAATGCGAATATACCACTGAAAAAACTTTTGAAAATCTGTGAATCTGAAAATCCATCTGAAAAAGAAGTCTTACCCTGCACAGATATTCTTGATCCTTCACATACTGGCTACATATCTATATTGCTGGCTAAGATGACACCCAAGGCCTGTATAATTAATCATTATACCTAATTGCCTATTTATGCTTTGTACCAATTGATAATATCATCTGTTTCTTTGGGTTTAGTAATCTCCATTAATTTAATTTTGTAGATCCTCCTATTGTAGCTCTGGTCACCACCTCTATAGGGTAAACCCTTACCCCAGAAAAAAAGGTTAAGGTTGATGAGCTCTTAGAAAAATATCATAACTTATTCTCCACATCTACATAAGACTTTGGAAAAATGAAGGGGGTTGTGCACAATGTAAAGACAGGGGGCGCTCTAACTAGTGCTAACGCCCCTACAAGAAAAAAAGATAGAAGATGCTTAAGTCAACACTGAGCTCAAGGAGCTGTTAACCTCTGAATTTCTGGTCCTCTCACAAAGTCCCTGAGCATTCTCGCTTCTGCTTGTTCAAAAAGGGTAAGAGCAATTGCGTCATCATGGGTATTGTAAGTAAATGCAGTGACCTGAAAGGGTAGTTATCCCCACCCTGAATCAATGACTCCCTTCAGCTCCTAGCTGACACAATATCTCTCCATAATGGATCTTTCCATAGGGTACTGGCAGAATGAGCTATCTCCTGAGGATTGAGCCAAGTGTACCCTTATTTCAAATAAAGGCTGTTTGAATTAACCACATGGTACATATGCTATGTAATGCCTCTACCACCTTTCAACGAGTATATGGATGGATTCCTAGGTAAATTAAAGATTTCTTGCGTCCTAGCATGCCTTGAAAATATTACACTTGCTAAAAAATTTTTAAAAGCCACCTAGAGCACCTCAGCCAAGTTTGTGGTCAACTCCAGGAGGCATCTTTGAAGCTCAAACCTGAAAATCTCGTTCTTTCAACTGGTAATGATAATTTAGGGCATAAGGTCACTAAATGGGGAATTCAGCCAAAACCAGACAAGGTTGCCATGATAGAAAATGATGCTGCCCCAAAGCCTTAGGGACAAACAAGTGTTCCTAGGTATGGTAGGGTATTATAGGCAATTTATACCACAATTTGCTGACCTGGCTGAACCCTTAGTGTATTTATTACACAATAACGTACCTCTAAATGGATTCTGAAGAAACCAGGATTATAATACACTTAGTACTGTACTAATCTTTCAGCCTTTGTTGATCCATTTAAACTTTGATCAACCCTTTGTCTTATCTACCAATGCCAGTGATTTGGACATAAGAACAAAAATGGACCAACTATATGAACAATGAGTAGATTGCCCTACAGCCTATTTCTTTAAAATCTTAACAAAAAGATGAATGGGACTACAATATCACTTAGAGCGAATGTTTAACTGTATTGCTCATGGTCAAACACTTCAATTTACTTATATATAGGAATTATTTCACCATCATCATTAATCACGCTTACAAAATTTAATTATAATAATTGAAAGCTCAAGGTAATTGATTGGCCAGGTGGGCTCTCAGCTTCAAAAATACAACTTAGCTAACATGAATCAGGTGGGCGCTATTCACCAAAATGCGGACAGGTCATCTAGGATGCTAACCCTCATAGTATTATTGCCTGTTGAAGACCGCTATATAATTTGGTTTGCAGGTCAGAACGATGGGTTATAGAGACCCCTGAAACAGTAAAGAAGTTGCAGACAAGGGACCATATACTCAGATACAAGATGGCATGTTATACAAACAAGTTGATGGAAAAAGGCTGCCCTTCATACAAACATCCTTGTGAAGCAAAATTTCCTCAAAGGACAATCTCATGTGTGACATTGGGAAGTTAAGAAACCCACCAAATGGCTAAGAAAACAATGCTACTTAGATCAACGCTTGAAACATTACATGAGATTTTAAATACCTTCTTGACGTGCCAAATCCAGGATAAATAAACCCACACTATCAGCATGAAGTTTTAGACCTTATACATTGTTCAGTATAACTAGTGTACATTTTATAAAGCGCCTACCCATGGGCCTCTATAGTCATTTCTATATTAAAAAGCTATTTAACATCTTACAAAAATGGGATGTGGCCATCTGGTTATCGCTGCTACTACTAAGTTCACCTATTTTTTTGTTGCACAACATTTTCACTCAACATGGGTGACCCAAGAGCTCTGCTCTTGGGCTATGGGTTGAACTTTACTTTCCAAGTGGTCCAAGAGCTGACCACGCTATTTAATACTAACCAGCACTTCATTGCACCTTATAACCCTTCTATTAATGGTGCAGTGGAGCATGTAGATGACACCCTAGTATCTATCTTCCACAAGATGTCCACCATGGACCCCATGCGATGGAATCAATACCTGCAATCCGCCTTATTAGACTATTAGATCAGTTACCACCAAGTGATTAAAATTAATCACCATTTGAGGCCTTCTATTGTAGGAAACCTCGACTTTCAAGTAATTTCCAGACCTTATTGGACTTTGCCTCTCCTGATGCTGCTGAGTTGAATTTGAGGGCGAGCCAATGAATTTATCAGGCTATAGCCACTTAACACCCAAGGGGTCACCTTAAACATCACCAAGGAGACTATGCGTTCTAACAATAAACAACCAGCACTATCCTTGTTCCATATTGGAGTACTTAAGCTAATTTACCACCATCGCACTTATGGGCGTCCCAATAAGTTGGACACCTCCTGGGTAGAAACTTATTGTGTACTGTATAAATTTGGCTTAAAACTCCAATACATATGTCATTCAAAGTGCTGTTGCTAACCGCATACATGCTAGGTTCCTGCGCCCTTATATCCCCTCCACCAGGCTTTTATGGTTGCTATATCAGCTATCATACTAAAGAAAAGTCTAAGTCATCTCAGGATCAGGCCAATAAACCATTCAACTGTTCCCCTAGGATCAAGCCTTACATTATTAAATGAATTTTCACCAAATGAATCTCTGCCCTTAAAAAGGAAAAAAACTAATGATGGAGATTCAGGAAGCATCACTATAAGAGACTCCATCTTAACACCAAAGGTCTTCATCTGGATGCCCTCACACAATGGGAGGACAGCTTTTAAAGCTGATCAGAGGAAATGGTTTCAGCTTGACTCTGTATTGGATGAGAAGTGAAGATCCTAAACAAAGAGAACTCAAGCTTCTTTTCTGCCCCAGGCCACATAGCCGCCCTATATATTTTAAAAGCTCTAACAAATGGGAAATGATTGTATATTCTCCATAGCAAATTTATTTGATTTAATTCTTTACATAATTATGACTATTAGTATTGTAACCCAGGATAATGCATATAGATATACATTGAAGTGGCAAATGTGCTACGCCATCAACTCTCTCCAAACATTCTGATTACCCAAGCTATCCATAAGACAACTCACAACTTCCATTTCTACTGCATCAAGCACCCACAGATTTTGATATCTAGATCTTCCCTTGTAAAAACCTAAGATTTGGGCACATCTTCATAGGGCAGGTGCAGAGATCATATTAAAACTGATGTTAGGGTGTCATATTTCAACTGCACAGGTAACTACACCAATAACTCAAAATACTGTATGAAGACAATAACTTTGATCAAAACCTTACAAAAAAGCTATTTCAGTGATTAGATTTTATTTAAGAAAACAAGAGAAAACCCTGTAGTATCAATATTAACAGAGGCTCACAGGCTTGCTCAAGTAATTGACACGATTTGCTGATACAACTTAATTAAAAAATAATTTCTATATCCCTTGGCAACCATTTCAGTTATCCTACATCTACCAGAGTTTTCATTGATGCTTTCCTTGATTACTAAGAATCACCTCCAAATTTAGACTAAAATTGTAACATCCAAATTGGGTCAGAAAACAAGTACTAAGGTTGAGGAATTTTCATGTAAAGATGGAATATGCCAAATGCAGTTAAGTTAAAGTCTATCCGCCATAGTAAACATATGACACTATTACTAATGGTCTTATGCTGACATGAAGGAAACGTGGAATAGTAAGCTAAAATAAAATAGGGTGATATATAATGATTAATGCCACTTGTCAGGAGCCAATAAAGTTAGGAAATGAGAGATGTGCTGGCGAGTTTCCTTGGATTTGATTGATAGTAGATTAATACTTTAGGCAACTACATATAAGTTTAGAGGCCACGCGGCATAATAACAACTATACCAATCAGGTCTGCTATATAATTACTAGTTATTGAATGATCTTATTATAAAATACTGTATCCAGATGGTTGGCCAAACCCAGTTTACAACATTTAACTCACTTGACCAAACATCATATAACAAAGATGTGTGGGGGTAAACTAACTCATTGAGAACTTGGCGCCATCAGTCTAAACTTCATATATCTTTCTTTAGTTACTATGTATGAAAATAGTTGATAAGTATTCTTTAACTGTATCTTTCAGGGTGTAGGCATCTGTAGATGTCTTCTCAATAATTTGAAATCCCCTTCCATATATGCTCTAGCTTGCTAGTTTGTCTAGATCCATGGTTTATATAATATAAAATTAACTCCCATATAGTAAAGTGGTACGGCCTCTGGTTTGCGCTATCCCATTCATAGGACTTTTTTCTAAGCCAGCTCATTGTAATATGCAGCGCTTTATTGTTGATTTAGGTTTAGACCAGCGTCTTCAATATATTGTGGGAGTCATGGCTTCTTGATTGACATAAGAGTATAAAATTGGGGGAAGTGCTGCTTTCTTCCCATGAAGTAAATTGAACGGGGATTGCCCCATGGCCAAGTGATAGGATATAAGTAATAAAAAATGGAGGAATTAAAGAAAAGCTTCCAGCTAGATACCTTCACTAAATCACTTATGAGAATACCAAATAGAGTACCTTCCAAAGGTTGATGGTGCGATTGGTCTCTGGGTGGTAGGTCATGTAAAGTACAGTGTATATACACATTTAGTCGTTAAGCTTATAAATCATCTGTGTCATAACTGTTAGTCCTATTATCCATTAACAGAATCAGGGGCATCCATGACAGCAGATAACGTCCACTAGAACAAACTTTGCCTTGGTAATACCACCTAAAACCCTGACTTCTTTGTCCACCACCCAAATTGTGAGGTGATCAATGGCCACTATTTTATATTCAGATTGACTAGAAGTGTTGGTCAACGGGCCCATCACATCCATAGATACAGTATGTTACGCAGAGTTGGTTTGACCAACTGATAATAGGTAACTTTTTGGTAAGGCCCTTCCACTTGGCATTCCTTACAATAGCAGAGGGTCTTGTAAACGTCAAAATTTATAGATTCCCACAAATGGAGCTGGATCCATAGTTTAAAAGTTTCCTTAAAGCCGTCATTCCCTATTGCCTTTTGGGCCCAATAATAATATTGGTTTGCTCCATGGGTTAAGGTATCTAAAAGTGCTGATCACCTAGTGACTTGTAAAGTATCCCATTTTGGATAACCATCTCCTCTCATAACTTTCTAAACAGCTTTGAACTTCCGCCAGTTTATTATCATATTGTTGCGTCAGCATCTTATCAAATAAGTCTCCAGTACATCAGCCATCAAGGCCACAATGGAAGGTTGGGACCATCTAGTACTAAAAAAAGGCCACAATGGCCAGTCAAGATATCACATCAGTGTTTAGTTGCTTAACGCTGGGTCAGCGTTGAATTTAGAAATCATAGACTTGTAATTTCAAGGCCCAGCAGGCCAACAGTCCTTCTGGCTCCTTTAGATTCTATAACCAACAAAGAGAGGCATAATAAGTTACTACATTATAGTGTTACCATAGGCCTAAACCTGGACCTGTTTACATGCGTAAATAACCACCAGGCACTCCTTCTCAGCTACCATATAGTTTCGTTTAATATTATATAAGATTTGACTATAGTAAGCCACCAGATGCCCAATTATGTCAGAATCAAGTTGGGATAACACCGCCCCAAGGGCAGTAAGTGAAGCATCTGTCTAAATAATAGTTAGTTTTTTAAAATTGGGTCATTAACAATGGCGCTTGAGTCAGGTAAAGCCATATTATATCAAAGCCCAGCTGACATTTCCTAGTCCACTCAAAGGGCACGCCATTTTTAAGAGATTGAAAATAGCGGTTCACATATCTTGTTAAAGTACTCTTAAAATTGATGAGAATAGCCAATTATTCCTAGGAACACTTGGATATCGTGCTTACTACTTGGTTGCACCATGCATTCAATAACTTCAACCTTTATGGGCTGGGGCCATAAGTCATTTTTAATGACAAACCCTAGGTACTTCAACTGCTCCAGAAAAATGAGAACTTATGCGGCTTGAACTTCAGATATGCCATGGAAAAGCGGCGGAATACTTCTTCCAATTGCTATAAGTGTTGATTGAGCGTTCTAGAAAAAGTTAATATCATTTAAATAAATGAAGACACAGGAAATTTTAAACCACTGAAGATACTATCCATAGCCTCTGGAAGCTCTCTGGGGCATTGAACAGCCCTTGCAACATTCTAGTAAGTTGGTAGAGGCTCTGAGAGTTTATATAGAACATTTTTCCTGCTCTCCTAATGTGAAGCTCAATCTTCTAGTAGTCAGAATTTTAAAATTATGGCCAAAAGATTTTGAGCGCAGGCAAGTGATCCAGTGCATCATTAATTCATGGTAAATGATAGGAAACCGTTTTTGTAATATTGATTAAATTCTGGTAATCTATCAGTATGCCATTTGAACCATCTTTCTTCTCAATAATTAACAAAAGAGAGGCCCAAGGACTCTTAGAGCGAACTAGCATCCCATGTTGAACCAGCTGTTAATTTTAACAAATTTATATTTATCCGCTACTTTTGATCACCTAATCAGATGAAGGCAAATTGGCAGATTTTTCCAGTGTAGATTTGATGAAGTACATCATGGGCACAACCCATATCACAGTCATACTTAGTAAAGATAGCGCTGTACTTGTAAAAAAGGGCAAAGGTTAATCCTTCTTATCCTCAGTTAACCCAGATAGGATTTTCTGAGGCACTAGAGATCAAATGGATTGCTCAATATTTCTGCTAAGGCCTAGTTCATCCAAATGATCAAAATTAATATTCTGGACTTCTTTGACAGGTAACATACACACAAAAGCAATAATCTGGTGTAAATTTACCTGAATAGAGTATGCTTACTAATTAGCCAATAGCACCTGAACTTTGCCGTGGTCAGGGAGGATAATTTCAGATGCAGTGACAGGTTTTAAATTGGAATTAAATAATAGTGTAAATATTTTGCCATATAATACTAATGGGAATTTTCAAATTAATTTCAGTCCCCATTTTTATTTAATGGCCCAGAGGATTAATTAGATTACAATTATCATGTATTGGAATCTCAGTAAATTCACCATCTGGCTGGGTAACCATCACATATAGGTATAAATTTGCCAATATCACAAGGGCATAATTTATTCTTAAAAACCAAGATTACCACCCTTGAGTTAAAGGCATCACTAATTCTTTTGATTACAAAATAAAGAGAGGATTTTTCTGAGGATTTCCAAATTGTTTTCCCCAAAATCAGCCTTGACTTTATGAGCTCTCATAAAGGAGGGCACAATAAGAAATTAATAAGACTGATTTAGTAGAACACAACTAGAGCGGAGATCACTAATAGGCCAAATTGCAGCAGCAACGTACTATACGCTCATTCAAAAGTTGTTGTTTGCCCGCTGTACCATATATTTTTTGATAAAATATGTCAGGAGCTAGGCCAGACTCCTCACAAGTTTAGTGGACATAATATTGACTGGTGCCCCATTGTCTACAATTGCTCAGATTTTATAATTTCATAATAAAATACCAATATATGTCCTTTATGGAAAATAAAGTGTACGCCAGATATATTTGCTAATACACCTAGAGTCTCTTCTTGACTTAGAAAAATTTGGATCTTAAGATCTAGCTTAGGAACTATTTGATCAAATAATCAATAGGAATAACCATTTGGGCATCTAGTAATTGAGAAAATATTGCCAGAATTAATTGGAAGAACTTGTAGTACTAACTTCTCACTTTAAGGCTTCTCTATAATTTTTAAAGTATCTCAGCTTAACTTTTTTGAGTGTGTGGTTGCAACTACATATCTTCAGCTATTACTTGCTGATCTGCCAGAGGTAATGCGGCATCCTCTTCCATCCACAGGATGGAATGAGAAATCAGAGATTGGTTCAGATTTGGGAACATATTGAAAGAGGCAGATTTAGGAAATTCCTATTCTTCTCCACCCTGACTTCCCCAAGGTTGCATGTTTACAGGGATTGCCAAATAAGCCTTTGATTAAGAACTGGACTTATGGCAGTGATTTTCATAGTACCAAAAATTTTACATAGACAATAGTTACCCTGATAAATGTCAGGGTTTTTAGTCCAATGCCTAATCAGCCATGTTAACCCTTAGCAGGGCAAAGACCCCAGTCAAATGATCACACAGCTCCCTCATATCTTAATTAAGCGCTTCAACAGTGACAGAACAACGATGAATATTGTCTATTATGTGGGCTTTATCAATCTACTCATTCAAAACTGTTATCAAAACCAAATGCAACCCGTGTATAGGGCTCACAGGAATGATGGAGAGAGAACTGGGCGTCAAAATCATTTATTGCATTAACCCCAGATAACATCTGCGCTTTTAAGTAAAAGTGATCATAAAATAACTGAATGGTTTTGTCTATTTCAAAGGATAAGTAAGGAATTCCATCTTTCAAGCAGTCATCCTTTCAGCTCTTCCAAACTCCACGATAATGGAGGTACTTTTCTTGTTAGGACATTCTGCCCTTCTTTAGATTTGGCGCAAATAACTCTTGACTTTTGGAGTCCAATGAGCACATTACCACTTCCAACTTAGTGGTATCAGATGCTCCATCCATGCAAACCTCAAAGAGGTTATTAAAATTATGAACATTCTCAATCTATTGAACTTTGGTAAATTAACATAGTTACCCAAAAATTGATTATCATAGCTGCAGGGCTGAAGGCACTTTGGTGTCCCTATAAGATTTCCAGAGTTACTGTCATGTGCACATGACATAATAGTGGGGACCAACCCCAAAGATAAGGCTGGACGCCAGGAGGCCCAGAGGGTGAAACTACAGGCCCTCCCTGACCTGAGGCACACCCTAGACCAATGCTGGGTTTGGGAAAGATATACACAGGTTGGGACTAGTGGTGTGCCAAATGCCCAGCCCCTTACAATGGCCCAGGCATTAAAATGGACAGTTTACCGAATTAACGCTGACATTTCTGTTCAGTTCATCAAGGAACGGGGTTTCAAAACCTGTTCCACTTACAAAACAACACGTTCAGGTCAAATCCAACTTCAATTGATCACTCGAGTGAAGTCAGTTTTGGCCTATTTAATTAATTTGGACAGAAGTGTTGCCCTATTGGTGGGTCAGTGCTTGGGTCCACTGCCACTAACCCCATATTCCCCTGTCAATGCTTACATGTGTTTTCCCCGACCAACATTCCTTGTTGGTTGACTTCCTGAATAAACCTTTTCCCGTTTACATTTATTTTAAATTTTATGATATTCCAAACGCTCCTGTGTGCAAACCTCTTTGAGGAGGTCTCACGCTCTGTTAACCTCACCATAGCAAATACCTTGCAGCTATCACTTTGTGCACTGTTTGTTTGCCCAGATTCCCTCCAACCTGGGCCACTTGGCCCCTTTTGCTATGTGCTCTGCGTCGCTTTTGGTGGGTTTTTTATTGGAAAACTCGCATTTCTATGCCTAAGTAGTTATTGCTCTAGCACCCTCTGCTGGGCTCTAATTACTTTAGCACTAATGGCTAGTTCCTGGGAGTTGGTCTTGTGCACCGTGCACTGCCACGCTTGGAACAGATGAGTTATAGACACTCTCCTTACATTAGTCAACCAACCTTTTTTCTTTTGTGCACAAACTTTTTTCCATGTGGAACTTTTCCAAAGTGGAAACAGTGGGCGCCAGCTGTGGGCTTCAGCTGTCATTAGCCGCACCACTGTTTCCTCTTTTTCACAAAGGTTGGAGCAACTTGGCGTTATTAGGGTTGCCTCCAACTGGAAAGTATCCACCCTTCATGTTTGTACCTGGTGGATTTGGACGCTTTGATTCCTGAAAGTTGTGATTCCCCAACTTTCTGCCAAATTAATCAATTTCCATTCTGATAAACAAATTTTCCTTTACCAGCGCATTCAGATGATGCCAGTGGAAATTGCGCAGATGGGCCTGGGGGTGTTGGCCTTGGATAACGTCAGCCATTCCATCGTGGTTCCAGAGATAGGGTCATTTGCATCTAAAAACGCGTTTTATAACGAAACCCTGATATATACCTCTGAACAATATTGGCCCTCTCATGGCTCAGATCTGGAACCCATTCCTGTGTATGGAATCACACCAGAAAATCCCCGTTTGACCTCTTCCATGATCCGCAGAACTCAGGAAGTTGAAAAAGAGCTGCGCCTACAATATGGAAATGTTTATGCACCTGAAGAAGGCATGGAGGGGTATGTGGCCTCAGTAATAAAAGTGGCCAACTATCCCTCCCCCTTCTATGATTCCCAAATCTACCCTTATAGTTTGCTCAAGCCAGAAGAACTTTTAGGTGAGATGGGGGCGTTTTCTGCATTGAATAAATCCCACTCTGGAAACTTCCTCTTTACTGCTACCCTTACATCCCCTTTGGGGAAGTTCACCGCAACCATTTTAGTGGATACTGGTGCCACTAACAATTTTATGGACCAAGACCTTGCTGACTACCTTGAGTTGAGTTACTCACCAGGTGTTATGGTTAGAGGTGGGGCGTCTCAAGATATCCCTGCGCTGAACGTCATGGGGTTGGTGGACTACCAGGTGGGTGCCTATCTTCTGTCTGACCATTTCAAGCTATCAAGAACCTCTTGTTCCCTATTATTTTGGGGGTTGAGTGGTGGAGAAAGTTTGACGTCTGGACTAATTTGAAAGAAAACACTCTATCCTTGTCTTTGGTAAATGGTCACCAGTTGATTGTTCCATTGTCGGAGGATAACGCCCAGGGCCCATTACCTCATTGGCCCAATGTTCCCACTCCTTATCTTTCTCCTTTGCTGAAGACCTCCTCCTCTGTGGGATTTTTCTTACCTTCATGTTTGGAGGGTTTAGAATCCGCTTTTGATGCAGCATCCGCCAATGCACTCCCTGAGCACTCTGAGTTTGGTTGTGACTTCAAGCTCGCGGTGGATCTGGTGTGTATATCTTCCCCCATTTACCCGTTGGCTGTCTAGGAGGAAGAGGCGTTGGATGTGTGGGTGAAGGAACAGTTGGCCAAAGGTGCGATTTTTCAGCGTACCTCCCATGTATGCTTTCCCCTTCTCTTTGTGGAGAAGTCTGATGGTACTTTACGCCCATGTGTGGACTATGGGAACCTAAACAATGTCACTGTACCAGACCTCCATCCCATCCCTTTGGATTCACAGATTGTGCACTATGTGGAGAAGGCGAAGGTCTTCTCCAAGCTGGATTGCCTCAATGCATTCAATCAGATTCGGATTAAAAAGGGACAAGAGTGATTGACCACATTCCATACCAGAAAAGGGACTTTCCAGTTTTGGGTCATGCCCTTTGGGCTTAAGAATGCCCCTGCTATCTTTCAACGCCGCATTGATGCAACGTTGGGGGACTTGTTAGGGGTATGCGCGGTTGCGTACATGGATGACATCCTGGTATTTTCCCCAGATCAGGAGTCCTATGCAGTACAACTTTGGCAAGTGGTGAAGCGGTTAAAGGCAGCCAGCCTTACACTGAAGATAAGCAAGTGTGAATTCTTTAAGTCCCAGGTCACTTTTATGGCAACGTCATGTTTGACCAGGGACAAATGATTACTCCCAACAAGGAGAAGGCTATTCATGAGTAACCTACCCCTTCCTCAGTCAAGGAATTGAGGAGCTTTTGGGGATGTGCACGTTCCTCAAGTAGTTCACTCCCAATCTGTACGAGGTGGCAGCTCCCTTATACAAGGCTAGCGATGCCAAGGTGCTTCACTGATCCCCCATTTTGGAGGATGCTTTCCAAGCAGTGAAGTGCACCCTGTTATCCACGTCTGTTCTCCGCCATGTTGACCATTCCAAAGAGTTCATTGTGTCCACATATTCCTCCAACTTTGCTATAGCGGCCGCCTTGTTACAAGTAGGCGAAGCTGGAATAGAGCATCCAGTGGGATATTTTTCTAGGAAAATGTCTCTGCCCGAGTTGAATTACGCCGTTTATGACAAGGAGCTACTAGCAGTGGTGGAGGCATTTACATATTGACGTCACCACTTAAATGGCTTTACTCAACCATTCTGCATACATACAGATCACTGTGCCTTGCTGTATTACCGTGCCCCTCACGTTCTAACCCCATGGCAGACCCATTGGCATGAGACCCTTTCCCAATTTGCATTCACATATGTGTTCACCAAGGGCAAGGATAATGGTTTGGCAGATGCTTTGAGCCGCAACCCTGATTTAGCAACTGATCCCAAGGAGGTGGAAGTGCACAACACACAGGTTATGATTCCTCCAAGTTAAATTTTGTCACAACTTTCCCCTTTCCCGGCCAATGGGCCAGCGCTTGCACCTCTGGAAAACGCGGAGGAATATGGTATGTTCAGAAAGGTCATCCTTTCTCAGTTGCTGTCAGGCGAATATACTATGGTACTTACAAAGAGCGCTTCAAATCAAGAGGATCTATCCAGGGGTTATCATGTAAAGGAAGAGATATTGTGGTTTTGGGGGCGCCTTTGGGTACCAGCTGGACCACTGCGCCTGGACATCATCTGGGAACATCATGATGGAATCACCATTGGTCATCCGGGGAAGGCAAAGACCTCGGAGTTGATACTTCACACTTACAATTGGAAGGGCTTGCCTGCTCAGGTGGGGCGGTATTGTAAGGAGTTCCTGGTATGAAACCAGATGAAACCCAATCAACAACCTTTAGCGGGGTTGTTGGTACCAGTAAAAAGGCTGATGGGCCCTGGACTTCCCTCTCAGTTGATTTCATTATGGAATCACCAGCCTCAGATGGTTATGATGCCATCATGGTGGTGGTGGACTGGTTCACAAAGTTTTCCCACTTTATTCCTTGCAGAACCAATATAACTGCAGCGGAGGTGGCTAAGCTTTTTGTCACCCATGTGTTTGCACTACATGGGGTTCCTCAAGAAATTATCAGTAACTGGGGCCCTCAGTTTACTTCCGTTTTTTGGGAAGTTCTGTGTAAGACTCTTCAGATTTGCCCTTGCCATTCAGCTGCCTATCATCCCCAATCGGATGGGCAGACTGAACAAGTGAACCAATGCTTGGAACAGTTTCTGTGGTGTAACACCGCTGCAGATCATTCTGATTGGGTTTCTCACCTTCCCATGGCCCAGTTTAGTTACAACAATACCTTGCACTCCTCAATCAGTTGTTCCCCATTTTTTGCCAAACATGGCTTTAACCCCACCTTTAATATGGAGCCCAGCTGTGGGTCTAAGGTTGAAGCGGTGGTGGACTTTGCCAAGACCATCAAGAAGGTCCACCAGGGAGTTTCCACAAGCTTGGAGGCAGCAATGCAAGTGTATAGGAAGAACGCTGATGTGAAGCGCCAAGTAGGTCCAGCGTACAAGGAAGGAGATCTTGTGATGCTTGATGCTCAGAACATCCCTATCAAGCAGCCATGCAAGAAGCTAGAGCCTAAGATGATTGGCCCTTACTGCGTTGTTAGAAAGGTGGGCCATGCCTCATACCAGCTGGATCTTCCCCCTTCATTTTGGATCTTCTCAGTTTTCATGAGAGCAAACTTACATTGTTTGAGGGCCCCCCACCAGAGACACCTGATGCCTATCTCGTAGATGGGGCACCAGAGTGGGAGGTGGAAGAGATAGTTGCCTCCCCCCGTGTTAAAAGAAGGCTTGAGCACCTGGTATCCCGGAAGGGCTTTGATGCTTCAGAGTACAGTTGGGTTCCAGCGCACAAATGTGTGCATGCCCAAGATTTGATTGATGCCTTCCACAAGCATTCTCCACAGGCTGCTGGATCCCAACCTAAACTGACCGTTGCCACCATGAAGTAGGCCCCTGCCCACAAGAACTTTTCCCTTGTGCAAGCCCCTGGAGGGAGGGTTGAGCCCCATCAGGAGGAGAGAGTAATGTCATGTGCACATGACATAAAAGTGGGGACCAACTCCAAAGATAAGGCAGGGCACCAGGAGGCCCAGAGGGTAAAGCTACAGGCCCTCCCTGACCTGATGCACACCCTAGACCAACGCTGGGTTTGGGCAAAATATGCCTAGGTTGGGACTAGTGATGTTCCAAATGCCCAGCCCCTTACAATGGCCCAGGCATTAAAATGGATGGTTTACCAAATTAACACTGATGTTTCTGTTTGGTTCATCAAGACACAGGGTTTCAAATCCCGTTCCACTTACAAAACAACATGTTCAGGTCAAATCCAACTTCAATTGATCACTCGAGTGAAGTCAGTTTTGGCCTATTTAACTAATTTGGACAGAAGTGTTGCTCTATTGGTGGGTCAGTGCTTGGGTCCACTGCCACTAACCCCATATTCCCCTGTCAATGCTTACATGTGTTTTCCCCAACCAACATTCCTTGTTGGTTGACTTCCTGAATATACCTTTTCCCATTTATGTTTATTTTAAATTTTATGATATTCCAAACGCTCCTGTGTGCAAACCTCTTTGAGGAGGTCTCACGCTCTGTTAACCTCACCATAGCAAATACCTTGCAGCTATCACTTTGTGCACTGTTTGTTTGCCCAGATTCCTCCAACCTGGGCCACTTGGCCCCTTTTGCTATGTGCTCTGCGTCGCTTTTGGTGGGTTTTTTATTGGAAAACTCGCACTTCTATGCCTAAGTAGTTATTGCTCCAGCACCCTCTTCTGGGCTCTAATTACTTTAGCACTAATGACTAGTTCCCGGTGTTGGTCTTATGCATCATGCACTGAAACACTGGGAACAGGAGAGTTATAGGCACTCTCCTTACAGTTACTAGTACAAGGAGATGGATTAAAACGCCATTGATCTGCTGTTTCATTAGGGTATGTGGAAGCACCAATGGTCAGTATAGAGGGAACAGTCTCACTGTTCCTTTTCATCAAAGGGGTTTCCAGAGCAGATCTTCCCTGGTAACACTTGCAAATATCCTGAATCTTCAACTTAAAATGATCCATCATTTCAGAAAACTGGTGAAGTTCCTCCTGCAACTTAATTGCCATATTACCAATTGTTTGGGAGAGGTCAGCAAGTCTGATTGAAAAATGCTGTTTTCACTTAATAAGGGGATTTCATACTGTCCCTAAGTCTTAAGTTCCATATGCAAAGAGTCATTCTCTTGATACAGTTTGGTATCAAGGCAATCAAGACGTCATTAAAGGATATCCATAAAATTTTAAAAAAAATCTTTTAAGTATCATTCATGACCTATTAAATTTCTAAAATTAGGCTTAAGCGAGCTTTTATCTTCTCATCATTAGTAAATTTCACTGGAATGATTTAATGGGGCCTTGTAGCTAGGGGTCTTAAAGCTGGACACTATAACGTTATATTATTGCATTACATCCATCTCAAGGTAACCTTCTGCTGGGTGGTCTTAATTTAAATTTAATAAAAATTGCTCAGCGGAACAAGGTGTAACCCCTGTAGTGAGCACAAATATTGAAACTGACATTAGAAAGTCATATCTAAAGTTCACATGTAACTACACCAATAACTCAAAGTACTGCATGAAGACAGTAACTTTGATAAAAACCTTACAAAAAGAAAAGATGTTTTCAGCAATAGGTTTTTTATTTAAGAAAAAGAGAACATCCTGTAGTATCATATACTGCCAGAGGCTCACAGACGTGCTCAAGTAATTGATCTGATAGAATGATACAACTTATTTCAGAAAAATATTACCTTCTCCATTGTAAAATTCTCTCAGATATCCTAAATCTGGCAGACTTTTCATTGGTGCTTTCCATGGTATCTAAGAAGCAGCTTCGAATTTAGACTAAAATTGTAATATCCAAATTGGGTCTGAAAACAAATAACTAAAGTTAAGGAATTATCATGTAAAGATGCATTATGCCAAATTTAGTCAAGTCACTGCCTATCCGCCATAGTAGATATATGACACTATTACCAATGGTTTTATGCTGACAAGGGGAAACGTAGAATAGTACGTTAAATAAAATAGGGGGATATATAATGATCAAGACCACAGTGTCAGGAGCCAATAAAGTTAGGAAATGAGAGATGTGCTGGCGGGTTTTCAGGGATTTGATTAAATTGTAAATTAATACTTTAGTCACTACATATACGTTTAGAGGCCACGTGGCATAATAACAACTATACCAATCAGGTCCTTATCTAATTGCTAGTTATTGTATGACATTAATATATAAAAACACTATATCCAGATAGTTGGTCAAACCTAATTTACAACAGATCAATTGGAAAAACATTTAGAGCAGAATTGACCAAGTAATTATGAAGATTATAAATCAAAGAGAAAGAACTGGAATGGAAAGGGGAGGATACCCCAGTGGTAGAATAGAGACCTCTACCGCTGCCTCCCCGAGTTCGATTCCGGTAGAGGAACTTTGGGTAGGGGACAATTATGACTGTGTTGGCGTTGCGCACCAATGCCCCGAACCGAGATAGTGAATAGCAAAGACGGTCCATGGAGTTCCTGGCCTATCATACGCCGCGCATGGAGGTTTTCCGGATTTTATCCTCCTTTCCCATTCATTCGATTTTCTCCTTAATCGGTGCGGTATCGTCCCCAGGTCGGCCCACCCCAAATAAAATAAGAGAGAACTGGAATGGGGCGTTGAATGTCCAAAGACAAATTGATAGAAACTTATCTATTAAAAAAGTAGATGTAACAATTTGTTTGTAATATGTAAACATCGGAATGATAAATACTAGCATAACGTTGGATAATGGATTTATTATAATCAATCTACTGAGAAACAAAGGTGGCTTGGCGAGGTAGTCTTAGGTAATACTCCTGTTCACGATTATTCATACATGACAGTTTTGAGATATAAATATATTACAGTATGGGTATTAAAGTCAACATCATATTTTTGGTCAAAACCAAACTCTCGACAGAGTTCATCTCTAAATTTAGTTTAAGTGTGGTTATAATATTAGCAACAGACATGGTTATTAATTTTTTTCAAAGGTGATTTACTCATGGACAATTAACAACTAAAATTATAAGCAAACGTTGCCGCAGATAATTCAGTTTTTGAACTGGATGGGGTTGCATATGACAAGTTTCTTAAGAGTAGCTGATAAAGTACATATATCCTTATAACCTATTTGTTTTTGGATGGTAAAATGACATCAATGCCCAAATTAATACCATCACTTATTAAGCCTTGAAAATATATGCGTTTTAAAGTTACTCATATTATCTGTTAAAATAACTTGTAAGCAACTATTGTAGTGTATTAGATACTCCATTACAAATGTAGAAGCACTTCTGGCATTTACTTTGGCTACATCGAGCATCTAATTCCAATTAGTCAGGTTAAAAATTGACACAATGATATATCAGCTCTTCACAGTATTCATAGTATACGCCCAATAAATGTCGATAGATATAGTGTGCCATAAAACTAAGGCTTCTTTACTCAAGAAGTGATTTCCTTCTTATAGTGCTTGTGGGATTGACACATTGCATAAAATCAAAAAGTCCGTGCAACATCAAAATTAGTGATTTTTAATAATAATTTTGACAAAAAAGCTCTAATGTTTTTTGTAGGCCACATATCCAATTTATAAGCTGCATTAAGCTTTGTTTGTTAACCCTTTCAATCATTCGACGCATATATGCGTCCAAAAATGAGGGTGATGTAAATCTGAAAACGCATATATGCGTCCAAAAACCGAGGGGTATGTAAATCTAAAAACGCATATATGTGTCCAAAAAATGAGATTTACATATATTTATTTTAAAATTTGTCGAGTATTCGTGTTACGGACAAGGACCAAATTTACCAGAAAAATTATGTAACGAACAAGGACTGAATTTACCAAAAATTTATGTTACGAACAAAGACCAAATCTACTAGATATTTATATTACGGACAAGGACCAAAATGATTACAAAAAGAGTGAACGACGGCTAAGAAATTCGTGCCAAATTTAAGGCCAAAAAAACGTATGATTTTTTTTGAAAATGACTGAAAGGGTTAAGAAGGTTTTGAAAACAGTAGGGATCTTTTGAAGATATAGAGTAGTTGGACTTTGATGAAATTTGTATTTTCATCGCCTTGTTTAAATCTTAACCTCCAGTGGTTAGTCCTAAATATTACTAATTATATTATCTCATATAGATCGTCTGCTTCACTTTGTAGAACCAGAACTATTATCAAATACAATCGTTTATCTTCATTTTGATGTAAAATACCAGCGTGATGTACAATGTTAAAATCTTACGCTTGCATTTTTAAGAACAATGGGCCAATCGCACTTCTAGCTCTTTAGATTGTGCAGCCATATAAGAGAAAAGTGGTTTGTTAACTCCTAAAATATACCCTATGGATCTACTCTGAATTGTCTAAGGAGTATGTCACCACAAAACATTCACGATCCATTTTTAGTGTAATTCCAATGTTTGTTCAGTTTTTAACTCATATGCTACAGGGTGTTTCCACCAGCTCTGTCCACCTGACCCAGTATGACACCCACTGCTATTTAAATATACATTCTCTTTGTATAATAAAAGGGCGATCAAAATTTAGATATTTCAATAATGATTAATTCATTATAAGCATTTAAATGCATCAAACAAGTTCTTTGCTTCTTTTTTTAGTACTAGATGGTCCCAAGGTTCTTTGCTTCTTCATTCCATATAAAGCCTTTCTTAGGAACCTTCAATAGTTAGAAAAGTGGTTTATATATGGAAGCAAAGTTCTTAATAAAGCGGCGTTAGTACTAAACTAATACTAATGTGTACTTGAGTCCAAACTTTTTGGTCCTAACATGGAAAAGATTGCCTCAACTTAAGATTTTGGAGGCTGTAATCCCTTGTAATTTACAATAAAAGCATAATTCAGTTTTTTTCTTAGAAAGATTGCATTATTAGGCTCTATCTTTAAGTTTTTTTGTTAAATCATCTAATATCTTTTAGGTTTGATAAATGATTTGTAAATATGCGACTGAAAATTTTTATCGTGTAGTAAAAAAGAACGCATTACAACTTTAAATCACCTAACATGGCACCAATCACTCAATGAAATTTAGCTGGCACATTTAAAGACCTTGAAACATTTGCATTAGTTAATATAGCCCTTTTATGGTTATAATCGCATATTTCTCATCTACTCTTTCCGGCAGATCAATCTGCCAATAGTAGAAATTAGATCCTGGTTGACAAAACAGAGCATTTCCTAGCTGATCCAAAGCATTATCTATGTGCAGCAGCGGATATGAGTCCTTTTCTGTTTTTGTTCAGCCAACAGTAATCTATGACAACTTAGTTGGATACATTTTGCCTCTTTCAATCAAAATTGGACTTATCAAAGGATTTAATTATGGAACCAGCAATCTATATTCAAGTAACTTCTGATTTTGTTTTGACTTATGGCCTTAGTTTCTCATGATCTTTAGATCTTTAAATTTTAATTTGTATCAGATCCAAATTTTGACCTTATGAACTGTACCTAAACACGGCAAAGGTTGCAATTGTTTTATAAAACCCTTTGGAATTTTTTTCAATTATTATAAGAAACTCATTCTTATATATATGTTCAAAAATTTGGTAGATGGTTTCATAATTATGGCTATTTTGCCTTATATTTTAGGTCATTGGGTAATCCCATCTCTTCTAAACTACTAAAGTCATGGAAAGATACTAACTCAGTTAGGTTCAAGTGAGCATATGCTACAATCTGATTTTTTTTTCTTTAAGAGTGATCTATTTAATAAATTGGCAACAATAACTTTCATTTTACTATGAAGAGGGATTAAATCTAGGTGTGACATATGGTTTATATTGGGTGTAGTTGTGCACACCCATAACCACAGGCCAAGGGGAGGTAAAAATGCTATAGCAGGTTTGAAAACTGTTCTGGCTAAAACAATTTTTGTTTCTTCCATCCCCTCTTATTATTATTCAATTACTGATATGGAGTTATAAAGAATATTTGGGTGGTCATGATGTGTGTGGTTTCTGCCATTACTAAACCTTTTTTAAAAGACTTATGGTTTATATATAGCTTTCTTCCATGGTGCAATAAAATCTTAAAATAGATTTTTTAGGCTTTATAACATAAGCTCAGTTTCAACAAAGGTTTTTTTCTTTGGATGATTTTATTGGCCTTCAAGCAATAAAAGGTGTTCCATGATGATTTTCTGTTTAATAATGTGGATTCCTTCACTCCAATGTACTTCAGGTTCAACTTATTGATCATTATGCTTATCCAACTTTAATTAGCATTGATTCCCTTGGCTAATGACTTTCCACTCACCCTCACAAACTTGAAAAAAATATGGTTCAGATGCACCCTGTAGTGAGAACCACTTATGAAAAAGTGTTTTAATTCAAAGAGCCATGGAGGGGTGGTTTAATATTTGCTTTCAGTATGAGGACAGGAAGCAAAGCTGAGCCAAAATAGTTAAGTTGACATCAATTTAAAGGAGGTAAATAAACTTAGAAACTTGTTTTATGAACATTCTGAATAGACTAAAAGGTATATTTTCAAGATATAAATAGAAACAGATATAATTTGCTAAACATAGAGTAATTATTAATGATAGAGAGTTGAATTTTATAGGTGATGAAAAAAGTTGAACCACCCTCATATGTGGCAGATAGAAATCTAATGAAAACTTAATACCCAACAGAGGTAGTTTAATATGTAGACATTGGTATACTTACTGGGAAGCAATTAATGCTAATCAATCTACTTAAGGATCATATATATTAGAGTAAATTATAAAAAGGCATACTTGTAATTGTGAGGCAATATTGTCCTAAAAATAAATATTTCATGGAACGTGTACCAAAAATAATTTAATGACTTGCTAGGTCATTGATAAAGTCATTTAAATAGTAATTAGTTAGTCTTTTCTTAACAATGTCTAAAAAGTGCATCAGACACTCAATTTTTTGGCATACAAAAAGTTTGGAAAACAAGCCAATGTTTTATAAATATAAAGTTACTGACAGCCTTTATTAATCTCGTGAATTAGTAACTAAGTCAGAACTTCCTAAATAAAGCCTGAAACGTGTGGCAAAAAAGCTAAAATTTGTGAACATTAATAGCTTACTGGCGATTAGGCCAAGAGTTCAAGACATCCAAATCACTACATTTGGTATTAAACAAAATAGATAGTTAAAAAATTAATTAACTAACTACTTTCACATTATTCAAAGAATGAATATCTGACCAATAATAGATTCCAAAACCTGATGCACTTGGGGAGTAGATGATTCATAATACCAGCCTTTCATGTGAAATAGAGAGTAGGACGAGAAGAATAATGTTAAATATTATAGAGTGTTGATCTCTGGGGAAAATAATTGTAAATATCAGCTTAATATATCATTAAAATAATAGGATTAATTGAAAATTTAAAAGCTTGTATAATACTTTTGAAGCCTATAGTACAGGTGAGTGGTGCACCATATATATAAATAAATACTAATTGCTAGTTAACCTTGATATTTATAAAACTAATATACTATCAATACAAGGCTTTGCTCACATTAGGGCAAAGCTAAAGAGAGTATTTTGGGTAAACAAATTTTTACATCTGCCTGCTATCACTCAATGTTTTCATTTATGCCAATCCTTGCCAATCACATAAGTAATTTAAGTATCCCAATAGATTTTTAAGTTTAAAAATATAAATTCAATTTATTTGAGGTATGCAGACCAGGGGACAGCCAGTACCAAAACTCAAAAATAAAATAAAATAACCAAATTAAAAAATGACCAAGAAGACAAAACAAAAACAACAAACCAGGTGGGGGGACCATCTAGTACTAAAAAAAAACAAACCAGGTGGGGAGTGAAAACTGCTAACCCACAATGGCTAAGGGTGAGGGGGGTCAGGCAGTTTGTCTGCAGATGAGTTCACAATGACTATGTCATGTTGGTTGGAGAGATGGACTAAAGCGGAGAGCCAGGACGTTGGAGCTCAGCGTAGTGTGAGTGGATGGCAGTGTAGTATGAGTTCTCCACCTCCTCATCAAGATTAGTGTGGTAGAATGCTTCAACAAATTCTGCTATGTGAAATTCAGCTTGAATGCAGGCTTCAGAGAGTTGGGCAAAATCAGAAATAATCTGGTGGGTGATTTTAGCAGGTGGGTTAAAATCTGCTAGTTTAGCAATATGCATGACAGCGGCTTTGGAATTATCAATTAGTTTGAGATATTGCTGCAGGGAGATTCTGGGCAATTGTGGGGAAGTAGAGTGTGGGCAGCCCTAGTTGGTATTGAGCCACTGATTTGGACACTGCTTTGTGTAGGTTTGGGCATTGGGGAGAGGCCACCGCAGCTAAGGTGAGCTGGTGGTCACTTTGGTAGGGGGCGGCATTGGGTTTAGGAGTGAAAAGTTTGGGAGGTGAGGTATTATTAAAATCAGAAAGGAAAATTCAGCCTGACACTAATCAAACTATCTGAGAGGTTGACCAGTTTGCTCACTCATGATAACACTATCTTATTTTTCAATCTTGGCCAATAGGTCCTATAGATTCTGGTTCATGAGAATAGTGGCATTAGAAGTTGGGTGGGTGGTAGTTGGTGAATGGGTTTCTTGGGAGCGAATAGCAGTCCAAGCCTGACTCTGATTGGCTGGAGTAGAATTGGGTGGGTTAATGTGGGTGGTTGATTTGGTGGGGCTGATTTCCCACTCTGGCCCATCAAATGAGAATGTTGAGTGGGAGGGGGGCAGCAAACGCCCCATTCAGAACCTGCTAAATGTAGCTCCAAAGCCGCATCAGAGGAAGAGGCTCAGGGGAAGGGTTTTTTTAGAATGGTCAAGTCCAAAACATAGGGGATAAAATTGGCGACCATTATTCACCCAAGCAAAAAAATGTGCTCATGCGATGCTGAAATATGAGCATGGGGATATTTAGTGGGGTATGGCAGGGTGGTGTGGGATAGTGGTGGCAGTTGCATGAGGGGCAACAAGGCGCTCCACAATGGAGGGAACAGCAAAGATGAGGAGATGATGAGAGCCATATGCCATAGCCCCACCATCAGCTGATCATACAAAACTTGGGGTGGGAGGTGGGAAGGAAGGGATGCAAAGGACACCACCATTGTGGTGTCTGTTGGCAGGCAAGTTTGGGTAGTAAGATAGAAGTATTATAAAAATAAGGGGAATAGAAGCTGCTGCTGCAGCGGCCTCCTCTATCTGGAATCCAATATTAAAATCGCCCCTAAAAGGGCGAAAATGAATAAAGCAAGCCAGCAAAAATGAGGTTGCCAATTCAATAATTGCCTTGTTGGCAAATGGGAATAAAAGCCTTTAGTCAACTTGAAGGCAAAATCAGATTGTGGATTAAGGGAGGGTGAGAGGATGGGGGCGAGAAGGGTGGATGCACGACAGGTGGAGCGCTAAGTCCTGTGGGGGACAAAATAACTGAATTAGATGGTGGGCTATCTGACCTCATGCAAATGCGTTTGCCTGCAGGGCAGAAAATTCTAGGTGGCGGATCACCGCTACCCCACATTGGAGCAGCAGGCATCTGATCCTTAGACATTTTGTATAAAGGCGTGGTCAGATGACAATGGTAAATTAAACTTTTCTTAATTTAATTGCTCAAAAGTGAACTTGAGCGGAAAGGTTAAAATTACAAAATATTGACTTTATAAAGCAATATAGTAAATGAAGTACACATTATTTTTTGAACAGTGCCAGCCATAAAACTTATATCGTCCTCTTATGTTTTTTTTTATTTAAAATAATTTATGTTTTAACTTTATTTACATTGTAATAATTCTTTAAAATCTATTAGCAAACTTACTCATGCTCTGATATGGTCTTATCTACTATTGAAGGTTTATGTGACAGATAAGATTCTTCTGTATTGCCACAAAGAATTTTGCACCTGAGCCTAATTGAGGGCCACCGGTAGGAGAGCGCACCTCAGGTAAGGTCCCTAAACCATTGACTGGACGTTATGCTAACTATGAGCCCTTTAGCAAAGGTAAGACCAATAAAAAGGTGAGCAGAAAGGTATGACCTCATAAGATAGAAAGACGCAATAACCTTGCCAAACTTACTTCAGTTTTTTATAGATGCCAGTCAGCTGATCTATATCAAAATAATGTAATCACTTGGTTTAGAAAATTTTTTTATTTTTAAATTTATTGAGGGGAAGGCCGACCATGGGATGGACACTTCCAAATATGACTCAGGACAGATAAACTTAGTACTGGGGGAGGCACCCCAGAGAAGCGATGCTATCTCTTGTTGCCAGTGGGAACGCCACTTATGGGGAGGGGGAGGGAACGTGTGAAGGGGCCATAGCCACTATTGAGCACGTGTGGAGGAAGGGGTCTGATTTGATGAACCAGACTGGGAACCAGGAGGAGACCAGCTGTCGGCGACGTGGTGGGAGGTATCCAAACATCCACGCTTAAAAGTGGTCCACCAAATGAGACTGGAATCTGTGGACAGTTTCTGGGAGGGTGGGGGTGGAGCCTGCAATGGCATCTAAGACAATCGTGTGGATGGTCCACATGGCGATTGCAACCACCAGAGCATGGAGGGAGGGTGGAAGGGAGGATGCCATTGATAGAGCAAACATATCTCCTGACAGACTGAAAAATGCATTTGACCCTGGCCCAGCAGACGTTGAACTTCGCGCCATATCACTTTAGAGGTGGGGCACTTCTCCAGGCGGTGGAACAGCGTTCCATACTGGCTGCACATGACAAAGGATGAGTTTAAAGTGTTAGAGCGCTTAGCTGTATGATACACCTGCCTCAGGCAGTGCCACACATGGGAGCGGACTTGAGGCTGCAACAGAGGGTGATGTACATATTTCCAGATTGTTTTTTGGGTCTCAATGGAATAAGGGATGTCCATCATGTCCAGGTAGTCCACCCTGGATAGGACATGGGGCTGAATTGGGATCACGCCATCATGGATGGTTAGCCCATGTACCTCTTGTGTGAACTGAGGAGAGGGGAGGCCTCTTTGGGTTGTATGTCCACTAATACAAATTCTCCACTCTGCGCTCCGCATGGAGAGTAGGATTTGTTTGTAGTTGGTTTTTGTCCCGTGAGGACCTGTGGCCGATGTGTGTGATGCGAGGTATTTCATCAGGGAGTGGGGGTTCGATGGATTGTTGAGGCCCAAGGCTTGGGAGAAGTTGGAGCGGGCTGCACGGGACCAGTGTTGGGATGGGAGTGTAGGAGCGGTGATGGCCGCGATCCAGGTGCCCAGGATCTTGGCAGCATGGGCTTCAAAGTTAAGCAGGCCCATGCCACCATGATGATGAGGGCCAAACATGACCTCTAGCCACACTGGTGGAGGGCGGCCTGACCAAAGCCATCCTTGCAGCAAGGCATACAAGGATTTGAAGAAGCTTGGGGAGAAGGGGATGGCGTGGGCTCTGAACCAGACTTTGGATAGGAGCATAGAGTTGGCTAGAACAACCCTGCCAGTGAGGGTAGTAGGGTGGACTCTGAGAGAGGCGATTCGCTTTGTCACGTTGTCCAGAATATGGCACTCCATTACTGCTGACGCGTATCCGCCTGCCTCCATCCACACGCCCAGATGGTGCACCAGTCCTATAGTAGGACGTGGCACAAAGGGGAGCACCAGTGGAGTGGTGTGTGTTGAGTTAGTAAGGCGTGGGCGTGGGCGAGCAGATGGGCCAGGTTGGGAACTAATTGCTGGGGCCCAGCAGTTCTGAAACCGACCAATGAGGATGATTTCAGTTTTGGAGGCGTTCAGTGCCGCGTTGCTTACCTGAGAATATTCCTGGATGAGAGCTTCAAGCGCGCGTGCATCTTGATTATTAGAAACCCCAACCACACAATCATCTGCAAACGCCAATATCTTGACTAGGGCTTGGCCTGGCACATGGACCCCAGTGAGTTGGGCATTCACATTTCGCAGTAGTGGGTCAAGGCTGAAGTTGTATAAGAATGGGCTGAGGGGGTCCCCTTGTCGCAAGCCCCTTTGAGGGCGGACTACTTCCATTAGGAAGCCAGGGCCATGCACTGCCATTGTTGCAGATTCCGTGAGCAGCATCACCCAGTTGATGAAGCGAGGGGGTAGGCGGAATTGATGGAGGCAGGCCCTTAGGTATTCCCAGTTTACTCTATCATAGGCCTTTTGTTGGTCCAAGAATACAAGTGCCCCAGAGGCTGTGGACTGACATACATTAGCCACAGAGTGCACGTTATCCCAAATCGACCTTCTGGGGATGAAACCAAATTGTTCTGGGGAGATGGTGGCAGATGCTACAGTCCCTAATTGGTTAGCCATAATTTTTGCTAAAATTTTGGTGTCTGTGTTTGTTAGAGAAATGGGGCGCCAGTTGGCTAAGTCTAGCTTATCCTCTTTCTTGAAGAGTGTGACAGTAAAGGCCTCATGTCCTCCTGGTAGGAGGCATGTTTCCAACAGGCTTTGGTTAAGTGAGGCAAGCAGAAGTGGGGATATATATTTGAAATATTTTTTGTAGAACTCATATGGAATGCCATCTGGGCCTGGGCATTTTTGGTTTGGCGCACCGCAAATGGCTGTCCATAATTTGTTCAGAGTAATTAAATTCATTATTTCCATGTATCAGAAAATGGTGCAGATATGAGCTCAGTCAAGAAATTCTGCCACTTCAGCTGGCTGAATTGGTTCAGCTCGGTACAACTCAGAGTAATATTTTTGCGTTTTGATTGACACTTCAGCCAGTGTATCCACAATAGAATTATCCAATCTTCGCACCTGTGTGCAGGCCACGCTCTGGCGTGGTGTGAAATTTTTTTAAAGAAATATGTGGTGCACTTGTCACCTTTTGTGATGCATGTGGCTCTGTATTGAACACAAACCTGATGTTTGTGTTGCTTTTTGAGTGCATTGAGGTGGGCAGCTGCCTCCACCCACTTCCAGCCCCATGCAGGGCTGTATCCTGTAGCTGGAATGTTGGACTTCAAGTGTGCCAATTCTGCCAGAGCATGTGAGATAACCACCAATGTGGCTCGTGAGCATCTGGAGGAGAGATGGCGAGAGTGGTGGATGGTGTCCTCTTTGAAAGTTGCCCATGTGGAAATGGGGTCCACGCAAAACGGTGCAACAAACTTTTTTGCCAAAGTTGCCTCTTCCACCCATGTGGAAAATCCTGGCAACGCGAGCTCAGGGGGTGCAGATTTTGCACCAATGTGGGGCCTTAGCAACTGTGACAGGTAGGTGGTAGGTTATCAAGACCAGTCGGTGGTCAGAGAATTCCATTTTTGTTGTTTTGAAGTGGGAGATGTGGGGTTGGAATTTCGCCGGCGTTAGAATAAGGTTGATGCGGGTCATAGACCTTAATTGGCCGTTGTGGATGTGGGGACACATCATGTTTTTGAGCAGCGGGGAAGGTTGCAGCAGTGAATTCATTAACCCAAGGGTGGCCTTTAGAACGCGTAGTTCTATGTGACCCTGTGGGGCATGGGGTGAGGGAGGCCACCGGTCCATTGGTGAGGTTAGCCAACATTTCATGTCACTGACTAGGAAAGAATCAAGGGTAGCGGGAGGGATTTGACCAACAAGAAAAATTCCTCGAAAATCGTGTGCACCATTTAGGGCATAGATGTTGACAATTGCGTGTGCTACATCAGCCCATGAGAAGGTGACGACAAGCACTCAGCCATTTAGGAATGTTTCTGAGGATACAAATTTGAAAAAATTATTTTTCCAAATTAGCACCCCACAGTGCTTCGACCAAAAGGATAGGGATAGGAGGAGCATTGTTTTCAAGTTTCCTCGGAACCTCATGGACAGTGGGACTCCTGGATGGCCAGGATATCCACGGGTAAATTGTGTTGTAAAAAACTCAGTTTCCTAGCCTGGGATGGGGAGGCCTTGAGTCCAGTGATATTCAATATCCCTAAAGTGAAGGTTCCCCCATCTTACCTTAGGTGCAAGGGGTGGGCCCCTGGGCCCACCAGTCTCTTCTAGGTCCCCACAGGCTTTTACAGCAGTGCAGGTGTTAACAGCAACAAAGTCGGAGTTTTTGTTGTTTTATGCAGAAAGAGTCACATTGGCTTTGCCTTCACTTTTTGTTTTCCTGACGTCGGACGAATTTTTTGCGGTGCAGATGAGTTTGGTGCACCGTTGAGCAGGTCAAAATTTTTTTTCAGTTGGGATAAGTCCCAAGTCAGTTTTGACCAGAGCTTGGGTGCAACAATTGGGTGAGATCGAGTCTCCCATTGGATCCTCAGATTGAGTGGCCCGCTCAGCATGGGCTTCCCAATCTGATTGGTTAATGGATTCCCAAGTTGCTTCCACCACAAAGGTTTCCATGTCCTCCTGGCGTTGTGAGTGTGGGATAGCGGTGGTGGCCTTGGCCGTTTCCTTGGCCGCGGCCCTATGGGCCTTCTTGGCCTTCTTCCATTCTTGTGGGGAGAAAGGCTTTACCAATAGGTAGCAGCCTTATGCTCCCCACGGGAAAGCCTCCTTGGTGCTTGCAGTTGGTTTGTAGTGCGTTCTCCATTGGCCATGGCCGCTGAGGGGTGCTCTTGGAATGTGCCGCCCTCCTTGATGGGGCATGTGTGCACCTTATGGCCAAATGCATCACAGTGGGTGCAAATGGGGGGTGCACTGTCCACGGTCACCTGGAATGGGTGGGTGGTATGCCCTGCAATATCAATAAAAGTGGAGTGCGGGATCTGGGTTAGGTCCTTCACAATCTCCTCAGTTGGGGGGTCAGAACTGCGATGGCTTTGCCAGTGCACAGGTGTGGCATCAGCGTGAAGTGTCGCATTTTGAAAGATTGTATTTCACCGTATATGGTGAGACCATTTTTCAGGTGTTGTTCCAAAATGTCACGTTTTACCGTAGTAGGCAAAAAGTAAAACGTGAGAAAAATTTGGTTTGATTTTGTCCATCTGGTGCATTTGGTTTTGATGACCCATTGCCCTTCGGGGAGGTTGACCACTGTGTGCACCACTGCAGCCTCATCTGCTGCTTTTTTGCTTTTGAAACCTAGGTCCAGCCAACTGCATGACATGGAGTGAGGTGCAACGTACACCGCGGTCAGGAAAATTTTGTGTACATCTTCACAAAATTTTTCCCATAAGGCCATTTTTTGAATGTCCAGATACACGCGGACTTCAAATTCCACCAACAAAAGTGGTTGGGAGTGTGGCGTGTTGATGTACTGGTTGCATCGTGCTTACCATGCAAGTATCTCCAGGGAAATCGTGACCGCCAGTTTTTTAAGATTTTTGTCTATTCTGCCGGATTCTCTGGGGCGTTTTCAAACGTTGGAGGCCGCGGGCCTTCCACCTGCTCCTCTTACCCTGCTTGCCCAACTGCTCCCTGACATGGGCGCAGACTAATCTCCTCTGTGAGATTATCAAACTAGATTCAGTCTTGAATTGAATAGGTTGCAAAAGTGTTTGCAATGAGAAAGAAAAGTCCACTTTGGTTGGTTTAGAAATTTTGCTTTTATTTTTAACTTTTATTTAATTATTCTAAAGGTCAATGTGCAAAAAGCACCTTCGCCTGTTTGTAAGTATGCTTTAAATCTGCAAGAAGTGTGGGGAATGTTCTCATAGACTTTGTGGGAGGAAGGTTTATGTCAGCCCTATTTCAAGAAGCTTGGCATTCAATGTTATTGCCTAGGTCTTTTTGATATGCTAGGCGGGTAACCTTAGTATTATAAAACATAATGACTGCTTGCTTCTCCTTTGATATATTATCTAATCAAGCTTTTTTTACATCCTACTTGCATTGATTTTGTTTACATAAGCAATTATATCATGAGAGTTATATAGCTTCATGACTCTCTGAGAGGTGATGCAGGATCTAAACCCAGATCATCAGGGAATTTACTAATGACAATAAAGATAGCATTTTACAGCAGATGGCGCTCACGCCTTGGTAGCATAGATGCAGGATGAATTGTCTTGAGATTTCTAATTTTCACAAGAAGGTAAAGCTTAGATAGACTTCTTAGAGGAGTTTATTACTAGTTTATAGTCGCTGTCTGGACCTTGGGGAGTCTTAATCAAAGAATTCTCAGACTTAGTTAAGGCGATTTCAAAACAGCATTTATATTAACAAAAAAACCTTAGAATAATTTATACTTTCTGGAGAGATCATCACCTAGGAGAAACCAGAAACTCTTAAAATGGTAAATTTTATAGTTTCTATATAATGTGATATGGAACAACAGAGAAGTTGATCAAAAAAGGTAATTAAAGGAAAATTGGGGTTAGTCATTATTTTTTAATTTTGGATTTTAAGCTAAACAATTCTCTTGACTGTAGATGAGGTTCTAAATGGATCTCAAAGCTGTAAAACTAGTAGAAAGGTTGATGAATATGAAAAGATAGGGTAAATAAACTACTTTATTGAGCCTAAAGGTATCAGATTTTATAGGGCGGGTGGGGACATGATGCTGAGAGGACCTCCTTGGCACCGTATGATCAGGATGATCTATTTACTTCCAGATTTACTGCTTTGTTGACACCTTCGTTGTTTTTTATTGACATTGTCCTTATGACTGCATTGTTAGGAGTCACACTTTTTAAGCTTCATAAAATAAGTTGCAGTTTCATAGTGCAACTCCATTGATTCATGTGCGCATGATGCTACCTGATCAAATTTTCCAGAGATGACTACAGGGACTTGTTCTAATATTATAAGGTCTTGAGAGTTGACTTATTGATGATTGATTATGGAATAGGGATCTCTTCTTGTTATTATCTTGAATCTTGATAACGCCACCCTCAAGATGAAATCATAGGGGATATAGGGTCATAGGAACTAGCCATGAACTCATTTTATCCCTGTCCCTTTAGTAACGTCAGAAATGGAGTACTAAGAATTCACTTTATTTTTACCCAGTGGTGTCCAGACAAAAGAATGTTAAGCTTGCTCTTGACTTCCAGGTAAATGACGATAAAAGCTGACTAGGCTTAACTGGAAAGACAGTAAGGAGGATTAGCTGACGTTGAATCAGGATATCTCCTTTTTTGGTGTTGACAATAACCTGAGTGGCAAGGGCTTATGTAAGATATTCTGATATCAGACATGATGGGAAGTATATTGATCTTTTGAATCTCTCAGCCAAATTAACACCTAGACTGAAAAGAGGGTCAAGTCAATTGCCTCATAACTTACCCAGAGAATCTTGGTAATCAGTACAGCTCAATTCAAATATAAGACTACTCTGAAGGACTAGATTGAGTCAAAAAGGCCCTGAGATGAAGTACTACATCATCAAAATGATGGATCATCATAAGTTAAGAAAACAACTACTTGTAGTGGCACTCAAAGCAGAAAAACAATACAAACTTAAAAAAGGGTAAGAATCAAGAAGCTTCTGAATGATCAAACTAAGTAACCCTCAGTCTCATCAAACTTGGGTGTTCTACTTCTCATTTTTGGCCCTATTAAAATTATGATACAAAAGCATTATATTATCCAAATGTATTTCTTGACCAAGGGAATCCCTTACAAATGTCACCTAAAATTAATATTATTGATCCATTTCCTTTTGGGGTTTATATAGTTAATTGTGACATATAAATACCATTAATTTATAAATAATAAAAGCTATGAGGTTATTTCTATAGTTTATTTTATTGCTTGTCTTCAAAAAAGTCTACTTGGTTTTATTTAATATAGTTTGAGTACTCTAGCTGATGGGACCTAAGTGGTTACTTGACACAATTTTAAAATAGTTTTTATTGTCAAGTGAGTTATTCAGCCTCAAGTATTGACTTTCAGGCTTCTTGGGCAGCACCATTGAGTTTAAAAATGGAAGCCCCACAAACTGGTGCTCACTAAAGTGGCTCAGCTGACGATTGATGTTACCTGCAACTAATTGATCGCACCATGTGAGATAAAGTGATTGATAGTGTCACCCACTAAAGCAAATGTGAATGGTGAAGAAGATGATTGAATGGGAAGTCCACCCATCGTCACATTTAAAGAAGTTTAAGAAAATCCTAAGGAGATTCCCAAATATCATTGTCATATTTGGATCTTAAATGAAGGGATCTTAGAGTTACTTTGTGGAGTCATTAACCCAGGAGAAAGAGGCAACCACAAAAGGGCATCTGCCGTGAACAGATCTCTCATGAACCTGTATGAATTTATTTCTCTCCCAGAGAGAGTAGTCTGGGTCACATATTAAAAAAAACTCTCACTACAATTTACAAGTCATGCACCCTGCGCTTTACCATATTGTGCATTCACTAGGAGTCCATAATGAGAAGCTACACCATCATATTAATACCAAAGGTGCCTAATGGATGAATTATGAGCAGGTATATAACTTAGCTTTAAAAAAGTATATGAGAAATCCGCCGTTTGATTGAATTGACCCGTTTTTTCATTATTCAACCCCATAATCATATGAGGGCTATTGATTAAAAAGTGTCAAGTCTGTGGAGGAGGTTGTAAACTCCTTTGAAAAGGACATCTCAGAGTTTAAAGAAGATACTAAGCGATTAATTGATGCCTTTGCCGAAGAGCTCCAATGACAAGATAGTGAAGATCGTGGCATATAGAAGCTCAAGCTTCTACTAGCCGTCACCAGGAGGAAGAACATATATCCATATTTAAGGCCCAGCTAGAGAAAGCCCTATGACGAATTGATGACCAGGAGGCCCATTGAACCTCTGAGACTTCATCTTTGTCATAAAATATCATTTTATAAGTAGTCCTTGTTGAAAAGGATATAACAAACCGTGTGACTTGAGAATCTATAATTTCCATTACCAAGTGACTCAACTAATTGGAGAGAGTCTTGAGAAGCAAATTACCCAGTTGTGAGTACATTGATTAATTCTATCATCGCCTCAATGAAGCTGAGTATTCTGAATAATCTCACAGAAGAGTTAAAAGACAAGACCAAAAAGCCTCCTCAAAGCACCGATTTCAAGGAGATGGAGTAGGACTTGAATCAGTGCATTGGATTATTGGAGGACGAGAACAAGCTTTTGTGAACCTATTGCATATATGCACGGCAACAAATCCATTATTTGGACATCTGCATTAAGAACCTGGAGAATGATAAAATAGTTTTAGAAAGAAGAACCAATCTGGTGGATTTTAAGCCAAGACTTACTCTGGAGGAAATCAGCAACATCTCAATCCTCTGCAGGACCAGATACATAGACTTTGTCAAGTTAAACAGAGAGTGTAAGAACGGAAATTACTAAATCTGAAGCTCCCATAGTACATGGTATTACTAAATTGGTAGCCTCTACCTTCAAGCCTAACTTCAAAGAAAAGTTTATACCTGGTGAAGGGAGTATCACATCTTTTCTCTATGCCTATGAAGCTGTGAAGAAAGAAGTAACCAATCATCTAAAAGGTGAAGCATATTTTGTCCTGTTTATGCCATATGGCTCAATAGGTTATAGTTTCTCACATGGATGACCTGCATACTTGGAGAGTGGTTAAAGAGGCGCTTATTATGGTTTCAGCTCAAAGCAAAGTATGAGTATGAAGAAACAGGCCTTTATGAGAATCTTGCTGTGTTAGAATGAAACTCTTGCTGAATTCGCTGACCACTTTTATATAGAGGCCAAAAACGGTGTTGACCTCAAAAAACTTACTCTGAATGGTGCCATATCAGTCATCGTTACTGTTTTACATAGCAACCCTGACCTAGACATGCATATCACTTCCATTAAACAAAGCTTTAACTCTGTCTTAGACATTAAATAAGCCTTGCTGGGTGTAGGTGTCATACACAAGCCAAAGAGCTCCCAAATGGCCTCCACAAAACCCATAGTATATACCATATAGGATCCAAAGCCTAAGAAGGAGGAGAAGCCAAGATGCAACAACATCAAAAAGGGTAACCATACTGAAGATATGTGCTTCAAGAAGAAATATGCCTTGGCTGAGCAGGGAAAAGAAAGGTCAACTTAGGATCAGGTACCTCTAAAGCTGAACAACCCATTGTACCTGGAAAGTAAAACATTGCCAATCATTCACTTCACTTCCATGGAAAAGTGAAAAAGATGAAGACTCTGGAGGGGTCATGAAAACACAGGTTATTAGTTTAATTTAACCGCTGAGCTCGCCATTCTAGACTATTTGAACGCCAAAAATACTGACGATGCACAGGTTCCCAAAGGCACTTACCTCAGTCATCTTATAAGATGTCCTAGAATAATTGATACATCCAGAGATAATGATCTGTATCTTGCCCTGTTGATATGACCCATATTGAGCGTCCACAATCTCCTGGAGATCAAGATGAGGTACACGAGACTTCCCAAAAGCTCAATTAATGTTCTGTCTTAAGGAGGTGTTCCCTTTTATAAAAGTTTGGTTGAACCATTAGCAAGGTGGAAGTGGTAATTCAGAAGTTCCAGCTTATGCTATCTTGGATATGGTATCACCTATCACATTGTGTCATCCCAGCTTATCAGGGAGTTCAAGTTCGCCTTAGACCTTAAATACACTCAAGAGTAAAGTACCGCCAGTCTGAATAACTTCAAAGCCATAGGTGCAAACTCAACTCTGCCAATCTTAGTTTGCAAATTAGTAATTCTAGCTCCCGCTGTTGCCTTGGATGACAGTCAATATGATATTCTCATTAGGATGCATTTTATGATCAAATATAAAGGAGTCATTTTTTCAAAAGAAGGATACTTATTACTCCTCATTTATGAATTTTCCCTTGTCTTGGATAATAAAGAATCCAGCAGGAAGGATTACTATTTTCTGGTCGAGTACCTGTTTCCTCTTTACCTTTGTAATAAGCTACCACTGGAAGAAACTTGAAAAAGCTACCTGACTCAGTAGATGCAGAAGAGTGCATATCATTTTATGCTACCAAGACGGTAAAAATTAAACAAGGAGAACAAAGAGTGGTTTTCTTCAACATAATTTTGAGTATATCTCCGAACTGCTTGCTACATATCAATAGTGTCTATGGAGTAAGCAGGTTTGAACCAAGAGTTTTTCTAGAATTTGATCCAGCTTATCAGCAGACTATTGAGCTAGTACTTAAGGATTTTATCAAGCAATGATATCCTAGTCAAGAAGCATGAAGAAATTTGGAAAGAGAAATAAATTTCATAGATGAGATTGAAAAGGTACATTTTATTTGTACTCATATTTATTTTGGCCTATCCGTCAACAATCTAATTTGTGCTATCACTCAAGTTCATATCCCCTATAATTTTGATTATGAGGAACTTGAGAAAGTGCACCAATTTACTAAAGAATACCATGTTGATTTCTCCTCGTCAGTTGTTTATATAGTCACATGAAAGACTGGACACGTAGTATCAATGTAGGAGACTCAACCTCAACAGATCAAGTCATATAGAAAATCGAGGTAGAATAGCAATACATGAATACTGAGATTAAGCAATTATCAGATGCGAGCTTAATTGTGTCCTCCCAAATTTCATGGTCTTCCCTGCTGTTACTTAGAAAATAATATGAGTGGTGGTCACAGTTTAGTGATGGATTAAAGGAATTTAAACATCTTAAAAAGAAATATAGATATTGATTCCAAGAAATGATAATGACCTGGCTCAACTCTCTAGATCAATTTGTTTTCATGCTGGACCTCGCCAGCAAATATTGGCAGATGGTCTTTTTTACTGAAGATCAATAAAAACGCGCGTTGTTAGGCATGTAAGGTTTAACCCAACATACCCAGCTCCCACAGGGATTATGCAACGCTCATAATTCATTCTAGTGGGTATGAATCACTTCATGCAAGATTTCAAACTCAGATGTGTGAAGGTATAGCTAGATGACATCATGATGTTTTCCAAAATGTTCACCAATCATTTAGATCAACTAAATCCAGTGTTCCAGTGAATGAGAGATTTTATATCAAACTGAAACCTGCAAAGTGTACTTTCTTCCAGCAGGACTTGGAATTTCTGAGAAATGCCATATCGCAATAAGGAATTTAGCCCTTATACAATAAGGTTAAATGCAATTTCCAAGATGTCTGAGCTGAAGAGCCTTCAAGACATACAGGCATTCTTAGGAATGATGGGATATTATCATCCTTTATTTTTAACTTCTCTCAACTCGCCAAACCTCTTGTCCAACTGAAACCCAAAAACACCCCTTTCTTATGGTGTATAGAGCAGCAAACTACATTTGAGTCAATAAAGATTTTATTGAAGAGATGACTGATATTATGACATCTGGAATACGGGAAGCCATTCATCATGTTTTATGACGCCTCCAATTTAGCCATAGGCGCCATCCTTTCACAACTAGATGAGAACGGCATTGAACAGCCAGTATCATATTATAGAAAAACGCTTTCTAAAGCTTAGAGAATATATAGCATCACGGAGAAAGAGTGCTTAGCTGTTTTCCTGGAAGTTGAACATTTCTGTTCCTTCTTGTATGGTACAAACTTAACAGTTGTGACAGACCATGCTTCTCTTAAATGGCTGCAAAACATAGAAAGACCTGACAGGAAGACTAACCATATGGGCTCTTTAGCTTCAGCACTACGTCCTGAATATCATCCACTGAGCTGTAATGAAAAATATGAATGTAGTTAGCTTTAATTGACTGCCCCTTCTGTAACTTGACAATAGAGAATCTAAACAGTTACACAGCCTACTCATGAAGTCAGACCCTAGGTGGACGAAGATGAACCAGTTCAGATTATTCTCAAGTGACTTGCTTGAAATATGAAGGTTCTCAATAAATTACTTTACAAGAAAGTCAGAATTGACTGGCTACCTTACTTGCGACCTTTGGGAATGGGTACCAATTATAATAAAAGCCCACAATACCTTAGGCCATGGAGGAGCTAGGAAAACTTACAAATGGATTAAAGATCGCAACTATTGGGAACAACTGGACTCTTTTAATGAAAGTCTTAGACGCTTGCATCACTTGTAAAAAGCGGCGCCGCATAAGACTAGATACAAGTATCAGCCATGACTTCTCAGCACACCATTTTAAAAATCAGTCTATATATCATAAGTCCATTACCTGAATCACAGGAGGAAATTGATATGTCATAGTAGGTATTGATCATTTCATGAAGTGGTTCAAAGCTATTACTGTTCCCATACAGACTGATAAAGCTACTGCTAACTTTTTAATCAAAATAGATTACTAGAGCGTGGCTTCCTGAAGGTTCTACACTGCAATAATGGGAAAAACTTTACTTCAAGAGTTGTGAGAATATTAACTTTGAGAATGGGTTTCAACAACTATTCTCAACATCTCAAACCTGTCAACTAATAGGAAAGTAGAAAGAGTTAGTGGGACGTTGGTCTCAATACTATGCAAGGTGGCTACTACTGATCCATTATTTTAGGGACCACTACCTTCTGTGCGCATTGATGGATTACTGGATAAGTTTAAATTGAATTATTTCATATTCTATTTTCAATGCCTTATTCTGAAGAGAACATGGAGTCCCAGATTTATTAGCTAGTGTTGTTACCACTGATACTACAAAAGAGCCTGAGAAAGCGCTAAAAATATTAACCCAGAAAATAATAGAACTTCATTTGGAGGAAATAACAAATTTAGCCAAGATGGTTACAAGAAATGGCAAAGCAGCAAATCCCACTCGTCAACCTCTACTTACCTTTGAGATTTCAGACATAGTACTACATTATCTTAAATGAATAGCATCACAAGGAGGAAAACTAAATTTCATCCTGTATGGGCCATACAAATCACATACAAATGTGTAGAGGAACACTTAATCAAGTCTTTGAAACTGGATAACAATCAACCGCATTTAAAGCCAATTCTTGTGACAGATCTCACCCGCCAATATTCTTTAAGGGGGTGATGTCAGATATTCTAATATTGGACATGATGGGAAAAATGTCGACCTTTCAAATATCTCAAAATCAAAACCTAGACCTGAGAAGGGTAAAATCAAATTACCTTGATACTTACCTGGAGAAATTGATAGTCAATAAAGCTTTATAAAATCTAGGAAAGCTCTGACGGACCAGATTGAACTGAAGATGACCCCTGAGATGAATTTCTTTCTCATCAAAATGTTGGATCATCAGAAGGTCAGGTGACAGTTACTCTTAGTGGCACTCAAGGCAGCAGATAAAGGAAAATCCAAAAAAGGTAAAAATCAAGAAGCTGCTATTGATCAACTCAAGTGACCCCCAGTCTTATCCAACATGGGTATACTATTCCCATTTAAGCTTTAACAAAATTATAATACAAAAGGCAATATACCATTCAAATGTATTGACTAACCAAAGGACTCCCTTCCAGATGTCACCTACCATTATTATCAATCCCCTTAATTTGGGGCTTAAATCATTAATTGCAAAATATAAAAGCCCATAATTTATACTATAATAGAGTTACGTCATTATTTTTGAATTACATTTTAGTTTTGACTTCAATAATTCTATTTTGCCTTACTTACATAATACGGATACTATAGATGATGGTACCTAAGTGGTGACTTGGTACCCTTATAAAATTAAAAATATACTTGTCATATGGCTTTTCGTCCTCAAGTATTGACTGTTGGGCTTCTTGGGCATAGCACATAGAGCTTAAAATTGAAGCCCTACAGCTCAAATCTGGATAAATTCATTGGTTAGGCCATCATGGTCAAATTGGAGTTTCAGGTACTGAGGAATTAGGTAGAAATTGTATACTAATTGAATGCTGAGTGGTACGTTCATATAGAGCTTTAAAAGGGTACACCTTGATTATATAATGGTGATTTATCTGATAAGCAAGCAAATTACTGGGTAAATAGTGATTCCAGTTTGTAGGGTCAGAGGCGAGCATCTTCCACAAGATAGAAACAAGTCTTCCAATTGCAATTTCGCTGCCCATTGGTTGAGGGATTATAGGGGAGGTTAAAATTTGGTTATTCCTCAAAAGCGAAGTTAGTTACTGAACTATTTTTTGTGAGGTGAAGTTTATCCCATTGTCCAAGAGTAGAATTTGTGATCATTCATGCTGTGTGAAGATAGATTGGATAAGGAATAGGGCTTTACTTTTATGGTGGAAGCCGGAATGAAAATTTCTTTGAATCATTTAGTCAAATGGTCAACGTCTAATATTATATATTTGTTCCCATTTAAACCGGTTGACAAAGAGACCACCATATTGATGTTGATGACATTAAGTGGACTTGACGGGTTCCACAACTGAATGTTGGTACCAAGTACTGGCCCAATCTGGGTACAACATGTCAACCAAGCTTTTAGAACTTCCTGGATGGTCCCACCATCAGATACCAGCAGCATCACTTCTTTAGCTTTTTGGAAGTCCTTTTCACTTCCCTGTGCCTCATAGTTGTGTGTCCTTTAAGGATAACATTAGTTTTTGGAAGAAGGGGATATATAAAAAATCAAATTCTTGTTAGTATTCTTTAATAGAATTCACTCTTTCAGTTGGGTGTCCTGAGTCATTTTCTGTAGCTCAGATTATATCTCAGGATTTTCCAACTAACACAGTTCAGGACAGCTAATTAGATCATATATTTTCTTCTTTGGGGTTTAAGACAGCCAGCATCGGCATTCTCAAAAGACTGTTGGCATTCTGATAAATCATTTTTCACAATGGAAAATGGTAAAATCGTAGTTCTGTAGTAGTTTTGTCCACATTGCTAAACGGCCTTCTTGGTACTTAATCTGCTGCGACCATCAGAGTGATGAATGGTCAGTGATGACGGTGAAATGGGTGCAATATGGGTAGGGCCATAAATGTTTAATTACCAATAAAAAACCTGGTACTCATACTCAGTAACACTTTAGTTTTTTCAGGCTTAATCAGAGTCTTTATAAAGTAAGTCAATGAATGGTCAACTTAATCTTTGTCTTGTTGAGCTAGGATAGCCACAACTGTGGCGTCACTAGCGTCAGTGAATAGCAAGAATGGCCGGTCAAAACAGTAATGAACAAAGTAGGTTTAGTTTAAAAAGAAGTCCTCATCACATTGAAATCTTGTTCTTGTCCAGGCTGCGACTCAAAATGCACATTCTTTTGTAGAAATTTGGCAAGAAGTTGGCAAACTAAGGGAGATACTGACAATATTAGCCCACAGATAGCAACTACACTTAAATATCCATGAGGCTCTGAAGCGCGACATCTTTTTAATGACAACGACCTTATCTGGGATGGGCTGAATTTTATGTTTTGAGACCTTTTGTCTGAGTGTTTCATTTCAGATTGGAAAAAAGCCCTCTAAAGGCTAAAGCTTTATGGAGCACTCCTTAGCCGACTAAAGGCTTCCTAGAGATAGCCCATGTAGACATTGAAAGCTTGATAGAAAACAGTAATATTAATGAGGTACACAAGGTCATAGGATATCTTTCCATCTCCCAGGAACCCGTCTATGGCGCGTTGGGAAGGTTGCAGGTGCGTTGCAAAGGCCCTGAGGCATCCTAGTTGGCTCAAATAGCCCTTCATTGGCTATAAGTGCGCATTTGGATTGATCTTTTGGCGTTAGCTCCACTTGATAATATCTGCTAGAGAGATCCATAGTGTAAAGATATTCTAAGCAAGCAAGCGAGAGAGTCATATTCCAGGGAAAGGGGTTACTGGCCTTTTTGGTAATAGAGTTAATCCTTCAATTGTAACTCACTACATGATGACTCCCATCCTTCTTATAAACTAACAATATAGGGGAGGCTCAAGGGCTATGGAAGGCACCAATAACCCAGCTTCAACTAGCTGCTTAAGCTCAACAGCCGCCTGTGCAACTTCAATTTTACTCTTTCAGTAGGGACAAATCAAATGGGTTGAGCGTCCCCCAGTCTCAGCACAATGTAAACGCCATATTTTTCTGAAATTATACGTGTAGGTTGAGAAGAGTTTTATTACTCTTATAGTAAGTTTTACCTTAACTCTGTTACTCACTGGTGAGTTCTCTCCTAATAGAGGTCTTTAATGAGCTACAGATGAGGATGATTTTAGACATAAAACGTTTAGATTATTAAAATTATGTACGTCATCCATGCCTCTACAGAAGTAGTCAAAAATAAACAGCTGGATTGTTAGGCTTCACTGTCCTATGTTTACAACTGAGGCTATCTAGCAGCAACGATGTGTATCCAGCATATAAGGGATCTAAAATTTTTGGGCATGTCTGAATCTAATTAATGGATGGTATACATGCCTTGTACTTACAGCAATCGTCCAAAAAGAATATTAATATGTACCCTGGTATTGACAATAACTTGGAACTTTGGCGGTATAGTAGTGGGCTTAGGAAAATAGATGACAAGCCCACTTGCTCATCTGCTGCAGGAGGAGGTATCTTTACATGCAAACCTTTAAAAGACGTTAGGTCTGTTGATAGAACTTTTTCATTCCAAAAGGCAAACCCAAGCTTTGATCTCCATCCTGGCGTTGCGGGAGGTCTCAAAAACAAATGGAAACATTTGTCCTAAAAGTGATAAGAATCCTTCATCATATTTCACAATGGCAGAATACTCACGGAGAAACAGAGTGCCAAAGAGAAGGTCATAAATCAGGTTGTTTAATTCAATGGCCAAGGTATTTAATTAAAGCTTGCTAAAGCAAATGGCTAATGAGAAATAGGCCCTAATGGACTGAGTGCATTGTGGTCCAGCTGTGTCTTATTCCTGTTGTGAGGAAATTCTGGAGCTACTTTGATACGTTTCATTAACTTAGACAAAATGACATTCACTTAGGAACCACTATCAATAATGGTGGTTAGGGATCTTATTAATTTAAAAGTGACACATGTGACTAAACTACCAAAATTGATGTGAAAGAGTGAGAAACATGGGAAATTAAAAAAAAGTAAACAGTAGTAGTTTTTTATCAACAGGTTATGTTTGTCTTCTTCTTTTATAATAACATTAGACTCATAAGAGGTTGCTAAGCATTCTTGAAACAGACAGGGATGTCAACCCTCTCGCCTCATCCTTCTTGCTAAGTTCCCTTTTCTCGCCTCTTTGGAAAGTCTCTTCCAACAAGGCAAGATGCTATGCCAAATCCATTGAAGTATGTGCATCAAGGTTTAAGGCTCTTCTCAATATTGACAACGTGGGCTCAAGGACAGCCAGGAGAGGCAGATATGGAGGACTTAGGACTCTAGGCAGACGCTGGAATTTCATAAAGAGCTTCCATAATTTACAGATACAGGTAAAGTTGCACTTCTGACCAATTAAGTATAAATGAACCTCAGAATAAGATCTCAAAGAAGATAATACCCCGTTGATAGCGTCATCCAACATTTTATGGTTAATGGTTACCATGAGTTGTGCTTGAGCATAGAGATAGATGGCGAACTCCACAAGACTCTCTCCTTTGTTCAGATATATGCCCGTAAACGCCTGCTCTGATTGGCAAAGTGTGGTGCTTCCAAACCCCGGGATTAGGGATGTACATACTTGTTCCCAAGTGTGACATTCCTTAAATGGGGAGTGATAATTTTACAGGATGTGTTATTCAGGCAGGAGTGGATGTGCTTCACTTTCTGATGGTCAGTGGCCTCCTCCATTGAGCTTACATAAGCATTAAATAAGGAGCCGTATTTTCTTGTCATAAGGTAAATCTCTCTTTGAACGTAGGCTTAAAGGTAGTCACAATAGGAGTGGAAAGAGTATTGATAGATGGATTAGAGCAGGCTCGGATATCTTGATTTCAACATAGTTGTGAGGTGCCTGTTGGTCCAATTATCATCTCAATCCTTCTAGGCCCTCCTTAACTTCATCCCAATGGAAGTTTAAAAAGGTAACAGAGGCCTTAAGGACAACTTGCTCCTTCAGAGCTTGAAGTTTGGTATATTGGATGAGCAGCTGGTTTTCACAGTCACTTATGTGAGTCTTGGAACCTCAACAGGTTTAATCAAGTTGAAAGATGAAACTATCAGTGAGCCTGTTGAAAGTGCTGAAATTATCTATCTAGTCTAACAAGTCATTTATTGAAACTCTAGGATTGAGAGTGTCACCATCTACACAAATCTTGCATCCTTAAGCCAAATTTCTTATCTGATCATGTAAAGCAGTGAGCGCCCTTAGTAGTCTTGTTTTCAGGATCATTAGGATCACCAGGAGTAGATACTAAGGAACAGGAAGGTCCTTGGAGACGCGGGGATCTCAGGTCCTTCTGGCCCTCTGGGGCTTGATCCTTATGGCCCACTAGGCTCCTCAGGACCTTCAGTCCCAGAGGTGCTATCTTGGGAGGCTAACTTTTGGCAAAGCTGATAAAGTGTCTTTAAAGGTCCTTATTATTAAGGCTTTGGCTCCAGGTGGTTTTAAGGAGTTGTACTTCTTGATGAAGCTGGTTCTCAAGTTAACCTGAAAGTCCCCTATCTATCATGGCAAATTCTTCTATGAGCCTCATTATCAATTATTGGTTATCTACAAAGGCTTCCATTATTGTGAACAAAGAAGGTATTATTATAAAAAATCATTAATCTTAAGTTTAGGGCTTTTGTAAGCCCTAGTTGTCAAGCTACTTCAAAGTGATGTAAACCAACTATTTTTAATAATGTGGTGTATATATGGAAGGACATAAATTTAAAGACAGTTATCAGTTAACTAAAGATAGTTAGCCTGAGGGTAGGAAACCAAGGTACAAAATCTTTGCATCGGGTAAGGTACCAAAAAGGCTTGGGAATGACTAAATCAGCCTTCCATGGAGAAGATTCTGGTTAATAATTGTTGAATAATCTTGTCAAGATCCTGATAGTACTGGATGATAAGGATGAAATAGTCATGGCGGATCAGCTAGAATTAGCTGACAATAATTATAGAGTTTGAGTATTTGAGCGCTTTGAAATGAGGCGAGATTGGGTCAAACAGATAATATTGGATTGCCTCCAAATTAGGCAATAAGGTAATGTTGACAAACAACAAATAATGGATGTTGAGGTATGATGAATGTTAATGGATCGCCTCAAACTAAGGCAATTATGATTTTGATAGATAATAAACTCTGCCAGAATAATTAAGAATACAGCGGAAAGAATAGACTAAGCCCAAGCGTCAGTGCTGAATGAAGTTGCTGGGATATCAGTGAGACGAGGAGATTGAGAGTGGGGGATCTTTAGTAGCAAGAGATAGAGAGAGCAGGTGAATTAGGAAGGATCCGTGGAGATTATAATATTAAAAATAAAGAAGTGTTTTTGGGGGAATTGCCCCTTTTATTATATTATCTGTTTGAGTGTCAATATCCACCTTTGATGTTGGAAGTGCAGGAACTGTTGATACTGTGATGCAGTTGTTTGATGGAGCTGTAAAAATGTCACAATGGAATGCTGAATTCTTGAATTCTCACTGCATTTGTTGAATGATTCACAATGGAAGCCCATGTGGTGATTGGGGCCTGATTTGATGTGTGTATTGCTTGACAGAAGAGCGGAATCCTTCCACCACCGCTGGATATCTTACTGGGGGAAATTTGTCTGTCCAGTTCATATTCTTCCAAGTTACCCTCAGCAGCTGAATTTCATTATCACCAGTTAACAGTGGATCACTTACAGTCTAACTTTTGACGTGGCTCGTTTTACATTAATCAGGGACGTGGGAGGTCAGTTGTTTCAAATGCAGCAGGGGCATCATTGTCCCAATCATCAGTCATCAGAACGGAGTAGAAAAATGAATATTAAAAGCTGTAATGAAGGCCAAGCTTTTTGTCAAATGTTTGAAAAAGTTTCTTCTGACAAAATAGACCACCAATGAAACCACATAGACATAAACTACAATGTCCATGTTATAAACAGTTGAGATGCATCTTAAATTTACTTACTGAACTTTTGCTGGTGGCCAAGTTGACATTAAACCAGATGTTGAACACTGGATGGTATATGGAACTGCTGGAACAGAAAACACGGTCTCTGAAGGAGCATACAGTGTGCTCCCATTGCTGCTTGGTTCTAAGCTTCATCTATAGTGTTACCAAATAGCAATTACAATCTGTTAATTGACCAACTTCTTGTGACAATATGCTTTTTTTCATGATTATATTGTGATAGTGGACAGGATATTCATGGGAAGTTATTGAGTCTTTAAGTGGTTCAGGTTTGCGGTGACAGAATATAAGCAATTTTGGGTGACCAGCTGTAAGAAAAAACTTTCGGATCAAGCCTCTTTATGCTGGTTACAGAAATTTTAAAGATCCTGAAGAGCGTCTGGCCCAATGGGCTCTTAAAAATATAGGCATACAACTTCGAAATTCTTCACTAACCCGGAGCAAAACACCAGAATGCCGATTGTTTATTAAGATTGCCCACAATTGCAGTTATGGTGGATCTGGGTGACATGATGTTTGATAAGATGTTCAGTGGTAAGTACAATGATGAACTGCCTTCATTCATCAGGGTATTGAATTTCTTAAGGGCCAATATGTTCCAGAAAAATGGGGAATCTTATAAGCAGATAGGGGACACTACCATGAATATCCCCAGACTTTTCACTCACCCAACTAGTATTATGAGCGCACACCAAGATGTTGGACATGGTGGTGTACATAAAACCCTGAAATTGCTGTGACCATGGTACTATTTGGAAAGCATGAACTTCGACGTGCTTGAGACAATTTCCTGCTGCCACCAGTGCTAGGTAGAAAAGCCATTTAGCCAAAAGACTTCATACCGGTTAGTGAAGCTGCACTTCACCTAGCACACTGTTTCAATTGATGTTGTAGGTCCCCTTTCAACAGGGGCAAACTGGTCCAAATATATATCCTGGTAGCAATTGACCACTTGACCAAGTGGGTTGAGGCGCAGCCAATAAGAAATTTGGGTGTGCTCATGGTGGCTAAGTTTGTTATGAAATGTATAATTTAGTGACATTGTTGTTCCCAGTTCATCCTTACTGACAACGGAATGAATTTCGCCACACACATCTTACCTAGGCTCAATATATTGATGGTCATCCATGGGGTTTTGATGACCCCGTATCACCCTGAATCTAATTGGATGATTGAGTGAGTTGATAGTACTTTGATGAACATACTCTGGAAGTTGGTGATGGATCGACCATCTGATTGGACTTCTCTCCTTTCCACTGCTGTTTTTGATTATAACATTAGCTACCATTCTGCCACAGGTAAAAGTCCTTTTCAATTACTGTATGGCCTGCACCCTGCTTTTCTAGAGCTTCTCTATTCCTGTGTATAGGATACCGGTGGAATGGATTCTCACCAGTATTTGACTAACTTAGTGGACATGCTAATTAAACTACAAACTAAAGCATATTAGTGCAGTTTATCCAAGAAGATTAATGCTCAGGCAGTTGATAAAGTACGGCGTAGTGGCCTTGCTCAATTCCAAGATGGAAATATTGTTTTGTTTCATGACCAGCTTGGGTTTGGTCAGAAACACAAGCTGGTCAACATCTGGGTGGCCCTTTGAGGTAATTGAGAAAATGGGCGTTGACGCCTATACAATCAAGGATCCCGTGAGTGGTCAGATAATCAACCAATTGCACGCAAAGTTCCTTTGGCCCTATAAACAGTAGGAGCCTTATCATCCAGTCAAGGGGGTTAGTGTCAAGATTCTGATATGACTGGTTTATAAGGCTGAAAAGAGTCATGGAAGATCGGCTAGAATTTGCCAACAATAATTATATAGTTTGAGTATTTTTGTGCCTTAAATGAGGCGAGATTGGATTGAATGGATAATATTGGATTGTTTCCAAATTAGGGAATAAGGCAATGTTGACAAACGAAAAATAATGAGATGTTGATGTATGATGAATATTGAGTAGATTTCCTCAAACTAAGGCAATAATGGTTTTGAACAATGATAAACTCTGCCAGAACAAATAAGAATGCAGCAGAAATAATAGACCAAGCTCAAGAGTCAGTGCTGAAAAAAGCTGCTGGGATATCAGCAAGATGAGGAGATTGAGAGAGGGAGATTTTTAGTAGCAAGAGATAGAGAGAGCAGGCGGACTAGGAAGGATCCACTGAGATTATCATATTAAAATAAATAAGTGTTTTTGGGGGAATTGCCACTTTTATTATATTTTTTTGTTACTTTTCTTTCTCGTTGCAATCACTATTGCAACCTATTCAATTCAAGACTGGATCTAGTTTGATAATCTCACAGAGGAGATTAGTCTGCGCCCATGTCAGGGAGCAGTTGGGCAAGCAAGGTAAGAGGAGCAGGTGGAAGGCCCGCGGCCTCCAACGTTTGAAAACGCCCCAGAGAATCCGGCGGAATAGACAAAAATCCAAAAAAACTGGCGGTCACAATTTCCCCAAAGATACTTGTGTGGCAAGCACGATGCAACCAGTACATCAACATGCCACACTCCCATCCACTTTTGTCAGTGGAATTTGAAGTCCGCGTGTATCTGGACATCCAAAAATGGCCTTATGGAAAAAATTTTGTGAAGTTGTACAAAGTTTTCCCAACTCGCGGTGTACGTTGCACCTCACTCCATGTCGCGCAATTGGCTGGACCTAGGTTTGAAAGCAAAAAAGCAGCAGACAAGGCTGCAGCAGTGCGCATAGTGGTCGACCTCCCCAAAGGGCAATGGGTCATCAAAACCAAACGCACCAAATGGACAAAATCAAACCAAATTTTCCTCATGTTTGACTTTTTGCCTACTATGGTAAAACGTGACATTTTGGAACAACACCTGAAAGATGGTCTCGCTGTATATGGCGAAATACAATCTTTCGAAATGCAATGCTTCACACTGATGCCACACCTGTGCACTGGCAAAGCCATCGCAGTTCTGACCCCAACTGAGGAGATTGTGAAGGACCTAACCCAGATCCCGCACTCCACTTTTATTGATATTGCAGGGCATACCACCCACCCATTCTGGGTGACCGTGGACAGCGCGCCCCCATTTGCACCCATTGTGATGCGTTTGGCCATAAGGTGCACACATGCCCCATCAAGGAGGGCGGCACATTCCAAGAGCACCCCTCGGTGGCCATGGCCAATGGAGAACGCACTACGAACCAACTGCAAGCACCAAGGAGGCTTTCCCGTGGGGAGCATAAGGCTGCTACCTATTGGTAAAGCCTATCTCCCCCGCAGGAGTGGAAGAAGGCCAAGCAGGCCCATAGGGCCGCGGCCAAGGAACCAAGGCCACCACCGCTATCCCATACTCACAATGCCAGGAGGACATGGAGACCTTTGCAGCAGAAGCAACTCGGGGAATCCATCATCCAATCAGATTGGGAAGCCCATGCCGAGTGGGCCACTCAATCTGAGGATCTGATGGGAGATTTGATCTCACCCAATCGTTGCACCCAATCTCTGGTTGAAACTGACTTGGGACCTATCCCAACTGAAAAAAAAATTTTTGACCCGCTTGATGGTGCACCAAACTCATCTGCACCACAAAAAATTTGTCTGACATCAGGAAAACAAAAAGTGAAGGCTAAGTTAACGTGACTCTTTCCGCAAAAATCAACAAAAACTCTGATAGTGTTTGCTGCTAACACCCACGCTGCTGTGAAAGCCCGTGGGGACCTAGAAGAGGCTGGTGGGCCTGGGGGCCACCCTCGCACCTAAGGTGTGATGGGGAAACCTTCACTCTAGGGACATTGAATATCGCCGGACTCAAGGCCTCCCATCCTGGGCTAGGAAACTGAGTTTTTTACAACACAATTTACCCGTGGATATCCTGGCCATCCAGAGTCACACTGTCCACGAGGTTCCAAGGAAGCTTGGAAAACAACGCTCCTCCCATCCCTATTCTTTTGGTTGAAGCACTGTGGCGTGCTAATTTGGAAAAATAATTTTTCAAAAATTCACATCCTCAGAAACATTCCTAAATGGCTGAGTGCTCGTCGTCACCTTCTCGTGGGCTGACATAGTGCATGCAATCATCAACATCTATGCCCCAAACGGTGCACACGAGCGTTGGGAATTTTTCTCATTGGTCAAATCCCTCCCGCTACCCCCTGATTATTTCCTAGTCAGCGACATGAACTGTTGGCTAACCTCACCAACAGACCAGTGGCCTCCCTCACCCCGCGCCCCACAGGGTCACATAGAACTATGCATTCTAAAGGCCACCCTTGGGTTAATGGATGTGCTGCTGCGACATGCCCTGCTGCTCAAAAACATGACATGTCCCCACATCCACAATGGCCAATTAAGGTCCATGACCTGCATCAACCTTATTCTAACGCCGGCAAAATTCCAACCCCCACATCTCCCACTTCAAAACAATGAAAATGGAATTCTCCGACCACTGACTTGGTCTCAATAACCTACCACCTACTGGTCACAGTTGCTAAGGCCCCACATTGGTGCAATAATCTGCCCCTGAGCTTGCGTTGCCAGGATTTTCCACGTGGGTGGAAGAGGCAACTTTGGCAAAATTGTTTTGTTGTACCATTTTGCGCGGACCCCATTTCCACATGGGCAACTTTCAAAGAGGACACCATCCGCCACTATCACCATCTCTCTCTCCAGATGCTCTTGAGCCACATTGGCAGTTATCTTGTACGCTCTGGCAGAATTGGCCCACTTGGAGTCCAACATTCCAGCTACAGGATACAGCTTTGCATGGGGCTGGAAGTGGGCAGAGGCAGCTGCCCACCTCAACGCACTTGAAAGGCAACACAAACATCAGGTTTGTGTCTAATACAGGCCACACGCATCACTAAAGGTGACAAGTGCACCACATATTTCTTTAAAAAAAAATTTTTGCACCATGCCAGAGCGTGGCCTGCACACAGGTGCAAAGATCGGATAATTCCATTGCGAACACACCGGCTGAAGTGGCAATCAAAACGCAAAACTATTACTCCAAGCTATACTGAGCTGAACCAATTCAGCTGGCTGAAATGGCAGAATTTTTTGACCGAGCTCATATCTGCACTGTTTTCTGATACCCAGAAATAATGAATTTAATTACTCCAAATGAATTATGTACAGCCATTCATGGTGCGCCAAACCAAAAATGCCCAGGCCCAGATGGCATTCCATATGAGTTCTACAAAAAATATTTCAAATATATATCCCCATTGCTGCTCGCCTCACTTAACCAAAGCCTGTTGGAAACGCGCCTCCTACCAGGAGGACATGAGGCCTTTACTGTCACACTCTACAAGAAAGGAGATAAGCTTAACTTAGCCAACTGGCACCCCATTTCTCTAACAAACACAGACACCAAAATTTTAACAAAAATCATGGCTAAGCGTTTAGGGACTGTAGCATCTACCACCATCTCCCCAGAACAAATCAGTTTCATCCCCAGAAGGTCAATTTGGGATAACGTGCACTCCGTGGCTAATGCATGTCAGTCCACAGCCTCAGGAGCACTGGTATTCTTGGACCAACAAAAGGCCTATGATAGAGTAAACTGGGAATACCTAAGGGCCTGCCTCCATCAATTCCGCCTACCCCCTCGCTTCATCAACTGGGTGATGCTGCTCACGGAATCTGCAACAATGGCAGTGCATGGCCCTGGCTTCCTAATGGAAGTAGTCCGCCCTCAAAGGGGCTTGCGACAAGGGGACCCCATCATCCCACTCTTATACAACTTCAGCCTTGACCCACTACTGCGAAATGTGAATGCCCAATTCACTGGGGTCCATGTGCCAGGCCAAACCCCAGTCAAGATGATGGCTATTGCAGATGACTGCGTGGTGGGGGTGTCTAATAACAAAGATGCACGCGCGCTTGAAGCCCTCATCCAGGAATATTCCCGGGTAAGCAACGTGACACTGAACGCCTCCAAAACTGAAATCATCCTCATTGGTCGGTTTCAGAACTGCTGGGCCCCAGCAATTAGTTCCCAACCTGGCCCATCTGCTCGCCCACGCCCACGCCTTACTAACTCAACACACACCACTCCACTGGTGCTCCCTTTTGCCACGTCCTACTATAGGACTGGTGCACCATCTGGGCGTGTGGATGGAGGCAGGCGGATACGCGTCAGCAGTAATGGAGTGCCATATTCTGGACAACGTGACAAAGCGAATCGCCTCTCTCAGAGTCCACCCTACTACCCTCACTGGCAGGGTTGTTCTAGCCAACTCTATGCTCCTATCCAAAGTCTGGTTCAGAGCCCACGCCATCCCCTTCTCCCCAAGCTTCTTCAAATCCCTGTATGCCTTGCTGCAAGGATGGCTTTGGTCAGGCCGCCCTCCACCAGTATGGCTAGAGGTCATGTTTGGCCCTCATCATCAAGGTGGCATGGGCCTTCTTGACTTCAAAGCCCATGCTGCCAAGATCCTGGGCACCTGGATCATGGCCGTCACCGCTCCTACACTCCCATCCCAACACTGGTCCCGCGCAGCCCGCTCCAACTTCTCCCAGGCCTTGGGCCTCAACAATCCATCAAACCCCCACTCCCTGATGAAATACCTCGCATCACACACATCGGCCACAGGTCCTCACGGGACTAAAACCCACTACAAATGAATCCTACTCTCCATGCGAAGCGCAGAGTGGAGAATTTGTATTAGCAGACATACAACCTGAAGAGGCCGCCCCTCTCCTCAGTTCACACAAGAGGTACAGGGGCTACCCATCCATGATGGCGTGATCCCCATTCAGCCAAATGTCCTATCCAGGGTGGACTACCTGGACATGATGGACATCCCGTATTCCACTGAGACCCAAAAAACTATCTGGAAATATGCACACCATCCTCTGTTGCAGCCTCAAGTCCGCTCCCATGTGTGGCACTGCCTGAGGCGGGTGTATTGTACAGCTGAGCGCTCTAACGCTTTACACTCATCCTGTGTCGTGTGTGGCCAGTATGGAACGCTGTTCCACCGCCTGGAGAAGTGCCCCACCTCTAAAGTGATATGGCGCGAAGTTCAACGTCTGCTGGGCCAGGGTCAAATGCATTTTTCAGTCTGTCAGGAGATATGTTTGCTCTATCAATGGCCTCCTCCCTTCCACCCTCCCTCTGTGCTCTGGTGGTTGCAATCACCATGTAAACCATCCAAAAGATCGTCTTAGATGCCATCGCAGGCTCCACCCCCACCCTCCCAGAAACTCTCCACAGATTCTGGTCTCATTTGGTGGACCACTTCCAAGCATGGATGTTTGGATACCTCCCACCATGAGCCGACAGCAGGTCTCCTCCTGGTTCCCAGTCTGGTTCATCAAATCAGACCCCTTCCTCCACACGTGCTCAATAGTGGCTACGGCCCCTTCACACGTCCCCTCCCCCTCCCCATAAGTGGCGTCCCCGCTGGCAACAAGAGATAGCATCGCTTCTCTGGGGTGCCTCCCCTGGTACTAAGTTTGTCTTTCCTGAGTCATATTTGGAAGTGTCCATCCCATGGTCGGCCTTCCCCGCAATAAATTTCAAATTATATTTTTTTGTTTGAGTGTGTTCCAAAGGACCGACGATATTCATATTGTCCATTCCAATTGATCAGTGGGTTGACCCTGTGCAAAAACCCTTACAGCGTATCTTAACAATTCTGCTAATTTCATAACAAATCTCATTGATGTTCTCAAATGGAGTTGATACTAATTGTGATCAACAGAGGGTATGGTTATTTGTAAAGTGTCTAAAACTTTAGGCTTTCAGGCTTTAGAGGGTTACTTCATACTGAAAGGTGTTAATCCATCAAGTTATGCTTCTTGACCAACCAGAAGTTTAGCCTTTTTGTTTGCTATCATTCTCCATTTTTTGTGATATACATTTTCACTTGAAAGCTCAGAGCCCCCTGGAGTGAGAACCACTTATGTCAGTTTAACAGTTCTCTTTACTGTAGTTAAGGTTCAAAATGGGTCTAGTACCTGTTAGACTAGTGTTATTATACAGATGAAAAGATGGGGTAAATAGGATACTTTATTTTTTTATAAGGATTCAATATTTATTGGGTGAGTGGGGACATGATGCTAAGAGGACCTCTATGCGCTTTACAATCAGGATCCTCTAAGTCCTTACTTATCAACTGCTTAGTTGATTCTTCATTGTTCTTAGCCAATGTCATCATTGTGAATGCCTTGTTGGGAGCCACGCCTTTCAAGGTTTGGGAAATGGGGGTGTGATTTTAGAAGGCATTTCCATTAATCATGCGTACATGATGCTTCCTTATCAAATATCCTCAACGGTGCTTTCAGGGACAGGTTTTGATTTTAAGAGCTTGAGGGTTAACTTATAAGGTCTATATTTGGGATTAATAATCTCATATATATGATATCTAAGATAAAACAGGTATTCATATTAACAAAGAAAAAAACTACCATTAGTTATATCAGTAGATTATGTAGTCCCAAACATAAACTTAATTGGAATTCTATAAGCTTACTTGGTGTTGAATGATTAAATGGATTTTTATTATTACATAATAGATATTAGAGATAATTATAATAGCTTAAGTTTTATTTATATATGATGTTGAAAAATCAGCGATAATATATAAAAATTCTAAGTGCTAGTGAAACCTATGATTTGCGGCCTAATAATTCCACTTAATAATATTTGGCTTAATGACCCAGTATTAGGGCTTTTTTGTTTAGGTCAATATTAGTTTTTAATACAATGAGGTTATGTTTAAATAATTTTTTTATTTTTGATATGTATTATCTTAGTATGTTCTACAGTTGTTAAAAGAAGTGATGGTTTAGCCTTTTTTAGAGATCATAGGATATGCTGTTTTAAATAATTATGGTAGAAAAATGCTGACTATGAGGCGGAGCTGGGTTACAGCAGTAAGCCTCACATGTGGAGTAGAACCTCAGAAACCTTGGCCGCGAGCCACTGATTAAGTGGTTGCACAAGGAGAGGAGTCATGAGCGAAGATGCACTTAGCATCTGAAGTAACTTTATATAAAGATCCATAATTCATTATAAAGAAAGAATATAAATTGAGAGTTTGAAACACAAGCTTTTTACATTTAATTCTTTTTCTTTTTATTATGTCAAGGATTTACTTGTTAATCAGGAAGTTCAAGGCAGGAAGCCACAGCAAATATAATTGACAGGAGAATACAGCCTCAAGTTTTATATTTATAGAGTTTATATTTTAAGGCGCACCTTCTGGTCTATTGTCTTCATACAATAGATGTTTGTAACTACATCTTTATCTCCAGTTGAAGAACCAGCTATCTGAAGTGATGAAAACTTCAACAGTAGCGTTCATGGCTGGGATAGCAAATTGTGATCATTTTGAGCAGGGGACAACCCTAACCCTTAACAATTTTTCAGAATCATTACTGGGCCTACAGGGAACATGAAATGACTGTGTCTCAGATAAACTGGAACAACATTCCTCTTATCATCTACCATGATGTGCCCATTTTTTATGAGAAACTGAAGCGGGTAGGGAAGCAAATTTTAAGAGGTTATCAGATGGGCGAGGCCCCACAGGAAACTGGAGCAATCCTATTTATCATCAACGTCACCAAGATGTATTGTATGAAAGATATCTGGCTCACCACAAATCTAGTGCACCTTAAATTAGAAGCAGATCAATTTATATTTTAAAAATTGGAATAATATTTAAAAGAGATCATGCATCCTGTCTTCAAAATTTTCACAATTAAATATTGCCCACCATCATTTGGATATCACTGAGGCGGTTAATTTATCAATATACTTAAGACAGGCGACGCAAATATTGGATATATAACTGGAATCTAACTTTGAAAAAGTTCACTCTAGCTAGGAAGCAAACCATAACTTGGCCACTGGGCCAATAATCAAGTAACAAAACTAACACAAGAGTTAAATGACAAATTGTGCCCTGCGTTCAAAACTTTATTGGATGAATGAGGAGTTAACAATGCGTGGGTCAACATGTAGCCCATAATTCTATTTAAGCTTTGGACTTTATCAGACTCAACCTAAAGGCCAAGAGGAAAAACTGAATAATAACAAATTTCGCGATCAGTACTTTTAGATTATGGTGGTTGACTCAAAAATAAACCCTTTGACAACCAATATATCAGGCCAATTATCCTCCTAATGCTTGAGCTAATACTACTATTAAAGCATATTGCAATAACATGGCTTGGGCAGATTATTGCAACATGGATTTAATTATATTATCAAAAGCTCAGGCTGAATACACTTGCTCTTTTAGGCTGATCCTCTCTGCAACTACTCAGCCTGGGCCAACTAACTCAATGTCAGTTTGATTTGATTTTTCTATTGGAAGCCTGGGCTGAATACAATCACACTATTGGGCCAATTATCACTGCGCTAAAACTTAGCAACTAGTCCCAACTAATTGAGAGCAGTACTAAATAATCAACATGATAAATCGTTTGGGATCGCCCAAAAATAACATTTATAAATCACATGAACAAATAGATGATAAGAACGTAATCATTTTCCTGCCTTAGGGCAAATTTCATATATTGATCCTTGTAATTTGCATGATAGCAATTGCAAATGGACTTCCTGAATGGGAGTACCTAGTGCTATTAAGAGAATAGTTGACATTCCATTTAGGGAGTCATTTTAATCAGCTGCATGAGGAAACCTGATTGAGCTGGTCAAAAATAATTTCATGCCTATGACAGTTTTGTATGTTGTTATGTGTGATAGGCTCAATAGTACTTGCACATGAACCACTTAAATGGGAGTACCTAGTGCTATTGAGAGAGGCCTGCCAACATCCTGATTAAGCATATGTCATTTATTTTAAAAATTCTGAAATCTCCCAGAATTCATATTTCATCAGCAGTATGACAAAACACATTTTGAGATGATCCTAGAACAATTTTGCATGCTTTTTGTTGCAATTTTCGTCCTTGAAATCCTCCCAAACATGAGAGTATTTTGCCACCAATAGCCCTAGCAATAGGTCTCAGTTGTATCAGTTCAAGGGCTGAACTGAGGTGGAAAATATTCTGTTGAAATTGTGTGCTTGACTATGGCTAGGAGATGCGCTATAGGTATTATACTGTCACCTGGCCTAATGGATAATTATCAGATAATAAGTATAAATAAAAGTCTATTTTATTTACTTCTTGTTTATATTCATCTGAAGTCTCTTTTGGTGAGTGTCAGCATGCTGGGTTCTTGGGATCCACAGCTTGTAACTTTGCCTGTCTTGGTTGAAGTCCCCAATTACAGAGGGAAAATTACGCCCAAAATCAGCCAGAAGAGTTGTGCTATTTTATTATTCCTAGTGAGTTTCCAAACGGTCAAAATACCATACGCCACTGGCATAATTGAGGACCATTCAGCTGAACTTTAGCCCAATTAAGCATGCAAGAATTAATTAATCAAGCTAGCTATCCTAGGAACTTCACAAGTACTAATGGCAAGTGACCAAATTTGTAAAATGAAGGGTGGCGATACAGAGGAAATTAACTATTCACGCACAAAGGTTGAGGGCAGAAAATGGAAAATTATAAAATCTCAAGACTTCATCAACCAATTGAAACATCAGATTAATACTCTTAATGAAAATGTTACCTCTATAAATGTGTAAAATAATACTCACCATGGAGAAGTAAACATCTTTAGAAAATTAGTCAAAAAAATCAAGTGTTTCCGCACTGCAACGCAAAAAACAAGTCTAAACAAGAAAATCTCAAGATTAAAGTTGAAAGACTGGAGCAATGTAGACTGGGTAGTAAATATCAATTTCTGAATTAAAGAATTGGATAATGGTCGATGCTAGTGCGCCACAGATGTATTAACTGGAAATACATCTTAATACTCTAATGATGAAGCCTCAGAAGTATTTTTTGAACTTGATCCTGGGCCACATTGACAGATGCCTAATAATATAGTTGCTTTGTCCAATCCTGGTTCCTCTACTCATGGTACTTTGACTCAACAACCTGCGTCACTGGCATTGAGTCAGCTGAGAAACAATCATAATCAACCTGAAAGAGAGAATGATAACTATAAACCCATGAGTTTACCTATTTTTTAAAAAAATGGAAGCGTAGCCACTTTTATAAAAAGATTTGAAACGGCCATATATGGGGCTAGTGCCTAAAATAAAGCAGCTGCTATCATCAACTGTTTAAACTAATAAAACATAAGGTTGAACTTGCATCACTTAGATGAAAGACCTACATAAGCTGAGGTCAAGGTTTGCCATCTTTTGCAAATTTGAAGGTCCAGAAAGAATGTCAACAAGAAAAGCTAATATCATGAGTATTGTCTTAAAAAGTATAAATTGATTGCCAATTTTGTGGATGTATTTTAATGCAAAGCACAAGTTCTTATAGGCGCAAAGGCAGTGATTGCTTTTGATGCCAAAATTCCATTGCAACATGCAGCGTAACCCTATCAAAATTTATAGAATACCTTATTGCCCGCATTCATTTAAAACTTTGTGACATCAGAATTGGTTGCTTATTTATGCCAATGCTGTAAAACCTATGGGCTACTAATACCTGCTACAAACCAGGACCAGTAGCATTCCAGTAAAACCCTTAAGAATGACAAGAAGTCTTTCATTAATACTTCAATAAAGAATGAGCTTATAGAAACACAAGGTATTGCACCACTAAGTGAAGTTACTTGCTTCAACTGAAATTATAAAAGGCTCTATGCCTCCAGATGTTGCTAATGCAGTGCTAATGTAGTCCTTCCTGTTTATCCTCATAAGGAGGGAAAAGAGAAAACACAATAGAAGACAATTTCTGTTGTGCTAAAATTTAGCAGTCCCACTTGACCAAAGCTAACATTATGGCAACAAGGCCTTAATTAACAATGAAATGGACCCTATTAAAGTACCTAATAAAAACTTTAATGATGTGCATACAGTGACTCACTTTACAGAGAAAGGTCACAATCCTGAAATAACTTAGGTAGTTGCTAAACCATATTTATAACACATTATCAATAATATACCAGTTGAAGGGCCAACTTGAACAACTGATACCTAAGTCTGAAGAGGGTAAATTTAGACATGCTATTGACACATTAATCATGGAATATCCTAGTATCAAAAAACATTTAATTACACTCTCAATTCTTTGCTTTTATCTCATATTCACTTAGTACATATTACGAGATCTTCTTGCTCAATGTGTACTTACATAGATCTTCTGGTCAACAAAATCAAAGTGTAGCAATTATTGAGAGTGGCGCACAAGAGTAATGTTTCAACTAAATCAGCCAAGAAGCTGAAAATGCTCTTGATATTTATCATCACCATTAATATGGGACAGCGGGCCTTAGTAGTACAAAAAGCAAAGGAGCCATAACTGCTTTTTGAGTTTGATTTGGTGCACTTGTAGTAGCTGAACCTACAATTGTGCTACCAAAAGCCAACTACAACATCTAATTGGAACCAGTTTTTGAACGTATGGCGTCTCTTGTTACTACAAAGAAAATAAGTTAACAAAATTGGAAAAACGATTCCAAAAAAAACAATTAAACTAATATTAGGCCTATCACCTTAATTGAAATTTTTAATATAGCTTATGCTAATGGGGTAATGCCAATCAGATATAATCAAAAGAGTAATTGAGGCCGACCATTACCAACACCATAAATAAAAATTGGGGAATACCTTTACTATTGAACAAGGACACAATTATAGCTCCAGGCCGTCAACTGGTTTTAAGTACTGGGACCACACTGGACATTCCAGAAGGTTGTACAGGGAGGTCTTGCTGCCATGAATCATTGTCAGATGGAACGCTTTGTAGCGCTTGGAATGCCTATACTATGGTACAGCAAAATAAATGTTTTGTTGGCGAATTTGACCACATAAAATATTAAAGTCAGAAAGCACCAAGTAATTACTTTTGTGCATCTAGTCCCCATTGATGAATTATAGTCAGCTGTAGAATTTTTTGATTTATCATAGTTTGAATTACCTAACAATGGCGTGAGGGCACACGTTGAATTTCCTGGAGAATTGCTTACTGGTTACTAGAGCAACAAAAAGATGAAGCATTGAAATTATATGAGCGATACTCCTAAATTTTTGCAAAAGAAGACCTTGATCTGGGTTATGAAAAAGGAATACAACATTTTTTGACACCGGTGATTATGCGCTCATTAGGATGAGGCCAATTAGGATTTCATAAGCTAGTAATAAAGTAGTCAGAGAGGAGCTTGACAATATATTAAAGAGTGAAATGTTTGTGCCCTTGAAAAGCCCTTGGGCCAGTCCAGTTTTATTGTATAAAAATGGTAGTAGCCACGTTATAATTGATTATCACCGGCTCAACACCATTATGAAAAAGTATTTGTATTAGTTGTCAAGAAGTGATGACGCCTCAGTTTGTCTGGAAGGTGAAAGATACTTTACAATGGTGGATTTGATCTCCAGATATTGACAAATCGTTTCTGCCTAAGGAGGATCAAGATAAGTGCACAATCATCACATTGCAAAATTTATTCCAACCAACATTCATGCCACAGGGGTTGTGTAATGCGCCGCAACCTTTTAAAGTGTGATGGATACCATATTGAGAGGTCTTAAGTTATCCTGTGTAGTATTGTAATTGGATAATATTATTAACTTCTCAAAAACATTAAATCAGCACCTGATTCACCTTGAACATATGTTCAAATTATTAATGAAGGCCACCTTAAGGCAAATCCTTGAAGATGTCAATCCTTAATGAGCAGTTGGAGTATCTCAGATTTATTAATAATCAAGGCTTACAGCCTCAACCTCAAAGGTTGGACGCGATAAAAAGCAAGCTCTAATGAGTATGAGAGATGTACAAGTGTATTTAAACATGATGGGATATAAAAAAGATTTATTTAAGGTCTAGAAAAGATTGCTGACCCCTTATTTCACCTGGTATAAGGAGGAGCTTGGCTTTAGTGGGCAGCTGAATATCAACAGGCCTTTAAAATATCGAAAATCATTCTGATTTTGGCACAAGTCCTCTGATACCCAGATTTTACATAACTGTTTATGCTAAAAAACTTATGCCTATTTGACTATGATTGGTGGAAAATTAAAAATAATTTATTCTTTTGTAGGTCCAAGAGGATTAAGGGAGGTGGTTAAATGATCTTCATGTTCAACCCATTATGAAGTTTGCTGCAGGGGCTTTAAAACCACTGTGATTTGCGTGAGTTTGCTGGTCTCCAAATGAGTTATGGCTGGTCTTTAAGAAGAATTTTCATGACAGTCAAGGCATAAATGGTTGATCTCACATGAGAAATAAAGCCACAACCCCAAAATTACCAAACAGAGTGATGTATTGACAAATTGAGCATATGAAATCACGCCAATCCTGTGAGGAAAGGCTATTGAGATAGCATTTGTTTTTGAAGATTGCAAAAGTTCAGACATTGCGATCAAGAAAGAGAACAAACCTCCACATATCATCCAGTCAGGTTGAGGGAAGTTTAATATGATTCACTGGATTTGATTCATCAAACTACTAAATATTGGAGATAGAAATTTAGCCTAAAAATCAATATATTATATTTGATGTTGATTATATCAGTGTTCTTATATATATTGAAATTTCTAAGTACAATTGAAACTTAGTGTTTACGGCATAACAATTTTACTTTATTTTAACTTAATGAACTGGTACTTGGGGCTTTTTTTGTTTAAGTTATAATTTTTTAATGACAATAGGTTATAATTGAATTAATTTCTTAATTAAAGATATAACCTGTCTTGGTATGTGCTACCCTTGTTCAGAGAAGAAATGTTTATCCTTTTGAAAACACATCAAAGAAGATGCTGTCTTGAAATAATTATGTCAGAAAGACATTGACCATAAGCAGAGCTGGGTTACAACAGAAAGCCTCACGTGTGATGTAAAACCCTCAGAAAACTTGTATGCAAGTCACTGGTTAAGTGGTGGCACAAGGAGAGGAGTCATGGGATAGTATGCAGCTAGCATCCAAAGTAACCCTATATAAAGATCCATAAGTTAATGCAATTAAATAGAATATAATTTGGTAGTTTTTGAAATTATAAGTAACTTACATTTAATATTTTTTCGTTGTATCAAGTCAGGGTTTTACTTGATGATCAGGAAGATAAAGCAGGAAGTCATAGTACAAATAATTGACAGGGGAATACAGCCTCAAGTCTTTTTTAGCACTAGTGGTGACCAACCCAAATGGGGGAGCCGCCATGCATCTTTATTTGCAAATGGGCTAAACAAAGGGATTATCATAAATAAAAAGATTCCTAATATAGCCCCTAGGTTATCAGCCTAGGAAGCCATATCAGGAGGCGAGGAAGCTTTGGGTATACTTTTGTCCAGTGCCCGCTTTAGGTGGCGGACCATGACGGACAAAATAGGGGTAGGGGCATCAGCGACATGGGGCATGAGGAGGTATAGATGCGGGTTTTCTTCATTTATGAGGCCAGCGGTATCCATTGCCTCAACGTATTGAGCAAGTTGATGCTCAGCGAAAGTGATGAGAGTCAGCACACATGTGAAAGACTTGATGCGCTTTTGGATTTAGGGATAATTGAGAAAAAAGAGTGGTTTTTGCCGCATTGATGCAAGCGCAGCTTGCACCAAAAGTGAGCTCCTCAATCTCATATTTTGCATCTTCCTCAAAATCATTGGGGAAATTTGGGATAGGAATACCCTAAACCAGGGGTTCCATCGCCCCATGGAGTTGCTGGCGGAAAAGGGTGTTGGCAGGAGCAGCCTCAAGTCTTATATTTAAGGAGTTTATATTCTAAGATGCACCCTCTGGTCTATTGTCTTCATACATTGGATTTTTGTAACACCATTTTTTATCTTCAGGTGAAGAAACAGCTATCTGAAGTAAAAACTCCAACAGTGCCAGCAGAGTTCCTAGCCACGAGCGTCACTTGTAGAAAAATTTCCATTTTCTAAATGGTTCAGACTACCACTGATTTTCCAGGATGAACATACAAAGACCCCACACCCCTATGCACAACAGCACTAGCATGATTACCTTCCCTTGCTGTAATTTTGTGAGCAATGCAACCCCTCAACTGTGGGCTTCCTATAGAGCAACTTTACTACAAATCAACCAAACAAAATCTTTAGTGCTCAGAGATAAAACTTTTAACCCATCTGGACATCTCAACCTGAGTGCACTAAGTCTCATCTGGCCAACCAAAGTGTTCCTTGTCCCCATCTGGTTACGTCGGCCTGGACAGACCAGCATCTGTTCTAATTGATCCTATGTCCATCTGGGGTTGGTTCTCATTCATTACTTCATTCACTAGCAGGTTGCGCAATTGAGGGCCTGAGTTACATCAGAATTCTCTCTCAGAAGTTTCTTCCATCAGAAAGATGTACATGGGGATCAGCATGACAATACAGTCAACATAATCACCCAGAGACGCCTATCCTGGGAACCTTTCCATAATAGATAAAATCAGCTAGGGTTATTACACTTTTGCCAAGGAGATAAGATTTAGTAGGGGAGGTTGTTATATTGAAATACCTAGCCCTAACTATAGGGTTGCCAGTTAAAATTAAAGTACTAATATGTTTAAACTGATATCATATAACAAAGCTATTATAACATACTATTCTTCAGTAATGCTTGCTCCATCAGCACAGAAGTGCATTGATGCAGCAATGCATCCATGATTACATAGTTTTGATAAACTTGAGGGGATATTTTTGTCTGTAGTACACTTATATATAAACATAAATCTAGAACGGTATCCAGATAGTGGGATAACAATTCACATAAATTGATTCAAATCCTCCAAAAAGTGTTCATATTAAACCTTTTAGTGGATTGTAAAAATGTTGGCCTCATCAACCTTGACCATTATTTTGATGCAACTGATTTTTCTTATAAAAATTGTTTCTTAAATTGATTAATTTTCATGATAGACCAGGCATATCATTGTTCATTTTGCATCATGTTCTTGTTAGTTAATTAATCATAATCCACAAACCACTTTATTAAATTAAATCCATATCTCCATTCATTTAATGACATTTCTTATCAGTTAGTTAATCGTAATTTATGAATTTTTCCGTCCAAGTAAGTCCATGTCACTGTTAGCTTGATGCTTTATTGATCGCATGAATTTAATAGCTCAGGTATATCAAAATACTCTACTGGCGATCTTGCAACATCATATATAAACCCTTTATATATATATAGAAATTTATGGGGCACTAAAACCTTGAGGTTGATGTTAGGCTCAGCCCTAGCCAAGGCTGATATGATCTTTAAAAAAGAAGTTCAACACTTGGTGATGTTGTTTTTAGTAAGACTGTTGCAAATGGAAGTTAGGCGATGTATTTCAACTGTACAGGTCAGTTTAAACCTAAAACACTGGTTTTCTGTATGATAACAGAGATCTGGAAAAAAGAATAATAATCCAAAAGTTGTCATCACAAGATTCTATTAACCTCAAAATAAATTGCTTTTAAGTATCAAGTACTAAAAGTGTCTTGAGGATGTCAGCTTTTGTGATTTTAACAAGCTAGGCTTTAACAGCAAACTTTTGAATTAAAAAGACCATTTCCAAAAAATTATACTTTCCATAATAATTATTAAAATCTGGTGTTCCTATTGATACCAGATACTTGATAACAAAACTGCACTTAGAATTTTATATTTGCATAAATGTACTGGAAAGATAGGGAAACTAAATCTTGGAATGAGACAACATCTATTGCCAAAAATAATAATAATTAAAACAAATAATGAATATTTTACACCAATGCAAAGACAAGACCAATTATATTAGAATCATTCATAAGATGAATTTTCAGTGGCGCTAGAGCAAGGTAATAATAATAAATTATTCAATTTTTTGTCCAAGGCTATGGGCAAGTTAAATAAACTAGTATAATGATTTGAGGTTTAGCTCCACCAAGGTGGTATCTAATAAAATTTAACTTATAATTCTAACTATAAGTGAGGACGTTGCACATCAGTTTAGTATATCACAGATAATAAAGATACAGCAGATCAGCATCAGCAGAAAGAAAAGATCAATCAAAGCATCAATATATAATTTAAACAAGTATATTAAACAGATTAAATAGATTGTACATATGGTTGATTAGATCTAATCTCAACATGTACTCCTCTTGACCAAACATCAGGGGACAAAAATGCGTGGGATTCAAAAAAGTATTTGGAAGAAAGGATATCAGTCCAGTGCAAGGAGGATATCTCAGAAGAAAACTGGTATGCACCAGATATATATAATAGAGATATAGAATGTTTCAATTAAGGTTTAATAATTGGTAGCCGTTTTTATAAATTTTATATGGGCCTTCCCAACTGTTTCCTGTTTTTATGAGATCTATTACATCGTTATACAGAACTAGATCTCATTGACTAAGCGGAGTAAGGGTTTATGTTTCTTCTTACTACTTACCCAGTTGTTTGCTTTGTTCACCATATAAATAGGTGAATTGGGTCCAGAGGGAGTGTTGGAACTGATGGTAGTCTGAAGGCTAATCCTTCAAAGCGTGCAGGGTTAAATAAAGGAGAGTAGGCTTTAACCAAGAGGTGGTTCAGAGGTCCCCTAAATATAGTTGGAACCTGGTTAGAAAATGATCAGTGGTTAAAAAAATTAAAGTTCTTCATAGTTGAGCTATCTTGGCAAAGAGGGGAGAGCCAGAAAGCTGTAGGGATTTTCAGTAGATAATTGAATGTGGACTTAATCTATCAGCTTTAGAGGTCCTGAGAGAGAAATTTACTTCACAAAGAGCCTAAAAAGGTAAAAGCGTGACTTTATTTATTAGGTAGATTGCAAGCACCTTGAATAGTGCTTGTAGAATAAAGTATGAAACATGGGCTATAAAGAATGATTAGCACATACCCTGTTGGAACTAGAACAGATCATGAATTACTACCCTAGATATTTTACAGGATAAAGAGAACTAAGAATCAGATAAAGGTACCCAAGAGATAAGGCTATCTAGGGATAGAGTGCAATAAAAACAGAAATAGGGTTTTCTTTCACATCCAATAATTATAGTTGATATAGGGAGTGATAGCCTAGAGTTTCAATTAGCGGTGCAATTTGATAGCAATTTATCATTAGTTTGTTCATAGAAAAATTTAAATATTTATTGGGCTTGGTTAATGTCAGCTAACGTGTATCTTAGTAATATTTTTAGGCCTTTGGCCCAACAAAGCATTGTTTGATATATTTAATTATAATAAATGTAAGTCTTTATTGCCTGAAACAATAAATAAAGTTAAAGTTCAATATTGAGAATCCATTTTTATTAAAAAACCCAGCAGGGAGTTTTTTAGATTATAATGTAAAATGTCTCTTGCAGTGTAGACCCAAACTGTTGGCTCACTGTTATCAATTATTTCTACTGTAGCTACTGAAAGCACATAAATGACCATTATGTGATGATCTTGCTTCATTTAAATAGGATGTGCAAAAGAATTGTGTTAACAAAAATTAATTCCTCTATGGCTATAATAGTTAATACTTGATGTTATATGAGATCCCTTTTTAAATCAGCTGCTTTGGTGCGAAATTCACCAAAGATCTCATCAAGAAGTAATAAATCAATACTGGTTCTAGAAAGGGCTTTGTGGAAAGGTGCGATAGAAAGGCTCTGCCCAAATTGCAGTGGCATCCAGGAAGATTTGCCAATCTAGGTTGGTAATGTCAAGGCTTGATGTATCTTTTATCTCTGTAAAACTATGGGATCCTTATACAACAGCTTGACAATTTTATGTAGGGCGAGGATTGCAGTGGGTTTCCTTCTTAGGTATAAGTTTGGGAAGTTTTGTCTCAAAGAAAAGTATCTTCTTTAAATTTAACTTTAGGCCCAAATGACCCCAAAATTAGGTCTTGTCTAGTATTTTATGGTTCACATTAGGTATATGATGGCAGGGGCAGACATGACATTGTTACTATAATGCAGCGGTAAGGAGATATAAGATCTCAGTGGTACAATGTCAAAGGCCTTGAGCTTTATAAATCTTGAAATGATTAATATCTAATGCAACCTGTGATTTATTCATTATCTTATATAAACCTATGTTGATCTGTACTACTGTGGCTACAATCACCAAACTTTAACATTGTTCAATCTGGATAGAAATTTTGGTATTTCAGTTAGTAATTATCAAATTAGAAACCATATTAATATTAAAGTTTGAAGCTTGGCTCACTTGAGTAAGTAATTGTTAATTTCCTCAGCCAAAAAGGATTAAATATTTTATAATTCATAGTATGAAAAACTTATTTCTTAGAAATTCCGAATCTTGATAGTTAACCCAGTGAGATGGCGTTTATTGGAAACTAGGTAGGGTAAGCTGGGGCCTTCATGTGGCATGACTAAGGAAAGCTCATGGAAACATGGGCGAGTAACGAACACCAGAATCCAGAGAGGCGCCCTAGAAGGGTCCTGTAGTGGCCTGGATGGGGAGTGGATGGAAGATAATGACTGTAACCAAACCTGTTCTTGCGGGTGCTTCCACTTTCCTTTGGGGGGAATATGGGCAGGAAGGGGGAGGCAAGAGTCAGGTGTATCATCTGACATACTTTTTCCCTATGAGGCAGGGCGCTGCAAAAGCAGGTCTTAGCGACAAGGATGGGGCAATCCTGATTGGCTGGGCTTCAGCTCATCTGTCTACAATAATCACTATGGTTTTCTAGGGTGTCATGAAACCTGTATAGCGGCCAGTAGCTTATGTGGGCTTACACTGGTACAGCAAAAGGCGAGAGCACTCACATACCAAAATGATGGACTGACCTGAAAGGGCTGCAATGGTTCACGCACAAAAAGGGCCCGGTGAGCAAACTTCAACACAAAAACAAAGTGGAGACCAACTCCATTATCAAATCAACAGAAGGGGTGGCCTCTGCTGCACATGGGTCTTTGGTCTCTTTTACAGTGGTGGCTGCTAATGGATTTGGGGTTGGAACCAAGCTTTTGAAGTGGGGAACTCCAGCCCATCCAAGGTTCAGATGGCGAGCATGGTGGAGAGCCTCAAGAGGGTTCACACCGTGGAATTGAAGAATGGGTGGTCTAAGGAGATTCTCTTGGCCAGGGTGATTGAGGTGTGAGGGTTTGCCCCACTCCATATTTCACGTTTGACTCCTGGGTTAAAACTTATGACATTCCTGTCTAATTTTCAAAAAGGAACAGTTTTTGGCTGCCAGTTTGAGCACAAAGAACAAGGAGGCAGTAGTCTTGACATCAGCACCGAGATTGGAAGGTTCATTCTGAGGGTCATACCACCTGTGATCACTAGAGGGCCATGATGTCTCAGCTGAAAGGCTTTGGCAAAGTGATCTCCTTTGATGAGAAAAAGCTGGTAAAGAACTTGAAGCAGAAGGACTGTAGCTTGAAAAAGTTCACCGTAGGATCTGGGGACTGGGTTTTGAAGGTTTATCTTTTAAAATCATACGGGGAGTTGCCTCGTTCAGTCATTGTGGGGACCTGGAGTGTCCCTGTGGTACCGCTGGACAGATGCTTCTTGTGTGGTGCAAAGGGCACATCAGAGCCAAATGTCCTCAGGTTCAACCTCCTGCGGCAGTGGCCAAGCCTAGCAGGCCTAGCGTGGGATTGCCAGTAACGGCGCCCTCTGAGAAAGAGAAGTTGGCTCTCCAGAAGGCGCTGGAGAAGCTGACTGAGATGTCAGCCAAAACAAGGGAGGAGGCAGCGGCTGGCATCACTTTGTAGGCGGTGACTGGAGTGCTGAAAAGTGTGAGGAAGGTCAACAAGGAGTTGAAGCAGACCTGGAAGGCGCGGGAAGCTGTTAGACTCCAAATCAAGCTAAGTGGCGCTTTGTCCCAATCTGCAAAGGACATTTTAAAAACGGCTTCTTCCCAAATGGATGGGGTTCTTCCCATCGCTCAATCGCATAAGAGGTGGGCAACCATTAGGGATGTATGTGGGACAGAGTGCGCGAGGCCTGTATTGGAAGAGGTGGAGGTGAGGGAGGTGTTGCCTGCTAGCAATAGTGGGCCAATGCCTTCTAGCCCAATGCCTTCAACCGAAGTGGAGGGGTCTATCATGGGACCTAGCAATGTGAAGATTCTGGAGGCTGTTGTGACCGAACAGACTCTACCCTCAGCCCAGTCTAGTACTGGAAAGAGGAGGAAGAAACGTGGTCCCACTAAACTAGCTGAGGTGGAATAGAATGGGGACCCCCCAGATCCTGACACCAAAGTCTCTTCGGTTTCAAACCTATGGCAATAGGGGTTAAATTTGCTAATGTGCAGGGTCTGAATGGACTCAAGCAGCAGCAGCAGGTGAAACTTCAATTGCAACAACACAGGATAGATATCAGCTTCACCATTGAGACTAAGTAAAAACCTGGGGTGGAAGAGGACTGAGCTTTTCAGTTTCCTCTGAAACAATCATTTTACTCTCACTTGGTGGATCACCAAACTCGGACTCGCCCTTAGGGGAGGGAAAGAGGGAGGGGGAGAAGCCAAAGGGGGGTATCTTGGTCTGGTGGGCGGACAAGGTTAAGGTGTTGGATAAAAGGATATTAGTTCTTGGAAGAGCAGTGGCAGTGATGTCGCTGTTTGGAGAGGAGTCAATTTGGTTTATTGGCATTTGCACGCTCAATTCTGGATCTTAATGGAAGGCCTTCTTCCAGAAGGTTGGCCTGAGGATCCAGGAGGAAGGCATCGGGGGATCAGTAGTGCTGGGGGAGACATGAACTGTGACTGCTTTAGGGATGACAGGGTTGGGGCTTCAGGCAACTGGAGCTCTGATAATGGAGCCCATGAATTGGCCGGTTTAATGACTGACCTTGGCCTACTGGATGTGTGGAGAGCTGGCCGTGGTGAGGAGGGAGAGACTGGGTGGACTAAGTTCCAGGGGGATCATTTCTCCCATATTGACCTTGTGTTGGTGCCCCAGCCTCTTCTAAGTCGCTTCAAGTTAATCATTCAGTATCATGACCCAGGTGCTTCAGACCACAAGCCTCTGGAACTGCAGATCAGTGACCCTCAGGTTGCTTCTGAGGGAAAGGGATCTAGAGACTGAACCCTGAACTCCTGAGGTGGAGTCCACTTCAGGATATAATGAGGAAGAAGATGAGGTGGTGGAGAATCCAGATTTTGGGGAAACCAGATGCGCCAGTAATATGGTTGCAGATGAAGGCTGATCTCAAGATGGCTTATGAAATCTTTAAGAGGCAGCTAGGGGCCATGCGTTCAAGGTATGAAACCTTGGAGAGGAGCTTCAAGAGTACCTGCAAGCAGGGCATGGTCGTGGAGGCATTTGCCTACACGGCCAAGGCTGATTTGTATGCAAAATCAATGGGAGCCTTCATGGTGGATCGCCTCTGACAAAGGAAGTCTAGATGGGATGAGGACTCTAACAGAAATGTGGCCCTACTCCGCAAGGCAGTAGGGTATTCAGACCTTCAGCAAGAATCTTGTAAATTTGTGATGGGGGAGTTGAGGTGAAGATATGCAGCTCGCATGGCTGAGGTGGCCAAATCCTACTATGAGGACCTTTATGGCCCCTCTGAGAATGCCATGGAGGCATCCAAAGTATTCTCAAGCGGACTGGGGGTACTGCCAAAGGAGACTCAGCTGAACCTATGTAGCAAAATCCATAAATCGGAGTTGTCAGATGCCATCTGCAAAGGCAAGAATGGCAAGGCTCCCAGGGAGGATGGGTTGACCTTATAGCTCTTTAAGTTATCTCGGGCAAAAATGTCTGAGATGCTTGCTGAGCTTTACAATCAACTCCTAGACTTTGATATAATTGAGCCGGCGTTTTTAAAGGGTGTAGTGGTGGTGTTATTTAAGAAGGGCGATCCCGCCCTCATGGGACTTTGGCCTTTGACTCTGCTTAACGTTGACTATAGAATCTTAATGAAGATCCTAACCAATCGACTAAAGGGGGTTGTGGCGGACGTTGTTGGGAAAGAGCAGAATGGGTTTATCCAAGGAAGCTCAATTACTGACAATTTGATGCTGCTTTACCTGATATAAGAGTGGGCAAGTAAACAGTATGACCAGAGGGGGTGACTACTGTTTCTTGATCAAGAGAAGGCGTATGATCGGGTGAATCATGAGTTCCTTTGGGAAGTGTTAAGTAGGGTTGGAATTAAGGGGTTTTTGGTGAGACCGCTTAAAGCGATTTATGATAAGGCCTATTGGTTGTCAATATCAATGGGGTCCTCTTTCACCCCTTTAAGATGTATAAGGGCGTGCGTGAGGGAGACCCTCTATCTCCCTTGTTGTTTGTCCTTTCAATAAAGACCCTTTCAGTGGCTCTCAGAAAGTCGTACTGGAGGAAACTTACCATCAACGGTGATGAGTACTCTCATTTAATGTTTGCAGATGATATGTGGATTTATGTTTCGTCAGAGGAGGTGGAGAAGGTGGTGATGAACATTCTGAAAATGTACCAGAACGCAAGCAACGCTAAGGTCAATCTGTCAGAATCAAGGGATTGGCCATCGGCAGAATGGCATAGTTGGGTGTGGCACCAAAGAGCTCAATCCCCTGGATGGCAACAGGGGAGGAGTTTCTGTACCTTGGGTGTCCCATCCCTGGGAAGGCGTCGCCACATGAAATTTGGCTTAAACTTGAAGCGGACCTTAAAAAAGTGGCTTATAAGTGGCAATGGCTCAACTTATCTTACTGGGGCAGGGCCATTGTCATGAACACTTTCATTATTTCCAGACTATGGTACATTGCCAGATTTGTTCCACCACCGGCATCTTCCATCAGGAGAATACTGAGTTCAATAATCAGTTCATTTGGTGAGGGCGGGCGTCAAAAACCAGTTTCTCTAACTTGTGTTAGGAGGTGAAGAAGGGGGCATTGGTATGATCAACTTTGGGAGTATGATCAAAGCACTGTAGCTGAAATGGATTGCACGGGTCTCTTGGAAGGGAAAATCCATCTGTTGGTCTCCAATACTGGAGGACTACCTCTTTAAGGCTTGCAAGGACAGTTCAAACAAGGATCTTGGTGTAAACTGGGGCATCAATCAAGGGACCATTCTAAGTTCAGGGAACCTACCAGGCTGCTGGAAGGATTACTTTAGATCTTTGGCAGGCAGCTTTGGTAGATTGGAGGGTGGAGAGTGGACCATTGAAAGGATCTGGGAAAATTCCCCTTTGGGGAGGAGCTTTGGGACTGGAGATGGAACCTCGTCTGCGCAAGGCCTTCAAGCACTTTATTGGGGCGGTTCACTGGGAGGACCTCCTTAATAACGATGGCCAGAGGGTGCTTAGGGTTGAAGCAGCTAATACTGTTGCCAGTATCTCCAAGGTGCTGGTAAGGAAGGCATGGGATGTTGTGGAAGCAACTGAACTGCCTTCTTGCTGGAGGGAAGCAATTCCTTCTATGGCTGCATTAGAGGCTGGGGAAGCCTGTTCAGAAGGTTGTAGAGCGCAGGATTGTTGGGTGTTCCCACGAGGAAGGGAAGGCTGGAGATACCCCAGATGGGAAAGCCTCTTAGTCATTAGGGACTGGCTCAAGGTGGGGGGAGTTAGCAGTGTCTGTCTCTCAGATTTTGCAACCACCAGGTTCCAGAAGCTACAAGACAGAGAGCCTTGCTCGACGTACTTGTCCCAGATCACCTGAAAAATGCAACCTGGCCTGATGGACCTGTGGGGGAGGAGGGTTAAGATATGCTGGTTTATACCAGTTCAGAATTTTCTCTTCCAACTCCGCAGCAATATCTTGGTCACTGGGGAGACTCTGCATAATTATAGTAAACATAAGGAGGATGACCTTCTGTATGCTGTAAGGTGTGCATAGGGAGGAGATGACAAGGCACATCTTCACAGAGTGTTCAGCAGCGGATGCTGTGTGTAGTAATGTTCTCCTTTGGTATGAAGCATACCAACCAGGGTGTAAGTTATCCTCTGGTCATCTCGCATGGCCAGAGATCCTGACTGCGTATGCCCCACCAAGTCTGCTTGCAGACAAGGAGGGGTTCAGGGTCTGGTGCACAATATGGGGGGAGGTGATGTATGGTCTATGTCCTACTAGAAACAAGCTTTGCTTCCCTTCAGAAGGAATCCAGGCAACAAGCTCCCTGACCATAGTCAAGAGACGGCTATAAATAGCTGTAGAAAGCTATGGCTATCCTCTTTTATCAAGTAAGTCCAACTTGGGGTCTTTCTGGTCTCATTCCTTGCAGTAAGGGATGGGGGGCATATCTCTGAACTGGCTGGGTAGCCTTTATTACCTGGAGTACCAAACAGTGAGGAATATGTCAGTTTTGGGGTGGTTTTAGCCACCCTACCCGCATTCAGGCCCACTTCAGTGGTGCTTACAAGTGCAGCCCCAGTGCAGTGGGGGCAGTACCCTGGGTTTCATCCCGCAAAGTTGCCTGCACTGGTTGCCCTAACGGGCACACAAAAACTCAAAGATGGCGTTCTTTATCACTTAACTTCTTAAATTAATTCTAAAGATATTGGAGAAAGTATGGTCTTCCTTTTTTATCCTCCAAGGGTTTCTCAAATTACCATCCTTGTATCGTCATATAATAAAAATAGGTTCTTTTTTAGGTAGCTAAACCAATTTTAACACTTTAATACTCAAAGTATTCTTTATAAGCGCCTCAAAAGTGATAGCAAAGCGGAGGAGGAAATTCTACATTTAAATTATAGTGTGCTCATTATATCAAAACTGAAGAATGGCTCAATATCAGTCCGTATAAGACTTACATACATGGTAGAAAGCAATCTGAGCATCTTAATGACTCAGATTGTTGGTTTCAAAAACATCTGAACCTCATAGTTAAAGCTTAAAGCAGTCTATAGAACTACTTCACCTTTTTATGATAAAGTAAGAAAGGCTTCTTTGTCTAATACTAAATTTCTCCCAACCAAAAATTATCAATAAGAGCATCTTCAGAATTACTATAAACATGTCAGCTCCACAAATTATTTTAATTGTACCTTTTTACTATTTAGGAACAACTCATTCATTAATTTGGCTAATTTGCCACAATCATCCTATTTCTCCATAGTAATTTTAAACAACTGCAAAAAGGTGGAGATGTTTCCCTTCTTATCAAATTTTGAGAAGAATATCTGAGTCAACTTTATGCTAAGTAACAAGCACTGGTCTTAGTTAGACCAAAATGAACTTATCTAACAATTTGTCTTGGTAGCATCAGTGTCAAATTGACAGGAGCCAAAGCCTATGAGGCAGCCCATATAGGAGTCACAGGAGTAGCATTATAAAAAGCTGTAAATTTAGCCTGAGCTGGGTTTACAGCGTATTGGTATGTTCAAAACTATCTGGAGTAATAAATTATAGTATAGCCTTAGGAATTTGGCTCTCATTGGCGCCTCATCTCCTTTGAGTTCAGATTCAGCCATGTTGGTGTCCAATTCAAGCAACCTTTATGTCCAAGAGACGATTTTCAGCATGACCTTGACTAAATTTACATGAGCCATCCTTGATCAATGGCAGACTTAGATCAGCCTATCAGTAGATTGGTGACATTCCCCCTTGAGCTTGTTCTCAGCCTGCTCATTTATTGGGTAGAGCACCCCAGAAGAGAATGAAATTTGTTTATTGCACAACTTATAATTGCACTAGGTTTTTCAGGGAATCAATTCTTTAGTAGAGGTCTGAGAGGGATTATGCTGCTTTATTAGAATGATCAAGTCTTTTAATGCGTCAGCAGCTGTACTTCATACTTTTATATTTTGGTAGCTCAGGAATGTGATTATTAATACCTTAATGCTGACAAAATTTGTACTTTTTATCACTTAAATGATAAAGGTTTTCGACATAAGTTTTGTGGGCCTCAGGGTTTGCCGCTTCAGTTTACATGACAACTTGTGCCATAGATTAATGTTAGCTGTACAGGGCTGCGGAAAGTTCTTCCTGTAGTGAGCAACAATTGTGAAACTGGCATTTAACCGTTGCATGTCAGCTGCACTAGTAAGTTCTCAGTTTTTTAAGGGTTTTCTGTATAATGTAGAAACCTGGAAAAGGGAAGTAATCCTAAAGTTTATGTTATAAGGCTATATTAAACAAAAAAATAGAGCTCTCATAGAATCTAGTACTGACAGTGACATGAGGCTATCAGGCGGCTGTGTTCTTCTTAGTCCATCTAACTTTCAGAAGCAACTATTAGAGCAAAAATAAATTTTTACAAATAACAATCCTTTCTTTATGAATCTACTAACATCTTGAGCTCATATTGTTTCCACACACTAAATAACAATACTGCACTTAGGAGCGTTTGTAATTATATGTTGTTCCAGTAATATAGTGAAACTAAGGTCAGGAATAACTACAAGATGTGGCCAAAGATAATAAACCAATAAACAAAAGTATTGAGAACTTTACATCAATGCAGTTGAAAGTTCAAGTGTGATATCCTTTTTTTTATTCGAGGTGGGCTGACCTGGGGATGATAACGCACCAATTAGGGAAGTGAAGAAAATGGGAAAGGAGGATAAAACCCAGAAAACCTCCATGCGCAGTGTATGATAGGCCAGGAACTCCATGGACCGCCTTTGCTATTTGCTATCTCAGTTCAGGGGCATTGGCGCGCAAAACCAGCACAGTCAAAATCATCCCCTACCCAAAGTCCATCACCGGGATCAAACTCAGGAGGCAGTGGTAGAGGGTCCATACTCTACCACTGGTATATCCTCCCTTTTTTTATAGATATATCAACTAAGTAAATCAAACGTTTGGTTATATGTTTGGTTAGACCAAATCACATAATTTATGATTAGATCCCTGGGCAAATAAACATTACCAACACATTCTTATTGATAAATATTTTGTTATTTTAATGCCCTTGTTTTAAATTTAATAGTAGATTTTCTAACAATCTAGTTCCTATATGTTCATGCTTTGCCCATAACAGGCGGTAGTTAATGTGTTTGAGATCAGAAAGATCATCTAACTTATAACTTTTGGATCTTGCATCATACTCTTTTCTGAGGTTTGACCATAAAGATGTCATAATTCATGACATCACTTTATAGCCTCTTAGTAACCAACCCCCTTCTAGGTATCAGCAAGTGAGAAGTATATTGTGGGCTTGAAGTACCTTCATAGCAGCGATTGCTAAAATGACTTATTTAGCAGCTTAAGGTTAAGAATTGTATGGAGATTGATCTTACCTACATATGGGTACAAATATATCCTGAACCCCGCTTTCCTCAGCAGCAAGAAGCCCTTTCATGATTAAAGGTACTCAAGGCATTTTTTTACATGACAGGAGGCCTTAATTGCTCCCACTTCTCATAACATTGCCGCTCTATTAGGTATAACTTTTTCTCAGGAGGTAGGCCTCATACAGGGTCAGCTTAGTCTCTTGAATATATGTAAAGATTTGAAATATTGGAAGGTAGATGCTAAAGTTGATGGTCATGCCTCATTCCCTAACATTCTTTAGGATACTATGATCTTAGATCGCATCTTCCTGCATACCCGCTCTATATGGATGATCTTGGAGTTTAGCATCAAAGTCTATAATATTATTTAGAGCCTACTATTCTCTTGCTATCTGCAGTCCTCTTATAGGTCTTCATCACAGCACCATATTGGTATTTACCTCCCGGTGTATTTTTAAACCTGAAAATTTCGCTAAAATATTAAAACTTAGAATTGCATCTGGCTTCCTTGTTAGATGAAGGTTTAAACCATAGTTGACGAAAAAGGCGAACAACTGATTAAAAATGCTGAGCGTTGTTAAAAGTAAATTGATCCAGGGGCAAATGCAAAGCTCAATATAAGTGATAAGCTACATTATATACTCTGCAAGATCTGTTTTAAGTATTGGTTTTCCCTTTATCTGCACACTGATTGAGGTGAAAGGTATGCAACTAGCGTAGTCGCTGATGAGTTTTAAATTGTCTTTCCCAAGATAAGGAAATGAACTTGGTGATCACAGTCCCTGATGATCTCTTTAACAAATCATAGGCGAAGACAATGTTTGAGGTATTGAGCTTTGCCATTTGGCAGTATTTATCATTGCATGGCACGAGATGAAGTGTGAAAGCTTGATAAAGCAATATAGACCATAGTGATGGCATAATACCTACCAAAGATGAAAAAATCTGCATTAAAGTTGTCTTAAAGGAAAGTCCAGAGCCTATCTGTTTTATGTTATAAGACCACAAACCATTTAGGAGATAACGATTTAGTTACATACTGTTGTACACCAGGCACCCTTTGGTATAATGAGCCACCTGGTCTGAATCTTTCCTTAAATTATACATATGACAAATAAGCTCCATATTTTTCCTTTCCTAGGTGCCTCAAGTTAATACTATCATAGTGCTCCTTGATTAATATCAGCTTAAGTGGGTCGGTGAGAACTCATAAGCATCTCTGGAACCATAGATTTTTTCTTTGCATGATACCCATCATAAGATAAATTTGGTTCATGTTGCATTAGCAAAATCTAGTTGTTTTTTGAGGATAAGAGTAGGAACATTAAGACCCGTTTTAACATACCATTTTCTTTTGGATTTTATAGAGAATCAAAAACAGTACCAAGAGTTAATAAAAAGATGGTAGGGTGTATTTTTCTTAAGGCACACCAGTTTATCTTATGGATCTCCACTTCCTATGGTTCAGGAGCAAAAGTTTAATTGGAACTTGAGGAGGCAGCTAATTTTTATCCTTTGTATTTTGTAACTTAAGGAAAACATATTATGAGCAAGATTATCATGCTAATGGGTTTGTGAAGGGTAAAGACATGGGGTGAGAAGTAGCAAAAAAGGTTAATAGTCAGTTTGAACCCAGGTGTCTGAGATGAGCCATGTAACCGGTGCCACCAGTAAACTAAAGCTTCTACCACTGATAAAAAACTTCTATTTTTACATAGATTAGTTTAGCTTTGGTAGGAGCACTTTTTGAAAAAAATACACCATCATCTCTTTACTACATCTACACTTACCTGTAACAGAGCATCAATACTAAAATTAAAGCGTCAGAGGCTTATGAATTCTTTAGACAACATGGTAATTTTGGGCGTTAAGAATAAGGTATAACTTACGTCATGGATACATCCATAATTGAAAAAGCAAATGGAAGAATTTGGCACCAAAAATCTTATATAAGGGCATGTCAATATTTTACAAGTTTGAAATGAATTTCATAAGACAGGTGCATGTCCTCAAAAGCTTATCAGTTCCTCCAATATAGTTAACGTTAGCCAATCACAATTGGCTCTCCTTATCCATACTTATTACATGGCCTTTGTTAAACAAAATGTTGCTAAAAAAAGTTAGCCTAAGACTTATAAATTCTCTGCTCATTTTCAGTGCCAAGTAAGCTTCTCTCTGATGTTTTCAACTTAGCCCAGGTATATTTTTTGGGACTCATAGTGGGGGTGAGAAAAGTAGGATATCAGGTATTTAGGCCATGGCACATACTCCCAAATTATTTCCTAACGCTTCATCAAAACAACGTTGTTAGATAACAACACATTCTTGAGGCCAAACTGCATAATCTCAAATTTGAGAGATCTTTTCAAAGGCAGGAAGCAGTAAGCCATTCTTGTTTTCTATAAATGCGGATTTGGTTAAAGACGCCTAAGAAGTTAAGTTTTTATGAAGACTTTGGTTTCTTAAATTATCTGGAGATGTTTTTTCCATGGGACTGATAATCAACTCAAGTATGGTAACATTGTTTGCATTATCATAATTTACACATGGGCGTAGGATAACGTCAGCTTTCTTCACAAATAGAAGTGGTGAACATAATGAAAAGGTGCGCTAAATTTCTTTGGCTACTTGTTCTGAGATCTAAACATCCAGCGCAGCCTCTTCTTTCAGCTTTAAGGAGTATATTGGGAAATATGTGAGCAAAATCCACTGCAAGCTCTAGTCACAGTCAAACTCAAGGGGTTACAGTTTTCACTTCATTGGATTCATCAAAAGATGATTCTAAGTGCTATAAACATGGTGACATAGGAGCATTTGAAATAGTTTGAGTTGAGGCGCGAGAATAAGCTTCTGCACATGGGGCCAGTGTTGCAAGTCATTTGGGGTGTTCAAAATATCATGAGAATCACAATCACTTCATCTTCTTTCAGAGCTTGGGCATAGGGTTGGCCTTCAGATTAATTCTAATATCAATTTGCGCCATTACTATACTCCCAAGATAACTGGTTAAAACAACTTCTTCAATGCCAGGAAGTGTCTTCTAGTTAATAATTACTAACATTTAATTAACATACCAAGTAGAATAAAGGTGGAATAGAATTTAAAGCCCCAGTCAACCACACTGCAAGGAAAAAAGGGCAAATTTAGTTACTTGGCCTGCTCATGTACAATAACTTTTTAAAGTCACCTATGTTCATAACAATTAGTTAAATCTCTGCCCTTAGGGGAAGAGAGTGTAGCAGGAAGAACAAAGTACCATAATAATCATTTAATCTAAACAAAAGTACTAAAACATAAGTTCTCAGTTTCACATCTAGCATATTAGATCTACTGATAGTTTGTATAATTTAAAAAGGAGTGGTTTAATTCACCACTCAACCACAGAAGGAACATAGCTAAATTCATTTTCTGTAATAGCGTATAGTAAACTTCATGTAAAAACTGTTATTTTTCTTCCACCTGGGTACAGAAAATCATAGTATTAGTCAAAATAGGGGTTTATATGTAGATCTATATAATGATGTCAACTTTAGGGACAAACAGCTAAAACTAAAAAACTGTGCGCTTGAAATAAAATATTTTTTATACAAAGCAGAATTTTTGAGATATAAAGGTAAAATCCAAATTTTAATTGCAGGATAATACACATTTGCCATATCCACATTGAGGATCCCCTTTCAAAGAGTGCTTTTTTGGTCCACAGAAGTTAATGACCGCTTAAAAATTTTATTAAATGTTGGAAAAACTTAAGTAATGGATAGACCTTTGTCAGCCCTAACTAACCCACGAACAAAAATATTTGAGAAAGCATCTGCAACTTTCAGATCAAAGTGCTGATTTATGAGCTGCTATCTATAAGGGTACACACAGATGAGACACTATCAGATAAGTTAAAATGACCAACATTAAATTGGGCGAAAAATTTATCTATGAGGGCAGCGATTGCATGATCAAACTTAACATAGCAGAGCCAGACATACCTTCAAATTCATTTCTTATACATCAAGGGTCAAACGAAGAAATGACTCTTCAGTGAAAGTAAAGACAGATAGTTTCTATACCCAACCAAAAGATTCAGCAAACAGGAAGCCAATGTGCATCCAACATGATGGATGGTAAATAACTTATGGAACATTTTGAAAAAGCAGGTCTGTCTGACATTCTTCCATAGGGCATTCTTATTCTTCTATTGACTTTCAAAACTCCAGTTGTCTTATGATGACTATAGATACTCAGTTAGCCACAATAGGTAGAAATTAGACACAATAAACCTTAATCTGTGAGGAGATTGATGTATGCTGTTTTAGAAAGTTCAAACAAAGGCTTTTGAATGATTAGAAGTTAAAGCCTGATTTTAAGAAGGGTTTGTAGAGTTACCTTTGTATATAAAATAGGGTCATTAAGGTCTAAAGTAGCTAAGTACATACAGGAAAAGTAATGACACTCTAGTTAAAAATGGAAAGAAATTTACCAAGACGTTAATCAAGTAACATTAGTTAACAGAAGGTTTTAAGGAACATATTGACTGTGACAAATGGCTAAATTACCAAATAACGCTCAAATATAGTCATACATTGTAAATATTATGCAAGGATAGTGTAAATGCTGTTATTGTAATTCAGAAGAGTGTCTGTAATGCGCCAATTTCATGGTAGGTGATGTGAGATCTAGACCCAGATCACTAGGGCATTTTATAATTAGCAATAAATATAACAAGACACAGCGGATAAGGCTCAAATTTAGTGGCATAGATGCAGGATAACCAATCTCTAAAATATAGCCATATAGATGTGGAACGACAGGGCTAGACTCCCAAGGAAAGCTCTTTATCAGTTGATAGTCATGGTATAGACCTTGTGGAGTCTCAATCAAGAGCGTTTCAGACTAACTAAGAGCGGTGTCATAACAGTAGTTTTCAACAAGTAAATATATCCTTTATTACTGGTACTTCCTTATGGATGTTCGTTGCTAGGCCACGCCAGAAACTCATAAAAAAATTTAATAGTATTAATATAGTAAGATTTTGATTTAACAGAAAATTCGGTATAAAAACAAATATAAAGAAGCTAGGAGTTGGGTCACATTTGGCTATTGTTACTACTGAGCTAATTTTGTCAATAAAACCAAATATCTTCAAAGTATTGCAATAGTTTGAATAGGAAAACGCAAGCTTTGAGATCAAAGATATAACTTCAGGACACTGAATTTAATGAGAAGTCAGGCTAACTTGTTTGTTGGGCTTCTTCAGAGCACACAATTTGAGGATTATATGTTTTTTGATTAATATATCTAAGCCTCACTATTCAGTTGTCAAAGGTAGCTTTAAGCTTAGCCCCACCAGAAATATTTTTAAATAATATTAAAAAAGTGGTAAACCCCAAAAAAGACCCTCTGACTAATCCAATTGATCTAGCATTACCCTAAAGCAATGCAACCCCCCAGTAACCCATGTGTTGTATTTTATATGACCATCTTATCCAGCTTTGACATTAAATTGAAATTAACATATCTTTCTTATCACCAATTATTCTTTAGATATTGAAGACTATTGATTTTTAGGTGACTCTAATGTCTATACTTAATACCAATGTTGATAAAAATCCTGGCTAGTTAGGCGCAACAGCTGACTTTGTTAGTAATTGGATTTGATTGCTGGGTGAATAGCCAGTAATAAAGTTACTAACTTTAATTTATCAAGATAAGGCGCCAATTTTTTAGGGGAGTTTATAAAGCTTATAAAATATTACACCGCTTTTTTAACTTTAGTTTGCAGGTTAACCTGGGCAATGCAGTCAGCTGTAAATTGCAAATAGTTTCCATTACCTAATATGGCCGCTAGCCTGTAGAAGTCAATCTACTGGGCTGGCTAATGGCGTTTTAAATCCGTTTTTTAGAAGTCATCCCAGAAGATTAAAGCTTTTCAGCAATTAATGCTGCTTTTAATGAGGTAATTATTGAAGAGCTGAGCACCAATTAATATATATATATATATATATACTACATCGATGAATCCCCCCTTGGGTTGGGACCATCTAGTACTAAATATATATATATACCCTTGTATTTTTTAAAAAAATATATTGGACAGTCAAGCATTTTATTATACTTTTAATGCCATTGAAGAGTTGAAAAAATTAGTTTACTTTGACTTTTTGCTCAAAAACAGTAAGTGTATACATGAGTGTGTATGGAACAACTTATAAAAGAGACTTGTCTGGCTAGTTGTTATCATAGAACTAGCCTACTACTGTATTCTTACATAATAATTAGAGCCTGTCTTGAAACTTACTAAAAAATTTACACCATGTCAGGGTCAACCAGAGCCACCCAATATCAAGTACTAGCCACGAAATCAGGCACTACCACTCAAACTGAAGTCTATTTAATCTTCCAGCTCGCTTGATTGCACTTTTACAACAAGCATCCTACCAGTTCAGTGCGCACTGCAACCTACCACCCTCCAGGCTTCTCTTACTAAGGATCCATTGCCCAAGCACTTTTAAATTATTCAGCCCAGAGGATGCATCTTAGCCCATCCATAAAATGCCATCATGTTAATTCAGATTTTGGCTCACTTAATATTGCTATATCTAGGCCTTTAGCTTCCCCACAATGTTAACATCCAGATAACTTTCAAAAAAACCCTCAGTCATAATATTGTATCAGTCTTCCAATAATGTTCACAAAACACTAGAGTGGGTCTATCTATTATTACTAATCTGGTTCCACTGGTTCATATTTTTGTGCTTTACACCAATCACAGCCCTTTTTCCAATCTTTATAAATCCAAAAATCAGCGCTTCCCAAATTAACACTTTCTCAGTAAATGCTAAAAATGACTGAAGCACCAATAAGCCCACAATTTGTCCTTGTGAATTTTAATTAATATCATTCCAAAACTTCACCTAAGAATACTCTGTAGATAAACCTACGCCCCATCATTTTTTATATAACACTGATCATAATGGGTCTCCCCCAGTCTGGCAAGAGAATTCCAAGACAAATGAAAGCCACCACCAGTAACTGCTGGTACACGCCAGCATAAGGAAACCTCTCAAACTTGACTAAGACACTAACCCATGTAACACCCAAAAAATATTTCTCAAAGCAAACAAAAAACCGCAAAAGAGGTCACCAGTACTGGAAGAAACCCTTTAAGCCAATCCTTCTGTCAGGATTTGCTCTCAGGTAGGTGAAGCCTTGACTTTCGGCATTATAATTATCTACATTAATTGACCTTGATTTATACTAATAGACTAAACTATTATTTAGTGCTTTTTGGGCTAAAAACCCAAATTATTATAAAATTTATTTTATATAGCATCAAATGGTATTATGTAATAATGTTGAATTACCCAATTATGTACATGAGAAAACTGCCTCCAAAGGAACCACTAAACTATAAGCTAGGGAGATTTATCCTATCACAATCACTTGTGCTTTGCCTTGTCCTTTTAGCACTATAAAAAAGTGGTGAGAATACTTTATATAGAATAACTCTACGCTTTTACTTTTATTATTAGGGCTCTAATAGTAAATACCTTTGTTTTTGGGACATCTAAACCAAGTGTGGATAATTCCCTAGAATTTGATTTATCTCTCAGAACCTCTGGCCTCTATATAGCGAAGCTCCCAAAAACCTTTTTTCGTTTGAAACTTCTGTCCTCACTTTAGCCAAGATAATTTAATAACTTGATCGTCCAAGATATTGACCTTCAAAGATTCTGTCTTCTGATGACCTGCTTATGAAATTCTGACATCTTCCTAAAGCCAATCTACTGGGGCAGCAGTTATTGATGATAATAATTATAAATGGACCACAACTAGTGTGTAAAAAGCTCTTCCATGCATAAACTCACACCTATGTTGTATGCCTTTACTGTGAAAATAATTCATTTGATATTATACAGAGGTTTACTTCCCTTGCTTTGCAGCAATTGAGGCGAGATCTAATTTAAAAAACCACCATCTATGGATTTAAAAGACCAGTAAATTAATTTAGGATTCACTGAGGCTCCACTAGCAGACCATACTGCCACGCTGAAAGGTAGTTTACCCGCAAGAAACTCTTTGCATATCTCACCCACTTTCACCCAGAAAAAGTCTTATTGGCCAGATTTTTAACCTGTTAACAACTTTGTATTTCAATCGCTAAATTTGTGCTCAATAGCAGTATAATGGAATTTGAGTCTGTACTCTCAGTGGATTTTGGCGTTTCCTCCTACTATGCACCCATACAAAGAGCTTGCATTGTAAGGGCATAGTTCATCCATACTCCCTGTGTCCCAAAGTAATGAAGTCATCCCTGGAGTGGCAATCTTAGCGGCATTCTTTGAGATCTTCTTTGTTGACCCTGACCAGGTGCGCCACATTTTTCGTGCTGTAATGCCCTTGATCAATTTTATAGTGGCTGCTTGGCTCACAAACAGCTCCTCTCAGCCACCACTCATGGGACAAAATCAGGTCAGAAACGTTTCATGTGGTGGCAGAAACAATTTTGCAACATATTCAGTTGATTCTCATTTGAGACCTGACTCATCATGCCTTATGTTATGCAGTTGAGACTTCTAACCCTATCTTTAATACAGTTATTTGCATCTAAGTCCACCTTCCAGTTGGCACACCATCAAAACTCCAGGTGTTGAAACCATCTTTCACAAAGTGCAAGACTCTGACAAGGCTCCTCTCATCAGCCATCCACCAAATATGTGCTTATATAACCCTACTATTCTCTAACAGCGATCTATAGCACCAGACTGCAGCTCACAATGGATCTCAGCAACCAGCACTAAATGGTAACTTAATACCTAAAGTAGACGCGGCATTTAAAGAAGTCCTAATTACACCCACACCACAATTCATGTAGCTCTTTTGTAGTTTTGGAGGAAGTTACTATAGACCTATATTCGTCAAGTGTGGAGCCACTAGGTTGTCATTAAGTTCCCTTAGAACCTTCCCACACAATATAATAGGAGATTTTCCTAGTCTGATGATGGGTCCTTCACATCCCACCACCTACAGCTCTAACCCCCTTGCTCATTTATTGGATTGCAGCCCATAGTTAACCTAAAGGTACCAACACTAGCCAGCTTTCAGCTGCAGGTTAAAATGATTATAACCCCATGGGACGCAGAGGGGAGAAGCTATGATTCTCCGTGGAAGCTCTTTAGACCTGCAATCCATCAAAAAAATGGGTTGCGGGTTTTGACTAAAAAGAATATCTCCTCTGCAACTTTAGGTCAGCTCAAATTAGTATTTTCACTGTCCAGGAACTTTATATCATCCCATATGAATAAAATACCTGCAATGAACAGTTTATAAGTAAGCCCACCTCAGCAAACAATGCCGCCCTCATGTATATTAATCCCCAGGGTTAAAACTCACCTTTTTCACAACACCTAGGTGGCAATCTAATTTTGGCCACACTCAACGCTCCCATTTTCGCTTTCTTCATTGCTAGCATTTAAATGCCTAATGCAGGTCAGCATAATAATGAGCTCATTGTAGAGCTTGTCTGACTTAATGTCCTATAAAAATCTACTATTACTAAAGATTCAAACATCACTTTATGGTATTGTCTGTATCTTTTACCCTACTGAAGTAAGGGAACGCCATAAATCCAGTTGACTACAAGATTTATTTGCTTGAGTGGCTTCAAAGATGCGCTGCAACAAAGCTCACCTGGATATGTTTATATGACTAGAAATTAATTACAAGAAGAAGCTTTTTAGTTAGAAATGCACAAAGACATTGAACTGACTGGACCCTTTCAGGTTGGCCGTGGTTACTCACCTAATTTTCATGAATTTTTCAGTATGATTACAGTTCACTCATCATAGTCCTTACCACCACGCTCCAACCTTCACGCAGGTCTGCACAAATGTTTGATCCAGCTCTTCTAAAATATCCTTGCAAAGGACAAGTTGTATGCGATTATCTGAGCTACCCTCGCCACACACCCCATCTTACTGATCAAATAGCTTGATAGGAGGCGACCAAGGTAGGTAATACCCACGTTGCTTATAGATGTACTAAAGCAAGATGACCACGGCTTGCACCAGAAACAAATAATATAAGCCAGAATTAACGTGAATGGAACTGCAGAACTTCTCCTCTCCCAATTGACTTCACAACTGGGAAGCCGCTCAAGAATACTCTTCTCAGAACTCATATTTAGGAAGAGTGGATAGACAAATTCACGTAATTCTACTATTGTACTCAAGGGAATGTCTCACCTACTTTTTCTATCAAAAGCAAAGGACACAGTCGGCATCATAGAAATTCAAAGAACAGAAAATTAGAACCACTACAACAGCATTAAGGACACAATCACTTAGAATATACATCAATTTTACTATCGTCTTTATAAGATGTCCAGGTGTGCCCATCAAATTTTCCATGAATTCGTGTAAAAATTGATAGTATTTCTCACTGACACACAAGTGATATAGCTCTCCTGGACTAGAATTATATCAGTATGGCTATAAAGAATTTCTTGATTTCATCACAGCCCCAAAATTGGCTATTACTATTGTTGGGGGATCATCCACTAACTAAAGGTTGAATTACCTCTGTTAGTGGGATTTTAACCTGATCCAAAGGATTGATTGATTCCCTGTTGCGGATAATCCCTGATCAATGAATCAAACACTCCTGACGTCACCTCCAAAACTGATCTAAATATTCAATATTTTTAAGTACAACCAATTAACAAGATTCTGCGGAATCCCAAAGCAGCAAATCAGATAGAACCTGGCTTGAATGTGGCTGGCGATCTTCCCAAGGATTAATACCTGATTTTCCCCTGGTTATTGGTTTCACAAATAAACTGGTACATTCTTTTTGCAGTACCTAAAATTTTTACTTAACATATTAACGCTTCAAGGAGTTAAGCCAGTTAAGGAGCTTTTACCTTAATTGTTAGTTAGTTTAAAAAGATATAAAGCTCCATCTTCTGGTGGCTTTAGTTGACCTGAATTTTCCCAGAGAATGATTTCTCCCTAATATCTGGACAAAAAACTGGTGCTCCATGCTAGGTCGACCCAAATCCAGAAACTTATCAATTGTGATGAGAAAAAATGACTCTGCGTCAGATAGCTCGTCCCATCATGACGCCACCCACCTCAGTGAGTGGGCAGTTTGTGCTGCATGTAGGTGAACCTGCATCAAATCATAACTTTTTTGCCTTTTCTATAGAGGTGGATCACCCTGCCATTCTATGGAGCATTACCAATTACAAATCTCAGACTCTATGAAAGACCTTTAACTCCTCTTCACTGGGGCCTTTGTACTGGGAGGAAAAGCAAATAGAAGATGAGCCCTCGCAGTACTGACCCTTATGATGAGCTTAGCCTCTAGTTCAATTTTTGATGGTGAAAAGGTTGGGTAGGACATTTAGAGCGCTACTTGAGCCAATTTGTTTATCCTGCCCTGTACCATCTATTACAAACATTCGGTTTCCATCACCAGGAAGTACTTTGACATCTAAAGGTTTTGAAAAACCTGCTTTCACAGTTCCTCCAATTTCACAACTCTGTCTCCCTCTTCAGTAATAAGAACAGAAGTGGTATTTTGGAAAGATGGCACTCATCATTAAGATGAAAGTTTTTGTAACATGCCTTGACAAATGAATAAAGAGATAAGTCTGTTTGGAACCGTCCAACTGTTTCAAAAAATCTGGAAATCTATAGTAAATAACCAGATTGGGGTTAGAACAACTGGGGTTACAAAATTAAATCGACCACTTGAGAGCCAACTATAGACAATCACATCCAATACCCTAAGGAGATAATCTACAAAACTCAATACACATAGTACAATGCTTGTTTCTCCATATCATCCAGAATGCCAGGTGAGGTTGGTCCTCCTGAAAGCCCTGGATTACCTGGGCCACTGGAACACCTGGAACACCTGATACACTAGATTGCCAGGGCAACCTGAGCCCCTAGCCTCCTGAATCTCCCAGGCTTAGTTTTGTTTTGAAAATACTGGAGGACCGGCTTAAATCATTATTTCAGCAGATACAACGTCTTGATGTAGACTAGGACGAGTAGCTCAAGGAGTAAACTCACTCGGATGGGATGCCTTTCAAGTTAAAGTCTACTTAGGCCACCATAATTATCTCAAAACTTTGGCTGCCTTACCCTCCTCAGTAAGTGGCTCTGAACAGATAATGCTCACCACAATATAGCACCAACTCATGCTTTGGACACAACTGCAAGTTTAAAATATGGAATAGATAATTGGCTCAGCTTTTTGCCACCAAAACAACCTTTGTTCCACACATGGCCGAGTTGATTTAATGATTTTTGACATAAAGGATTTTCACAGCTAAGTGAATGTCCTATCACCAAAAATATTCTTGAGATACTGTTTATTACTTAGCTGAAGGCGCCCTTTCTGTGTCTGTTCATTTCATCCATCCACCAACCCTCTGGTCACTCATTCAAGACTTTCTTTAAGGACAAGTATGTCCCCAGGTAAGGAAGAATTTTCTCCTTTTGAACTGATATGAAAGTGTAATGGTGGAAGCTACTAATATCTATGGCATAAGAACCTAACCAACTGCCTTAGTCAGGTAGCTTAAGATATAATACTACTTCAACTAATTATTATAGAAACTGGAAAAATGCAAAGGCTGCTCTGGCTTCAAATTTGGGAGCAATCTTACCCTTGCCAACCAAGATAGACGTTTATGTGGGACCAGCCTCTATAGTGGGGATTTCATTAATATTTTTGCTCAAAGGTTCTATCTCAATGCCCAAAAACCTTTTTCAGGCAATTGACTCTCACTTGAAGGCGCTATTACCTCTGCCATACTAGTATACAAAACTACTTTAATATCCAGCTGTTCTTAAGGTGGTGATTTCAACCTAATGTCCCTCCTAAATACTAATGAATCCCTGATGAAAACTCCTATATATCTGTTTAAACATAAATGGTCTCCGTCCTAACTACTGCCTTGGCCCAATTTTTAATTAGTAAAGCCTCCCCAATCTCCAGTCTTCAACATGTACTGCACTTGTTTCAAGTTTAACAATCATACTGAGGACAACTGATGCTGAATCCACTAAAAAATGCTGCAAAATAACATACAGCTTAAGGAAATAGACTCCCTCTTCTGACAAAACCCAATTGCAGCAAAATTCTAGTTTAAAGTTAAGTACTTCAAGCTGCTTTGTATTATATGACCCAGCTAAAGTAAATATACTCCTTTCTTTTCAAGGCAATAAAGACCTTAAGCCTTATATTTCTCACATTTGTCAATTACCAAAACAAATTACTGCATTCAGCACCAGTGAGAGTCAAGTTCCATTTAACAAAACCCTTAAGAAAATTGAAAATCCCTAAGCCTGGCCTAGACAAAGGCCTCCCCTAGCCTTGATGCAAGTATCTACTGACTTTCTCCTAGCCATTAATACTCAGTTCGAATCCTGGTCATATGAATAAAAGCAGTGGTGCATAAAGTTAAAGTCTTGGCTATAGTTGATACTGGATCCCCAGTTAACTTTTTGTCCTCTCAACTTAAAAAAATCAAAAAGGCTCCTTATTTATTCCCTAATCGTAAATATGGGACAGTGGGAGACTATCCCACTAAAGCAAAAAGAGCATACTCTGCCAAACCCTTAGCTTTTAAAAATTTGATTACTGCCTTGCTATTGCTTTAAAGAAGAAATAACATGAATTACTCATTGGAGTTTAACTAATGCAAGACTATACTGTAATTTTAACCATAAAAACTCCTTTCTCTCCTGAGATATTGTATACCACTAGTACTAAAGCTCCCAACCAAGACCAAGGAGGCCAAAGAAGCATACCTGCCTAGTTGAGTATCCTATCTCTATCTGTCATGTAGAGTATCAGATCTTTAGGCTTAAAAGTAAATGGCCTCCCAAGGTGGTTGACGATGAGGATGAGATAACTCTTTATGCCCCCACTATATTAGTATACTCCTGGTTCTTAAACTTTGGTGTACTTTTGAGTTAAAATTGACATTCCTTATAACCATGTTTTATAGCTATATGGACATCCTAGTCCTTCTTTTAAGGAAGCCATGACCTGTATCAGGATCTTGGACCTTGTCTATAAAAGACCCATCTCCATTCTATTGGAAATTTTAACTAATTGAGCTCACCAAGTTCCTTGGTCTTTAATCATTGCTTATGTAAAACTCTGTTCTGTCATTAATTCAACTAATTAAAGTAGTTTTATCACCCTACAAGATTTCATATTGACCCATGATGACCATTTCCCTAGTTGACAGAAAAATAGAAGTCACCATTACCCTAAACCAATGTCAAAATGTATAAAATTTGTTTTTAAGAAGATGAAGATATTTTCTCTAAAGGAACTAGAGATTATATAAAATTACCAGAGTAATTTACCAAGTGTAAACCTATGATAAGCCCCTTTTAAGGCTCATGCTTACCAAAATTTTTTGAGTAGAGAAGGCTCAAGTAACTCTTGCGTTAAAACAATTATTAGAGGCTGGCTATTGGTACCCTAAAAAGCTTTGGTATTTCCCTCTGCTGTTGATATAAAAAGGGATGGAGGACATCAAATTGTCATATAATATTACTGATCAAATTCCACTACTCAAAAGTAAATCTATCCAGTACCACTTTAGATGACTCTTTATTATAATGTCAGGGGCAAAACTCTTTTTGGCCATAAATCTTATCAGTCAGTTACTGGCAGGTTGACATATCCCCCAAAGATTGTGAAAATTGTGCCCACATCTCTAGAAAAGGGCTGTCTGAACCTACACGGATGCTGCATGGGCTATGCAACGCCCCCGCTACTTTTGCAAAGGTAAATGGATGGATTATTAGGAGATTTAAGAATGATTTTGTTTGCTAGTCTATATGATGACATAACCAACTTCTCAGAAACGTTTACCGCTAACTTAGCTCAGCTTAGGAAGAACTTCCAGCAATTACAGAAACTTTTCTATGAACAAAAAATCCTCAAAATTTTCCTTTTTCCAAGGTAATATGTATCTTCTAAGACATAAGGTAAGTCAAGAATGAATACCCTCCTTAGATGACAGAGTTACTGCTGTCCCCAAAATGTCACCGCCAAGCTCCTTCAAGATGCACACTTTTTCTTGGAATGGTCAGATATGATCACCAATTCATTATACATTTTGCAGATACATCCAAACCCTTAGTTTAATTGCTAGAGAAGAGTAGCAACAGTTCTTCAATATATCACGTGTATCTCTGATCTATTTCCCTGTTCTTATACACCCTAACTTTGATAAAATAATGTTACTGTTTACTTCTTCTATTGATATTGCTATAGGGGCTATACTGTCCCAGCAGAATAAAAAATTGTGGACCAACCCATTAATATTACAGAAAAAAATTTTAAGGATAAAGCAACTATAGGGTAGCTAAAAAAGAGTTTCTGGCGTTTTTATTGGGCATCAAACCTTTTTGACACTAAATATATGGTGCTCACTTCACTAGGTTCACTGATCTGTCTCGTTGCAATGAAAACAGCAGTTGAAAGATACTAATGGGCTTCTGGCCTGATGGGTTCTAAAACTTAAAAATTAAAATTTTTATTCCTATTGTCCCTGACTAGTTTATCAAAACGCAGACAGTCTCCAGGCTACCTATCCTAACCCCAATTTTACCTAAGAAAAATCAAATCAATGACCTTTTAAACCAACTTCATCATTGGATTGATGAGTCTCTCATGAACCAAAAGAGTTGGAGAAAAAGTTGGCAAAATTTATATTTGGGATGGTACCCTCTATAAACTAATATCAGCACAATGGTTACTCTATATTCAACCAAATACACAAACAGAGTATATTCTAGAAGATTTAAAAGTTGGCCATGGAAGAATTTAGAAACCCTATCAATGGCTCAAATCTAAGTGCTACTGAAAAGGGATGCCCCCTTCAATTCATAATGTATTAGTCTTGCTTGGTATGAAAAGTCAAGCCATCCCTAATCCCCAACCTCAACATTCAGTCACTTCTCCCTGTGATCCTTTTCATATGGTAAGTATTAAAGTTTTAGGCCCTTGTTGGTATTTTTTCCCATATTCCCAGCCTGCTAGATTACCTGTTATTGCTAGTGGAAAATTCCCTAAGGCAAAGTGAATCAAAAATTGGTTGACCTAAGTTTTGGAGGAACTATGTTTGGGGGATTTTGGATATTCGCCTGGTCATATCCATAGGGATCAATCTGGACAAATACTTAAGATCTCATCGGGCGGAGTTGCTAAAGAAATAGGGCATTTGATAGTGATTAACTATCAGGTGTACCTATTGGGATCAGTCAGGTTTCATCATTGACTGAATAGAAATGAATAGTAAGTTGCAAGGCGAGTGATACCACCTGCAACTAGCAAATCAATTGGTTGGTGAGTGACCTGCCATAATAGTTAATAAGTCCCATTACCTAAGCAGGTCGCTAGCCAATTATGGTTGGTTCACTTGGATTGAGAGGAAAATTTTAGAGACACGTTTTTTGACTCTTTCCATTTGAGGTCTCAAGGATGTCCAACGATGGAATCCTAGCCAGGATGGGGAAGACCATCGCTGCTGAGATGAGGATGGGTGATCTAATGGCAACGGCTGCTGTTTCATCAAAGAGGTGTCAACTGAGGGTTAGATGACTGAATCCCCACTATAAATTCCCTAGAATTTACTCATAACAAAAAACCTTACAAAAAGAAACCTTACAGAAGAAAGTAGCTTTACAGAGTTTAGAGTTTATATTGGTTACATTATCAATTTGGTGTATAGTTAGACTATCAGCTTCTATTGTGTTGTTGTATCTCAAGGATATTAATGCAGAAGGCAATAATTGGAAGACTCTCAGAGATAAGAGTAAAGATCCGAGTGGGGATCTAGGGACAAAAACCACAATCAAGGATAGATGCTGACTGTGAGTTGGGCTGAGAGAAACTGCCACCGGGGTATTTTAGCAAAGATTGGGTGGACAAGAGTATAGGGAACAAATCTCTACGAGTACGTCTTCAAAAGTACTTGATTAGAAATACTGGCTGAGCGTTGGGCCAAAATATAGTTTAATCTCAACTACAGATAATAGTCTCCATACTATTATTGATTAATAATACATTCTATACAACGCGATGAAGTGCACGAGAAAACTGAACCTGTGCAGTAAAAAGGTTACTGGGTTGCCTGCCAATAATCAACCTAGAGTAAATTTTTACAAGTTGCTGCTCACTACAGGGGTAGTTGAGTTGAAGAATATAGAAAATGATGTTCTATGAAGATGTTTCCAATAACGAAAATAAGTTACTGAAGGAAGTAACAAAAATAGAACGTGAAGAGGATCACGTTCAGTGGCGTTCACCCAGCTCTGCAGTGGAGCTATGAGTGAAGCAAGTTGAAGATACTCAAGGTTAGGGAAAAGGACTTGCAGCCTAGATATGGAACTATCTAGTGCTGCAAGGAAACCAGTTCCACCGGACATCTACTTAAGATGAAGATTATCAGCAGGGCCAACTTGAGTTGAAATTGGGTTTACTGGAAATAGTCTCAAAGAACAGCAGGATCAACTCGGGTTTAAATTAGGTCCACTTTAATAGTCCTTTGGAGAGAGTGTTTAGATGAGGCATTGGATGAAATAGGAAGCAATCAATCTGGAGAATTGGATTGCTATACCAATGAAGATACAAAATCAAAACAGGAAATGATTAATCCAAGATATTGGGAAAAATCATTTGAATCAATAACACTCAATCACTGATCAGAAGTTACTGGAGACGAGTTCATCAATTTAGGAGAAATTGGATGAAGCTAATGAGGCCAGAACGACCTTTGTAATTAAAGATAAGCCATGAAGACTAAAAATCGTTTTCAGGAGAAAAACAATCTGAAAAATCGGACGGAACTGTTGGCTAATGAGATACAAGGATCCAAAGCATCAGCTGCAACATAAGAGATGAAATTAGGACCTGTTGGACGAATAACCTGTTGGGATTAAAGGCCTAATTTAAGAGAATTTCCAGAAGGCGGCAAGTATAGCCTATACATGAAGAGACAGCGCTGTTGGTCATATAGTGAGAAAGGTCAACACTTATCAGAAGTATTGAGCCTAAGAGAAAATAGTTGCAATGTTCCCAGCGGACCTCTGAACCATTGAATGGTTATTTCCTGAGATTTTGGTCAAGTCCTAGAAGAGGACCACTGAACCAAATGGTTGGTTAAATCTTAAGAGGATAAGATTTTGAACCATAATAACTGGTAGGTTCAAGTACCTAGGACCCAGTTTGGATGAAGGGGAAAAGAAGGACCTCTGAGCCTTTTTGTAGGTTGCAAGTCCCATTGCAAAAGAAAAATACAAAAAATAAAATATTATTATATCGATTTTATGATCTATGAGTTTTGGACCTAAGACATGATGAGAAATCCTGACAGCCAAATGGAGGAATGTCACTCATGATAAGATGAAATTATTGGCTGAGGTAACCAAGAGCATCAACCTATTGGTTGACCAGGAGCAACTCGCTGATCTGACGGATGGCCATCAAGAAGAGGTGCTCAGATTGTTGAAAAGTATTGGAGAGTATTTGCCCAAAAAATGACTGATTTGGGATGCAGAAGAGATGTGACCTTCAAGGTCAATACAGGGGAAAATCTGCCAATCAGGACAAAATGAGATTGCCAGTATGAGTGCTAAGAGTATCAATCTAGTAGAAGATTTATTTAGGATTTCGCCCAAATAGCCGAGCCATTATTCCATTTATTAAAGGATCCAAAAAAAGGATTCATATGGAATGAAGAGGCCCAGGACTCCTTTGATGAGTCACGCTGGTATTTGATAGATTTTCCAATTCTGAAATATTCAAATTTCAATCGGGAGTTCATCATTCAAAATGATGCTTTGTTGATGGCGATTGGCGCCATACTGAGCCAAGTAGACGAACTTGGGGACAAGAATATAGTGGCGTATCTGAGCTAAACACTCTTAAACACTGAGAGGAACTACACCGTGAATGAGCAGGTGTGCCTTGCAGTCATTTATGCATGCAAGCAGTTTTGGGTGTACGTCCACAGAACGCACTTTAAGGTGGTAACAGACCACTCTTTTCTGTGTTGGCTGCACAATCTAAGAGAACTGGAAGGACGACTGGCCCAATGGGCACTTAAGCTTCATGCTTATGATTATGAGATAGTCCACCAAGTGGGGGCTTCTCATCAGAATGCTGATGGCTTATCATAGTTGCCAATGGTCCAGTTAGTATACCCACAGGTGGATGAGCTATTCCAGAGAATGGTTGAAGGAAAAATTGGGGACGAGCCCTGAGAAATCCAAGGTGCGCTTTGGAAAGTGATGGAAAACACCGAGACTATGGATGGACAAGTATTCAAGATGATCAACAGGAAGCGGCTATTATTCCTGAAACTGTCAGAAAGAGCAGCAATAGTACAAGCAGCTCACAAGGTTGAGGGCATGGAGGCCTGAGTAAAACAACTGATCATATTTACCAGTATTATTACTGGGAATCAATCAACTATGATGTTGCAGATTAACTGGCTTGTTGCGTGGAGTGCCAGATGCACAAATCTACACAAGAATACAACTGGATACCAACTGGTCTGCCCTGGATTCGCCTGGCACATGGTGTCCATCAACATGATGGGACCGCCGATGATGAGCACAGGGGGAGTCAATTACATCATAGTTGCCATCAACATCTGAAGAGATGAATTGAGACAAAGGCCCTAACCAGAGTAGATGCTACCAGTACTGCGAGGTTCATCCTGGATCAAGTGGTATACTGGCATGGATGTCCGCAGGTCCTGCTGAGCAACAATGGGACCAACTTCACATCTCATGTGATCCCAAGGTTAAACAAAATAATGGGGATCCAAGGAGTCATGTCAGTACCATACTGGCCGGAGATGAATGGACTGGTAGAATGGGTCAATGGGACACTGGCTGCAACGCTGAGGAAGCTAGTCGCTGGGAGAACTTCCACGTGGGGAACATACCTGAGTTTGGTGGTGTTTGCCTACAACATTAGACATCATATGGTGACGGAAAAGATGCCATTTGAATTATTATATGGAAGAAAGGCCGCGTTGCCGCCAATTTTATATTTGGTGGTGGAACCTACGTCGGGGATGAGTACTGAGCAATATTTGAACTGACTGATGGGTATCCTGATTGATATGCAATTGCAAGCATTTGATACAACCTTGAGGAAAAGGATACAAGAAAAATCGATGGATGACAAGAACTGACTGGCATTAAAAGAATATTGAATAGGGGAAATACTTGCCTATTTTGATACACATGATTTCAGATGAAGAAACAAATTAGATGCATTGTGGTTATGTCCGTTTGAAGTAATCATAAAAATGGTGACCAATGCTTACTCCATAAATAATCTCTTGGATGAAAGAGTTGTAAATCAAGTCCATGCTAAGTATCTAAAGCATTGGATCGATGAAAAAAATAAAAGAGTTCCCAAAGGACCAATGAACCATTAAGTTGGTCATGTCCTGATGATTAGGTCAAGTCCAAAAAAGGACCTCTGAACCAATCTAGATAGTTAAGTCCAAAAAAAGGACCTCTGAACCATGGAAAACTGTCAGGTTTAAGTACCCAGGACCCAGTTTGGGGGAAAAAGATGGACCGCTGAACCAAAACAAAGTCAAGTCCCATAGTAAAAAAGAAGAATAAAGATAAAAAATTGATAAAAGATATTGGAAAAAAATTTATTATAAACGCATAGATAAAAAAGCCGATATATTTTTATAATTTTTATTTTTATTGATTGTCCTCAGTATGGGGATGATTCCACCTATGTTGCCTCTTGGGGGAGGGAGGATGGATTGTGGTAGGAATAAACAGCCCATCAAAATCAATATGTGATTGGATGCTTGTGATGGCGAGACCTACACAAAACCACGTTCATTGAGTGGATGCTGAGCCCTGAGAAAAAGTGACTATGGGAAGGGAAATTGAGATGTCAGAGGAAGCCAATCGCAAAACCCAGAGCGGGGAGGAAAGCAACAGTATAAAAAGAGGCAATTGGCAAATAACTCCAAGTAATATCAATATGGCACCAGAGCTGGAAGATTAGTCCTGAGCACCTGCCAATGGGCTTCATCAAAAACACTGGACATGTGGGCTGGCAACAAAGAAGGGATGCTCAACGGGGGTTGCCAAATCATGCCCCCTATCAACGCCATCAGCGGAAGATACCAATGGGAAGTGCTGAAGAAGAGATAGTTGTGCAGAGAGCAGATTGCATCCTGCAAGTGGTGACTATGGGCTTCTTGGAAGCTAAAGCTGAATGAACGGTGGAACCCAGGTGAGGCTGGAAGCTTTGTGGACCATCTTTGAAGAACTTAGCCAGCAAAGTGAAGAGCATAAGTGGCAGTATCCCGATCCAGAAGATTATCAAGATCAGAGGGATTCAGCACTAGGACAAAGCCATGGTGACATGTTACTGGAGTTCAGTGTAGGGGAGCTTGAAATAAATACTGTTACCAATGGTGAGCTCAATAGCCAGGACAGCGGGTTTGTAATATTGACCAAGCCAGAAAGAGGAACTCAGGGAGCAGGTCCAACCTGGCCAGAAATGAATGATCCATAACAACCAGAATAATTTATGGAGCATCTACAATGATGTTCAGAGCATCAGCAAAAGGAGCTGAATCTAGGAGAGTTTTGAAGTCCATCTATGGAATTATCTGCAGAGGAAGAGTTGGCTGAAAGTTGTTCAAAATGATGGCCAGACTGGTTTCAGAGGGATTAGTTACCATTTCTGGTAATTCAACAGAAGGACTAGCCGCTTGCACCAGGCTAGACGTATGAGTCCTGGAAGGACTATAAAAGAGGTTCCATCGAGCATCCCAACTCATCTGCTGGAAGAGATGGAGGTCTGGATCAGAAAGACTATTGAAGAGCTGCTGGTAGCGAGACTCAGAATTTGAAATATGAGCTGGATGAGAGAGGGGATGTTGGACTTATATAGAAGTTGAAATTATGCACTTTATAATCCATTAAGCTCCAATTTTGGAGAAATTAATTTCAAAATTAATGAGATGAGCTCTCCAAGGGAAGAATTAAGAATGACTTATGCCAAGAAGTTATGAGCGAAACAACAAGGGCGAATAAGAAAGAAGTATTCTTAATCAAGCTGTGAAACGAACATCAATGGCAGGAGTCTCCTGTCTAGGATGAGGAGAAAATCAGGAAATCAAGGATGCCGGACCAAGAATCCTGAATATGACAGCAGGTTATATACCCTGATGGGGGAAACTGGAACCCAGGACTAATATCATCACAAATAAATCAATCAGCCCAGCATGACAGAAGGTCAAGGGGACTGCGCTATGAGAAGGTGGTAGCAAGGAGGAAGAGGAAGAACGCTGTATGCCAAAGGTCATCCCAAGCAGTGTTGAGTATTGATGAGTGTACTCTGCTTGAACCAATGAAGTATTTGACTAGGTGTCCAAAGCGGTGTTCTCATGCCCCAGTCCTTTTCTCACTGGAAATCTAGGAAAGAGGGGGATGTTTTGGGATTTTTGCCCATATTCCCAGCCTGCTAGATTACCTGGTATTGCTAGGGGGAAATTCCCTAAAATAAGTGAATCAGAAATTGGTTGGCCTGAGTTTTGGAGGAACTACGTTTGGGGGATTTTGGATATTCGCCTGGTCATATCCATAGGGATCAATCTGGACAAATACTTAAGATCTCATCGGGAGGAGTTGCTAAAGAAATAGGGGCATTTGATAGTGATTAACTATCAAGTGTACCTATTGGTATCAGTCAGGTTTTATCACCAACTGAATGAGAATGAATAGTAAGTTGCAAGGCGAGTGATACCACCTGCAACTAGCAAATCAATTGGTTGGTGAGTGACCTGCCATAATAGTTAATAAGTCCCATTACCTAAGCAGGTCGCTAGCCAATTATGGTTGGTTCACTTGGATTGAGAGGAAAATTTTAGAGACACGTTTTTTGACTCTTTCCTTTGAGGTCTCAAGGATGTCCAACGATGGAATCCTAGCCAGGATGGGGAAGACCATCGCTACTGAGATGAGGATGGGTGATCTAATGGCAACGGCTGCTGTTTCATCAAAGAGGTGTCAACTGAGGGTTAGATGACTGAATCCCCACTATAAATTCCCTAGAATTTACTCATAATAAAAAACCTTACAAAAAGAAACCTTACAAAAAGAAACCTTACAGAAGAAAGTAGCTTTACAGAGTTTAGAGTTTATATTGGTTACATTATCAATTTGGTGTATAGTTAGACTATCAGCTTCTATTGTGTTGTTGTATCTCAAGGATATTAATGCAGAAGGCAATAATTGGAAGACTCTCAGAGATAAGAGTAAAGATCCGAGTGGGGATCTAGGGACAAAAAACCACAATCAAGGATAGATGCTGACTGTGAGTTGGGCTGAGAGAAACTGCCACCGGGGTATTTTAGCAAAGATTGGGTGGACAAGAGTATAGGGAACAAATCTCTACGAGTACGTCTTCAAAAGTACTTGATCAGAAATACTGGCTGAGCGTTGGGCCAAAATATAGTTTAATCTCAACTACAGATAATAGTCTTTATACTATTATTGATTAATAATACATTCTATACAACGCGACAAAGTGCATGAGAAAACTGAACCTGTGCAGTAAAAAGGTTACTGGGTTGCTTGCCAATAATCAACCTAGAGTAAATTTTTATAGACCTCTAACTCAAGCATCTAATGGCTATCAATTCCTCATATTTGCCAATAAATAATCAACTAAATAGATTGAAGCTGTATCCCTTTTCTCAATTTCATAAAAGTTACAGTCTCTTTTCAATATCTTTAGATCATCACCCAACATAGCTATCCTAAAAATAACCTTTCCAATAGTGAACAAAATCTTTCAATCTTTGCTAGTGTAATAATTAATTGAGGTAATGGGGTATACTAAAGTATCTCCATAACTTACCATCCTGAAACCAATGGGATAGTAGACTGAGTGAACGTTACATTAACCTCAAACTTTTGTAAATTGGCCTCAACTGATCCTTTATACTGCTTCATATTTTACCTAGTGCAATTTTAACCTACCAAATAAGCAGCTATTGGATTATATAAAATGTCTCCCTACCAATACTTGTATGAAGGGAATTCTCAAATTCCCTCTAAAGTACAATTACTGCTAGAATAAACCTTTAAAGCCCTGAAGTCTTAATAAGAGTTATTGCTACCAAAGTATTATGGCTTCACGATCTGGCTTTAATTTATCTTTTCACCATCTCCTGAGGAGTAAGGCAGTTTAATAATGAACATGAACCCATACATACCTTCCAGCCAAGTGATTTTGTTCTCTTTATATTATCTCTGAACACATGGAAAAACATCAAGATAGGTTTTAATTGGTCAGGACCCTACAAAGTCATATACAAAATGGGACATGATTACTTGATTGGCAAAATTGCAAGAAAATGGTGATAAACCATGTGCTTAGCCAATTTTATGAAATTTTGCCCCCTACGTCAAGTTCTATATGGGAGAGGTGTCAGGATTCCAGCCTAACCTCAAAAATGACTATTACTGCTGTTAGGGATCATCTCTGAACCAAAGATTTGAATACCTCTGATCATGGATTTGGGCTCAATTTAAAGGATTAATTGATGCCCCAGTCAGGGATTATTCCCAATCTAAGAATTGAACACTCCTAATGTTGTAGTTTAAAATCAATCTCAATGCTCAAATATTACTATTATAACAAAGTAGCAAAAAACCCAAGAAACTCTGTGTAACAAATATGGTAGTTTTTGGCTTGAAATGCGCCTGGCAATTTTCCCAAGGATTAATAACTGATTTTCCTATAAATATCGGTTTCAGCAATTAAGCTGGTACCCTATTTTTGCAGAACCTCAGTTTGTTAACAAATTTATAGCAAAACCTATATTCTAGTCAATCAAGAGCCTTTCCCTAATTATTATTAGTTTATTAGGATTTAAAATCTTTGCACTGGTGGCTTTGGTTGCCATGAAATTTTTTCCAGGTGGTTAAAATTTATCCCACACATCCCAACTGAGATCCTCCTTCAGTCTTTTCTTCATGAAGCACCTGGCCCTGATGGCAAACCCTATGGGGTGAGTCTCTGGAACCACCATTGAAAACTAAAACATTCCACAACCTTCTCACGGATCTCATGAAAAAAGGTGAGGTTCTCCCCATCTAGAGGCTTTAGAATGACCCTCATTCATAGAAGGTTGAACTCACAAAACCTGGTTAACTGGCTCATAGCCCTGCTCAATGAAGACCTAAGCTTTTTATGAAACTTTTTGTCAATCACATCACTGAATGAGTTTCAACTCGCCTCAATCCTTTTCAAAATGGTTTTATTCTGGGGATTTTCCTCTAAGATAACTTTAACGACCTTTACGCGCTTTAACAGCTAGCTCCTGTAGGCAAATGGCTCTGTGGCTCACCTAGATATGAAAAAGGCTTCTGGGTGGGTTACTTAGAAGTATGTTGATGTGTCACTAGCCCGCTTCCACCCCCTTGCATAACGCCACTAGATTACGGAGCTCTATGACTAACTTCACACCTGATTCCTGGTGCTAATGGGTCTTACAGTAGCATTACCATTCATATAAGGTCTTCAGAAAAAGCCCCTTAGTTAATGTCTTCTTTTACATTACCCTCAACCATCTCTTGGCCTCCTGAAGTATAAGATAACATGAATCTGGTCTAGGGTAAGCCCCACATCCACACCATGAATTTCACAAATAACACTACCATCGCTTTTGGATGCCCTGAGAAAAGTCAGCCTTCCTAATGTAAGCTTGAGAGTTATATCAAGGCTTCTAACGCCAAGTTCAACACCTCTAAGACAACGGTATTATAAGTTGGCGTCCCCACCTTTCATTAGCTACAAGTCTAATACCCATGAACAGTACCTTCTGTCAGCTGGGTGTCCTGACCAACTACTAAGGAGTCTCTTAAAGACAATAAGGACTTGATGACAGAGCTTGAAATACAGGATTTCCAGGTGGAACTGGTAGGCATACCCCTAAGAGTCAGTCTATAATGGCCAACGTGTATCTCTTTTCCAAAGTTTAGTTCCTTGTGCACATCATTATATTCACAAATGCATATTATATGTGGCTCAACGTACTTTTTAACTAGTGAATCTGGGGCTCACAACATCCAATTATGGCACTGTCTACAACTATTTAAAACCACAATGAAAGGGGATTTAGGCTTCTGGATACCTGCTTCCATGCTACCACAATCTACCTGAAGCTCTTATGGGGGATTATCTACTTGATAGTGTCCCTATTTACCAATGGCGCCCGCCCTCCATCTATCTGTGTTATCATATCCTGCCCTTTCTGGAGCACTGATGAACTCTTTAGGGGAGTTTCTCACAAACCACCCAGGCCATCGCCTGAAATTTTCTCTGTCCTCATAAAGTAACCAAGATCTCCTCGCCATGAAACAAATAGGCGTGTGGATCTACCACGCCTTCCCATACAGAGGGATGGCCCCGCCTCAATCCACAACACCAGAGGTTGTGCATAATGGTTAGGTTGTCATAACTTGGCCCAACCCCAAAAACAACATTCCATTTTCCCACACCTTCACAACTTTCTCCCTCTCACTGTGATATATGACCTTAAGTGGCTCTGAAAAAACATTTAAATACCCAATTTATATGTGAAATTGTTTACCAAAATGTACAGGGTTTCCTACTGTTTGTAAAAAACAAATAAAGTTGTCTCACCTAAAAAACTAAGGCTGCCCTTGCTGCATGGAGCTAATTGACTCTCATCTCCATTGCTTTTTATCTATCCTGATGTTGCTGCATTCTACCCAAAAGTACGCACGCTCCTCCAATATTGCCCCAGCAAGTACACCATAAAGAATTTGTCTTTTTAGAAAACTTTACCTGGCTTCCATCAAACCTATAATTCATTGTCTATGCCACGGCCATCAGAATTATCTACAATACCTAACCTGCGCAGGCTTTGAATCACAGATTTGTACCTTAACGCACAGGATAACCCACTATGAAGTAAATTTTTGAGATGTCCTTAATGGTCTCTAACATATTGGCAACTTTTCCCGCTTATTATATACTTCATCCCGGCTCTGGACTGCCAATCCCCCTTTATTCTTGACGTCTACTATTTACCCTTCCCTAGCTTTAGGCTCTTACAATACCAGCGTAATTCTATGTGCATTAATAAATGCCCCATCAAGTTGTAACCGTTTGGTTCTAAAAAACAACCACCAGTGCGCCTGCATTAACATATATATTACTCAGCTATAAAAAAATATAATTGTACTGAACAATTAATGATTGTATATTCACAAGTCAAAGATATAAAATTTTACTATATCTAATAGTTGAGCCTTTAAGATTTTCTAAGATTATTGAGCCCTATAATCTATATTAAGATATATAGTCGTTTTTCAATGTTATTTATTATCTAGATACCTTAAAGGCATTCAGAATCTTGCAGCGACCTTAGAGACACCCTTAGTACTCATAGGTTATATAACCAGTGACAGGGAGATGTCAGATAAAGTTTAAACTGGCCTGCCAGTCAGGATGCAATTCCCCAAAAGGTGAGCCAGAATGACATGTGGCATTGCCATGCAAAAAACCTTTATATACTGGGAGATAAGTAGCAATGGTTTGCCAACAGGCTGCAAATGAGAAAAGCAACCTGGTGATGAACCATGCTGTTGCAGCCCAGGGCCAATGGGCCTGAGCATAGGGAGTTGCAATAAATGGAAAAATTTATAAAGGCCTTGACACAATAGGCTCAAGTGACTCTGCCAAGGATCATTGTTGAAGATATAGTTGGGATGACCCAGTCAATAGGTGGGCTGTGGGACCACATTTCAGATGTCATGTGGGTTTGGAAAAAAGAATTTTTGAACTTAATTAAATAAATTTGAGCAGGGAAACTTTTATTGAATTTAAAATATAAGATTCAACCATCAATTTTTTCAGTATGTTATGACTGCTTAAATAGATGATTGATTTTTAGAATAACTTAGAAAAGCATGGAATTCGGGCCCTCAATATTTGGTCTAACCTGGCAAACTTTGAGTAAGGGGGGAAACAAACTTAATTTGAACTGACTTTGAAAGTAATGGTTGTGGGCCAAGTCACTTTCAGTTTTTCCATGGATGCCCAAATTGCCAATTTTTTCAGTTCTGACAACTGGTGCAATGGCATCTCACCCAACAGGCAGTGGAAATCTCCCAAAGCCACCCCACATAGTGGCAGTCACATGAGGTTGGGAATGGGTTGGGGGCGCCTAACCCACCTGCACTTGGTCACTCCAGTATCCGTTTAGACAAGCAAGAAATGATAAACAAGGATTTAGATGCTTCTGGTGAGGGCTTTTAACGGACTGCAACATTTCCCAATGGCCCAATGCTATCAGCAATCTTTGCTAAAGATTTGACATTGGATGCTTTATTCATTAAAGGTACCCACCCATCAGGCTTTGTTCCTAATGATTTGGTGCTCTTTGGCCTTGATGCCAAAAGCTCGTTGCCCTCAACTTCGTTCAAACCTTTCATCCTATAGGAATGTCAACTCTCTGATAGCTTGGCACAAATCCACTTAATTTGGGTAAAAGTTTCATTTGAAGTTAATACTGGGATGGGTGTTGGGGTCCTTAAAGGGTAAGCTGTTACCCATCACTCATCCACCACATGAGCAAGGTTGCCCTGGGAGACAAGAGGTACAGCTGGCCTTCTCAGACCCCTCTTTGATGGGAATGGGAATTCCACCTGGTACAAGTGAAGGGGGCTCTCCCTCAGGCTTACAACCAAGCGATGGACATTCTAGGTGAGAACTGAGTAGATTTTTTGATGGAAGTGAGGCATTTTAGTCTCAGTGACAAAAATATACAATACAATTCTACTTGACAATACTACATAAATTAAAAGAAGTTAAAATACTGTAAGAAACTAGAACTTACATAGCCACTGGCAGTACAAATGAGACTAAGCTGTGATGCATGAACATTTTTGTATAAGAACTTAATATTTTATTTGGTTGCTATAATTCTTGAATAGATGTTTTAATCTTATACAGAAAGACTGTATTAAAACTTATCTGTCTTACGCTCAAGCTGATGCCAAATATGGCAATTTTAATATTCTGGCACACACTACATGTAGCACTTTTTTTAAAAAATGTAAATTGATACCCAATAAATGGTTAAGAGCTCGCCATCACAATAGCAGTTTGTATTTTCTTACTAACCGACTTTGAAAAAGGAGGTTATCAATTCGACCTGTATATATGGATTTTTTTCTATGTTTGTTCGCGCATAACTCTGAAAATACTGGACCGATTTGGATGATCATCTCCAAAACTCGAGGATGCTCCAACTTAGGTCCCATTTTACTTTTGTAAGTATTGGGCAAGTATCTGCCCATTAATTTAGTAAATATATCAAAACTAGCCGTTTACCCGTGCTTCGCTACGGTGTCTATAAAATTAAAGATTTTCGATCTATTAATTTAGATTTTATATTATAGACAAACAAAACCACTCAGCCAAATCCAATTGCTTAATCGAATCAACCAAAAACCACCAACCACTTAGGCAAACCTAACTGAAATTGTCAAAACAACCAATAACTAATCACCCCTCAAAGCTAAACTGTGTCCTATCGATTCAAACAAAAGCCATCAACCACTCGGCCAAACAAAAAAACCTATCGAATCAATCAAATAACACCAACCTGCTACCCGAAACATCTCTTTATACTTAAAATCATTGAGCAAGTGACATACCTTCCAAACTACTAAATCAACTTCGACTTAACTTGCCAAAAGTATTTTATTAATTAGGTGAACCAAATTAGGCAGGTTTTTAAAATTTATAAACCTAACATCTAGATACCCATGCTTCGCTACAGTATTTAAAGTTTATCAGATGATAAGCTCACATTGTAGCCTATAAGCTGTGCCAGCACTACTCTCGAGCCACTCAGACTAACAGCTCCACTGTTGCTCTCGTGGCTGGTGAGTTGATTATCCTAACTACTTAATCTACTTAAACTCTAATACTGATTTTTGTTGAGTTTCGGGTGAGCAATTTGGTAATATTATTAGATAATATTCACCAATTCTCACCCACTCACCCAAATAGATTAAACTTATCTGACTCGATTAGCTTCAGGTGAGCAATTTGGTGAATTATTCAATGATATTTGTCAATCTTCACCCACTCGCCCAAATAGATTGAACCCATCAGGCTCGATAATTTCAGATTCGATAAGATTCGCCAATTCTCACCCACTCACCCAAATAGATTGACCCTATCAGATTCGAAGGTTTCAGATGTCAGTCAGTGAGTACATCAGTGAATGTGTTTTATTAAGTAGATATCTGGATTGGGTTCAAATGTAAACTATAAGCAACTTAGAATATACAGTGCTGAGTATATCTATATATATTTTTCCCATGTTTTAATAGTTATTCTGCTATTCGGGGCGGAGACAAATCCAACAAAGCAAAGATCATGAAAATCGGTCCAGCTGTTCTTGAGTTATAAATAAATGGTGTAACTAACACGACTTTGTTTTATATATATAGATGGGCTCGGAAGCAATGCATACTGTGAGACTAATACAGCTCCGGATAAACTTTTTTCCGGCATCGGTGAAGTGATAGCTTCGAAGCGCTTTTGATATGTCCTATGGCTGGGGGGTAGTTCAAAATTCAGTCAGTATGAGCTCATAGCGGGACGAGCTTAAATCATTATAGACGGCTATCGTTTTTGCATAAGTTGACCAATAAACTCATCTAAATTTAATAAAAATGAATTATTTTAGATAGCGATCAATAAGTTTACATAGATTGACTAATAAAAGCAACAAATCTAATAAAATGAATCACTGTAGATGGTGATCAGTAAATTCAGCATATGTTGACCAATAAAATCATCTAGATTTAATAAAATGAAGTAATGTAGATGGCAATCATAAATTTAGTATAATTTGATCAAAAAATCAACTAAATTTAATAAAATGAATTATTAGTAAATTTGTTTATAAGATACTATATATAATAGATATACAATAAGTTTTAATTTTATAGAGAAATAGTAAGGGGCAAAAACAATATATAGAGTTAGCAATGTTTAATAAAAGTAGGAAAAAGAGCCACTTTTAAAAATGCACTAATGTTTTGAGGGAAAAAGAGCTGGGGGTAAAGTTTTTTTGGGAAAAAAAGAACCTTCTTGAAAATAATTTTTTGGGAAAAAAAGAACCTCCTTTAAAGAAAGCTCTAAAAAGTATGAAACAATTGAGAAATTAAGCCTACTCAATAAAACCCTTTTTTGAAGTTGGCGCCATATTTTAACAGACTTATAATAGGTATTTATAATTTATATACTCAGTACTATCTGTTCTAAGTTGCTTATAGTTTACGCTTGGACCCAATCCAGACATAAGATATAATTTGTATTTGTGAGTAAAATTCTATAATTCAGTTTAAAATATGGCACTGACTTCAAAAAGGTTTTATTGAGTAAGCTTAATTTCTCAATTATTTTATAAATTTTAGAGCTTTTTTTAAAGGAGGTTCTTTTTCCCAACATTTTTTTTATTAAAACTATTGATAGCCAACGCTGAGATCTCACTTATATCTAATAATTCATAACTATTTAATAAGTACTAGAAAAGAGGTTAAAAACCAGCCAAAATGACTTTACAAACTTAAAATTAGTTTTGTCTTTAGTAAGGGCTTCTATAACAAACTATACCACTAAATTAACTCTCTATGAAAGCTAGTAACCAATAAAAAGGGGAAATAAAATTTATAAAACACCATTGAATTGAATTCTAGCCTTATTATGTTAAACCACAACTCTGTTAATACAAACAATTGATCAAGGTATAAAGCTATTACATTATTACCATGATAGACAGCCCCTGAATAAAAGTGTCCATACCACCAGAAGACCAAAACTATTATCCACTGTTGCGTACAGACCTAGCCCAATAGAGTATAATTCAATAGTGATGAGGCGCCAGCCATGTGGCATATACTCACTGTTTTAATATCATTGCACATTTCATACCTCTCAAATCATACAATTATTCCAACAACACCATACTGCGCTATCCCAGTGACCTAAGCATAACCAACAATCTGTGTGATCTTTATAGTTACGTTCACATCACCTGATCAGCCTGCTAAAAATGACAATAAGATGATTGTCCATACCTTTATGTTATTGGTTAAGATCTTCATGGAGGAGCAACTAAAAATGTGTAATAAACTGATTCATTATGTGGACCTGGAAAGCCTAAGTCAATGCTCAAATATTCAAAGATGACATGATCTATAATATGACCAAGGACATCATTTTAAGCATGTTTATAGGTTGAAGTTATTGAACACCTGAAAGACCTCTTTCATCAACAACTCTAATCAAATAGGAAAAGAGGTTAGGTAATCAACATCTGCTTCTACCTCGAGACTCAAAAGCTGTACAAAGCCATGGTCATGAATACCTTCAATGCTTAAATGCCCTTTGCCATATTTGTAAGCCTTATATAGACTTTATATAAATGCTAACTATTTTATTGAAGAATATCATCTAAAATTATAATCTATCTCTACCACTTTATGACTAAATTTGATGAAAAAACAAGTTATACAGCAATAATTGGGATCTCTAAAACAAAGCTAACTTCAAATGAAAGAATTAAGTAGGGTGAACAGCTTCATCACAAAAAGATTGATATTCACCAAATCAAATGTCACTATTTTAAAAAGGAAACTAATTTTTCTTAGTGCACCTTAATATAGTATAGTTGAATCTTCTATAAGTGTTTAGCAATTAAAGAGTACATGGGAAAAGTATTGGCAGAGTAGAAAATGGGTGTAAACTTCCATTGATACTTTGAATACTTCCTTATAAGAAATATTTAAAACACTAATCTTCAGCCAAATTATTATAGAAATCCATGTTGCTCTGTTTCCAATTTTGCATCGAGTGATTTTAGACAACGTGCTAGCTGTAAGTCTCAGGGAGTGTCCTTTGGCTCTTGATTGAGCTATCTTTCCATTCCCAAGTAAGAAAACACCAAAGAGGATGGCAGTACCCCTCATCACCCAGGGTGATCTCACCCATGTAGTTGATGAGCGATGGGTGACAGCCCGTCTGCTTTGGATCCCATCCCTGATTTCCTCACTCACCTCAGCAGAACTTTTGCAGGGAATCAGTGAAATCTGTGCCAAGATTATCAAACTGAAATCAGTCAGATTTAATTCGGGTGGCAATCAAGCTGATGGCTGAAATTTGAATGGTTGTAAAAGCATGAACAATGAAACATCAGCTGGATCACCTGACAGTTCAGATTTGACCCCAAAATCAGCAGAACAAATATTGGGCGCCATCACTGAGAGTTCAAAACCCTCCAATAGTAATTCAGGCGTTGCACCCAATGAGCCTCTATTGACCAAATGAATGGTTAATTGAACGAGTGTGGGCAGGTTGGCCATCCTGAACCCGTTCCCAACCAAATGGCCCTATCCCTATATTGGATGGCCTTGGGGGATTCCCATTGCTCGTTGGGCCAAACGCCGTCATGCTAACTGTCAGAAACATAATTGACCCCTGGTTCAGATGTTTGAGGTCAAACTGACAGAGACTCAGCCCGCTGCCAAATTTTGCAATGATGGTTTCCAAAGAATAAACCCCTATCTACCATCCAATTCACTGGTTAGGACAAATTTGTGGATCCTGACCACATCTTCACCAATCAACCACTATTTAATCAGTTGCAAGGCACTGAGAAGATTGTTGGTCAATTTTTCTTACTTTATTTCCCAAATAAAAATTTTGTTAAAAAATCCCAAATTTTATCTCCCTCCTTTCAACCACATTCCATATGGTGTTTGCCTGGTGGTCTGCCACCCCAAACTCTGGGTGGGCCATACCAATTCTCTTGGTTACCATGATTCCCTCTATTGCCAATTGGACTCGACAAGTTCAAAATTTTTGGCTCTACAACCCAGTTCTCATGACCTTTTGGCAGCAATATACAGGGATTTTATGGCCCTATGTTTGCCAACTACAAAAGAAAATCCACCTCTCTTTTATCCCCAACAAAATGGTCTTAACAACCAAGAATCTCACAGAAACTATCCCAGTAGTTTCCACCCCTGTTAGCAGAACTCCTGGGTCCAAAATCTATTCAATGTGGTTTGCTGTTGGGATACTCCTAACCCTGACATTCTGCCACCATTTTGTGGTATCCTATTTCCTGGCTCCATATCAAGCCACACAGTCAGCAATGCCTCTGGCATTCTGGCTTGCTTTCTGGATGCTTACGCACCCTGACTGGCAGGTCAGTCTAAACTTCTTCTGCCGTTTCCATGACACTAGTCATGATATCCAACTTTCAGAAGAACAAGGATGGCAAATAAGCCCTAGATATGGTATCCAAATGCTACAATTAGCAATTAATGGAGCAAGAACTTACAGTAACTTCTAGAAATCTTCTTAAACTAGATGATTTCAATGTGAAGATTCTTCTAAGGACATTCATGAATTCTAGTCCTCAATATGCTAAGACCTACAGGCATACATATGACAATATATAACTTTGTGTGGGTTTTTAGGTTTTTATTGTGTTTGCTGGTGCGTTTTGCACCTAATTATAACAATATTTTGCAGAAAACTTAGTACTCTCTATTTCCATAAATATTGATTCAAAAGTTTTTTCAGACTACTTATATTAAAATGATAAAGAACTAATAATAAAAAGTTGAATTTTTATATATACTGTTAGATTCAGTGAGGTGGGCAAAAGTGAACCCTCTCAACATCTTGCCACTTAGTATTTAAACCATATTGAGGTTTAAAGGAAAATCAATGTGAAGTTCAGATTAGGCTAGGAATAGCAGAATTAGGAAAATTAAGTTCTGGCCTATCAAAGCTTTTGAGACTCACATCACTTAGACAGAATGGCCAATGGAAAGTCAGTTACAGGTAGGATAATATGTGAGGCAATGATTATATATTGGACCCAATCATTGGATAAAATGTATTATCACCTGGTGGTACCCCTTCCAGGCCTATAAAAGGGGCTGGTCTCCACGTCAGAATTTAAACTAAATTAGATGTAGGATGTGGGGGACCTCTGAATAGTTCCCCTGATTCTGCTGATGATTTGGTGTAACCCTACTACTAATTGTAGGCCTATCTGGCTGAGGAGTGGGGGAAATTGTATTTCCCCAATTAGAGGGGTTCCACCAAGAGATTAGCCAGCGTCTTTTGTCTGACATTACCTTCATTGACCTCCAAATCGCTCTCCATACAATATTGAACTTGTAATTCTCTGATATTACCCCCTTTGAAAGTGTTAGGGGGAGAATAAGGGTGAAGGAACCAGCCATGGACTTGGGTGATAGTAACTCCAGTATAAAAGGATTTGATGTAGTACTCCCCCCTCACTTATAAGTGACAACAAAGGGGCCTTCCCAGATAGACCCAAGATTCTCACTTCTAGGAGTGACACAATTGTGGTAGTATAGCACCAAGTCAGATACTTGAAAAAAAGGAAGTGGGACTTAACCTCATTAGCTGCTTGGCCCTCTTTTGTGACAGTCTTTGCCAAGTTAGACATTGCCTCTGATTGCAGCTGGATAATGTGGTAAGCCAACTTCTTCATGGCTTATTAATGATCATTTCTATCAGAGAAAATATCTTAGCCAATAATGCAGGCACCCCAGGTTCTTGACTATACAACATTTGGAAAGGAGACAATTTGAGGATCTGGTGATAGTTGATCCAGTTGGCCATGAGAGCACTAGGTAAGTTTTTTCCCAGTGTAGTGGACCTGAGCTGGCCATCTTTCTTTATATGGAAACCAAGGTTCCAGTTTCTTTTCCACAGTACCCTTTGTGAAAGGGTAGGAGGGGGCTGAGAAGAGTTGTTGCGTCCCCATAGAAGTAGCTAGAAGCTTTACCATCCTTGAGATGAATTTTTCCTCTTGTCATAAAGGAGGACCTGGGGACAACCATGCTTGGTGAAAATATTTTATGAAGGAAGGTGTCAGTGGCCTTGGCAGTCTGGGCAAGAAGAGCAACCGCTCCAACCCATCTGGTAAAGTGATTAATACCTACCAGGATATTACAATTTCCACTGGTAGTCTGAGGTATCGGACACACCACATCTAATCTTATTGTATGAATTGGTAGTTGCAGTGTAGTGGGTTGGTATGGATACTTGGGTTTGTAGATGGATTGTTTCTTACAGATAAGGCAAAAGTCCGGCACTTCTATAATAGAGTATATAGTTTCCTCCCAGTAAACTTATCCTTCACCCACTCAAATGTTTTGCGCACACCACTGTGCCCCAGAATAGAATGGACCTCCATGATTATGAGGACTCGCTCAGAAGGGCGGAGATAGGGCAACTAAATCACCCCTACTTTCTTATACAACTTCCTGCTTTCCACCTTAGTGTTATGGGAGTTTCATGCTAACATTTTTCTTGCAGGTTCATCCTCGTCCTCCCAAGTGTCCGGGATCATAAGGAGGTTGTGCAGCCTCTCAGCTTCACTATTATCCAGGTGAAGGATAGGCACCCACTTTAACCCATCAACATTTTTACGGCGAGCTCCCACCTGATGCTCAGGGTCATGTTGTAGTGCTGGAGCTCCAAAGCCCAGCGTGCCAACCGTCCAGTGAGATCTTTCATATTTTGCAACTACTTCAAGGAGGCGTGGTCAGTGACTACTTTGAAAGAAGTCCCATAGAGGAAAGGGCACTAGTGCTTTACAGCAAGAAAGACAGCCAGGCACTCCTTTTCAGTGACGCTGCAATTACGTTCTGCTTTGGATAGCATATTGCTGAAGTAGGATCTGGGATGATCGACCCCATGCTCATCCAATTGAGCCAAGATGGCTCCAACGGCGTATTTGGAGGCATCTGTGAACAGCATAAAGGGCTTGCCATATACAGGGTGACAGAGGATGGGCTTTTGTTGCAGCAAATTCTTCAGGGTCTCAAACGCGGCCTTTTATTCAGCACCACAATGAAATGGAGTGTTTTTAATCAAGAGACGTACAAGGGGCTCAATAAGATTGAAAATTTGGGGATGAGTTGATGGTAATACCCCATCATGCCCAAAAATACCTGAATGTCACTAAGGGTTTTAGGCGTCAACATCTTGGATATAGCCTCAACCTTATCTTATAGGTATTGGATTCCATCTTGTGAAATGGCGTGCCCATGGAAATCTAGTTTCTTATGAAAGTACATTTTGATGGCTTTAACCTAATTTTAGATGCCCACAGGCGCTGGAATACTTCTTTTAGGTGCGTGAGGTGCTTGTTGACAGTCTTGGAGAATACTGTGATGTCATAAAGATAGATAATCACACAGCTCAGCTTGAGATCATGGAGAATATGACTCATAGCCAGCTGAAAAGTGGCAGGCGCATTTTATAACACCTGTGGTAACTGAGTGGGTTGAAATAGGCCCTTACACCAGATAAGGGTGCACTTCTCCTGATCCTGGGGATAAAGGTCCATCTGACAGTCCCCGCTAGCAAGTCCATGTCAGAAAAGAACTTGGACCCAGAGAGTTGGGCCAGAGCGTCGTCAATATGGAGGATCAGGAAGCTGTCCGTCTTGGTGAGGTTATTCAGTTTATGGTTGTCCATAACTACCTGATGACCTCATTTTTCTTCTTTATAAGTAGAAGAGAGGACGACTAAGGGCTTTGGGATGGCACCAGAAACCCAGCGTCCAGCAACTGTTTGAGTCTTTTCAGCATCTGTAGCTCCTCAACTTTGGATTTGTATAGGCTTTGGAACAGATGGATCGAGCATCACCAACTTCAATATTGTTAGTCCAACCCTTCATGTGCCCATAAATGGTTTCAGAGTTAGGGAAGATGTCGCTATAGGACTCAAGTAAGGAGTGAACCTTTTTGAGCTTCACTGTGGTTGGTTCCAAAATGATATGAACAGAAAATACATAAGGCTTGGCTGACAGGTAAGCCAATGTCTGATATGGACCAAATACATTGAACTTGCTGGATGTTTTCAATGGGTATCAACCAGCCTCTTCCAATCGCCTGATAATTTTTTATGACCAAAACCTTCATAGTGTGATTCCCCAGCAAGAGAAAGATAAGTCGCTGATAGTCTGGGTCCAATACTCCTGGCAATACTCTGGGCTCTAAGGCACTAAACCCCCTCAACGCTGGTTAGATGTAATAGACAGTTGCAGGGAATTTGTAGGGTAATTTTCGTATCATCTACCCTTTGTTTACCAGCTTGTATGACTACCTTATCAGAAGAATAAAACGGGATACCCTCTAGAGCATCCACTGATTTGGGCATTATTTTTGTATTTTGTCCTGCTGTGGTGTAGTTCAGGGATAAGACTGAGGAGGGGTACTCCGCTGTTCAGGAATTTTTTTTGTTAAGATCATCATTGGTTATAATTAGAGGAACCTCATAGTTAAGCAGGGAGAGAAAGCCCTGCTTCAATTTAATAACCCCTTAATACTCAAGCATAAACTGGGTACCAATTAGTAAAACTTAGGTATTGTTAGCCAAGGCCACCGCGGAACCAACAAGATGATCTTCCAAAATTGGATGGGCAAAGAGGAGTATGCACTAATAGCGCATTTGTTGGAGAGTCTAGCAGTATCAAACTCTTGGAAATAGTCGAGGTCAGGGGCCAGATTAATCTTTTTGATGAGTTTGGATAAACCAACATTCACAGGTGATCCAGTGTCAAGGAATGCTGTGACCCATACTCTATTAATGACAACCTCCACTTTTGTTAATGTTTCATCCAAGTTGGGGAAAGAGCTATAACCTCTTTTGGCCGGAGAGTGGAAGCTATTCTTTTGGAAGTCTCAGAGTATTTCTCCTGGATAGACTTCAGGGTGTGGACATTCTGGGTGGATCATATTAGTGATGTGATGAGCTGGTCAGATTCACTAGCAGTGTCAATAACCTCCAGACCCCTCAGCACTTGATGAAGATTAATTTGGCGGGGTATCCTGCCATATCCGCTCTCTCAGGGTTCAAACTGTTGGGTACCTCCACTTCACCTGGGGCTTCTAAAACATAATGACCCACATCTTCATAAACCCCTTCAGATTTGTCATTGGAGGTTATCAATGCATGTCAGGGAGTCCATAGGGTGTGATATAGGTTCAAGGCTTTCCTTAGGGCAAGATAGGCCTTGATGATGCTCCTCCATTGTATTAACCTTTGGGGGAGGTGTTGGAATTGTAATGGCTTTGACTTGGACCTTACAAGGGACAGGTTTGGGTTGCCCATGGTCATAGGTTTTGGGCGAGGTATAGCTGGAGGAGATGCTGATGGGATAAAGGAAGCGCCTTAGTGGGACATGACACTTCAGGCACTTTGGAAGGTTGCTTTGAAGAAGGAGGAGAGCAAGGCAAAGTGATAGATAATTTCAACTGCTGAGCTTTGGGAGTGAAAGATGAAGGGGAGCGCTGCGCTGTCACTGCTAGTATCCTCTGCATATCCTTACATGGGGGAGGAGCATCTTGTGGTGACAGCTTCTTTGGAGCAGATTTTAAAGGGGAAACACCGATGGAAGAGGCTGTAAGGGTCATAGGAGATTCTTGCATCAGAGATCCTTTCATGTTTTTGTGTTCATAGAAGTCTACCACTGCTAGTAGAGCCTCCTTGATATCCCAAATATTTTTTAAGAACGCTTGATGGAAGAGATTTGCATCACTAAAGAGGGATAGGGCGCCAAACCAGCCAAAATAGAAGCAATAGTGCCATCAAGAGGGAGCATTTTTGCAAGCAGTAGAGGTTGGGCTTTGTTATAGAGCTAATCAACAAAAGTAGCAAGTGATTATCCCTTTTGTAGGATAAGGCACATAAAGGCCCGTTTTTGCCTTTTTAGACTCTCAATGGACCTAAATTTTTGATGATGGTTTCCTTCACCTCCTCCCAGTTGCTGAGGATGATCATTTGTGGAACCATTATCTCCTGCGCCATACAGCTCAAACAGGGAAGGATTTGTTGAGTTTTTTGCTGGTTGGTGCCCCTTTAATAACTGATATATAAACGAAGAGATAGGAGGTAATACTGCCCTCGCCTGGGGTTAACTTATCTCTGAGAGGGGTTTTTTATAACTGCGCATGCCCATAAGGGCGATGATATGAGTGCTGCTCAAGCCTTTTAATGTGAGACAAAGCACTTGCTAGCTGTTGTTCTGTAATTGCTAGCCTGGGGTCAATTTCAACGGGGGTTTGTAGAAGTTTATTTTCCACCAAACTCCATTCTCTTTAAAGCGTTTTGTAGTGTATGGGGCCCCTGTAGTGAGCACCACTTATTGGATTTTAGGTTTTTATTGTTCTTGCTGGTGCGTTTTGCACTTAAATTCCAACAATATTTCACTAGGAGACTTAGTACTCTCTATTGACGGAATAACTATTCAGGGGTTTTTTCAGACCACTTATATTAAAATGATAAAGCATTGATACTACTAAAAAGTTTGAATTTATATATATATATTAGATTTGGCAAGGGGGGCAAAGCAAACCCTATCAATATCTTGCCACTTAGTATTTAAAATATATTGAGGTTTGAAGGGAAATCAATGCAAAGTTCAGATTAGGCCAGGAATAGCTGAATTGGGGAATATTAAGTTTCAGCCTATCAAAGCTCTCAAGACTCACATTAATTAGACAGAATGGCTGATGTAAAGTTGGTTGCAGGTAGGATATATCCGTGAGGCAAAGATTTTATATATGCCCCAATTATTGAAAGAGAAAATATTTTCACTTGATAGGACCCTGTCAGGCCTAAAAAAGGGGCAGGTCTCCATGTTTTACTTAATCTAAATTATATTTAGAATGTGGGGGAGCTCCAAATAGTTCCCCTGATTCCGCTAATGATTCAGCGTAACCCTGATACTAATTGTAGGCCTATTTGGCTGAGAAGAGGAGGGAATTATATTTCTCCAATAGAGGGTTCCACTGAGAATTAGCCAGGGTCTTTTGGCTGACATTAGCTTCATTGACCTCTAAATCAATTTAATTACAATATTGGACTTGTAGTTGTCTGACACTTTTTATTGTATCACAAAAGTCACTAAAAAGTATAATCCAAATTAATTAAAATAGTTAAAAATATGTATATACTTAAGGTTTGCAGACGTAGAAAACTTAGAAATTATACAGAATAAAAATAAACTAGTGTAAATAAAAAGTGAGCTTGGGCCTGAAGTAGAACACTGCATAGAATATAGAACTATGTATCCAATTTGGCCACAACATCTGAGACATAAAGTATCTGCTAGTGTAATTAAACATGTAATAAGATAAACCTGGTCATCTTTTTATCAGACCAGAATTATTAATCACTTATTTGACCTTATTTATGGGGGTTTATGGTATCAAGCCTGCTTTTAAACAAATAATTTGGATAAACATAGATATATAATTACTATACTAAAGGAAAAGGTTGGCAAACCCAAAATTTAACCCATATTTTGTTGACCTTGCGTTTAAAGAAGGCATAGTAACAATTGGCTATTAAAAAGGACGCAGCTACATCAATATACTGAACCATATATTAAAATATAATGTAATCTCATGAGGTCCAGTTAGAGCCTAGACAGCATACATGGCCATTAATTCATAGTAGGGTTGAACAGCTTAAATTATCCCCTAAGACCTGTAGGGCTAAGTATTACTGTTATTTTTCTAGTCCCAAACGGAACCTATTATGTAGTATTACCTTACCAGACCATAGAGAAATAATAAGGTGCTAATAAATAATGTATACATTTATCACTCTCTATGTAAATTGAAATTAATAAATTGCCTTTATACAGATGCACCCGTTGAAAAGTGAAGAACAGTGAGGACTACAAGACTTTATGTAATTGTGGATACCCTAAAGTACCCTATTAAGATATTAGAAAAACTTTTTATACACAAATTGATGATGCTCTGGTGAGAAATTATGATATAGAATTTGGGAAAAAATACATATAATACCCAGCTTTAGTGGAGGAGCTGGTGATTTACTATTAAAATATGATTTTAAATAGACTAACACATTGGAGCAGGTTTGAAAGGGATTGTTAGGACAATAGGTAAAAACTCTAACAGTCTGGGAAAAGTTTATGATAATCAAAGCCACAAGCGCAAAAATTTTCGTTTTTATAATAACTGACAATTAAAGAAAAAGTATTATTTGGTGAAAACATTTAAGATTTCCATAATGGTAGTAACAGCTTAGTGTACTGCAAAAAAAGTCCTAGGTTATTTAGAAACAATGCTAGGTAAATAAAGTACAAATTCTTAGCAATTTTCAGGCGCTTTTGAGATAAGATCTCTACTTATTTGCTATTCAGGGTTTCTTTGGCATCATGTACTTGGTCATAGTAGTAACCTTTGATCGTCTGTATAAGAACTCAGATTCCAACATTGAAAGCGTTTAAATCTTTATATTGGAGATGGCCCTGACAGAGGTATCAATTGATCATTTGGATTGGGTTTAAATCCTGCCTTCAGAGGTTTTCAAACTTGTTGCTTGGGGATAATACCTGAAGACGGTATTAGCCAGCCTTTAATATTGGGCTGGAATCCTGACAGGGACATCAAAGCTATAGAGATAACATCAACAGATGTGTAATACCTCAAGAATTTCATGGGTAAACACATCATAAATTGGGTTTATGATATCTGTAAAATTTATACATAAATAACTTTCAGTCAATTTTTAATCTACCCATTTTAGAATGACTTTTTTACCCTAGGTTATGCCAATGATCTCAGAATATATTTAGGCTGTGAAAACTATAAGAAAATGGTACATAATTACTTTCTAACTTTTGTTAAAATATCTGATTTAGAGAGCAGACATATACAACTATATACATTTATTATGATTAATAAAAATCATACCTATGCATATACTATAATTAAGAACCTAGCATTACAGATGATAATCTCTTAACCAATGATCCCAAGTATCAGGATAATTCTTTTACTATACCTACACTTATTGTCTAACAGCAGAATCTGCTACCTTTGTGACATATTGGATCCTTTAGAACATACCTGAGAACGCATTTTTAACCAGGCCGCGACCTTAATGTATATGCGACTCTACACACTACAGTTGCTATATAAATTTAAAACAGCACCATTAAAAGTGGCTGAAAGCCTAAAATATTGGGTAATAACTATGAAGAAAGCGACAAAAAGTGAATCTATAAAGTGCCAAGCCTCTTTACAAGTTTTGAGAGTTATCACGTGAAACCTCACATTCAATATTTGAGACATATGGCAAGAGTATTACCTCTACGTCCCACATTACAATAACAGAACATTGCAGAAAGGTGATCCTAATGTAAAACAAGGACGATGTTAGAGTCAACTAATCTCTAGACAAATTTAGGGTACTCTTAGGGCAAAACTCCTATCTGGAAAATGATGCTCTAACATTATGGACTAAATTTATCAAAAATAGTTTCTAATGCATTAGACTAACCCTATCCTGTCGCCATCCTAATATTTCACCCATCATGCATAGACCATAAAATAAGAAATCTTCTATTTAGTACCCGCTAATTTAGTTGCTGGCAAAGGTCTCTGTAAAAGGAAAATTAAAATAGAGTGAGAATAGTCTGAGGGTGAGAACATCCAAAAAATTCAGCAGATCAACTCCCCTCTGTTTTAATACACTAATGAAGACCTCTTATAATAGGTGCAATAACTCACCAAGTTGATGTAGGGACGACCTAAATGAAACAACTTACTCTACCATAACTGTAACAAACTTAACATTATCTCAGGCAGTGCTAAAACCCTTTCTGGAGTTCTAAAGTGGTCCACAATTAGATGGAAAATGACTTGTCAAAAAATAAATCTTGAGTTACATCCTGCCCTGGAGCAGACAATCATTGCTAAGTCAATGCCTTATCAGTACTACAACCTACTTTCAATGTCTTATAGGGGAGCAACAACTGGGAATTTCCCATTGTACACTAACCTCATGCCTCTCAAATGCCAACAAACTACTAAGGAATGGGACCAATGTAATACTAGCACTCATACAATAGGCCGCCACTGGTACAGCTAAGCTTCCCTATAGAAGATCCAAAATCCATATACAATAAGAAGCACAACAAGCTTGATAACTCCTTCTGGGAGCAATGTATGCTGCTGAAAACGCAAAGAGATTTATCAGCTGCAAAATATGATGATCAATTCAAAAGTTTAATTAACAACCTTTTAATAAGGATCAGAGTAAGTCTGATAATCTTCATGGCATCCCTATGGAATAAATGATCTATAAAAGATAACAAAATCATTTTGACATTTATGAAATTTCCAAGAAGGCCATATAAAACTACAGTCTTAACGCAAATTATGCAACACAACCACAACAGTTGTCCCTAAAAAACTTATCTGTTATTTAGAGAGCAACAACCATGTATTTTTACTTACCACAACAACTAATTATGCAGCACTTAAACTGTTGTCATAATAGCCCAAAGGATCTCAGATATAGATAACTTAGAAGAAGCTAACATCCTAGTACCTGCAGATACTTGTGCAATCTCAGCATTTCATTATATCAGGACCTCAACCAAGCTATTGAACTCGCCTTACACCAAAATGGGGACAAAACAAGAGTCACTACTCACTAGCAATGGAGCACCCCAAACTAAGCGGCCCCTTTCTCAGATGTAGCAATAAAATCCTCCTCAACACTAGCTCATCAACAAATATTTCAACCAAGAATTTCTATATATAACATAAGCTATGAAGACACTCATAAAATGTGAGGTGTTTTCCTGATTACTGGGAAACTCAGAAAGCTTTTTGTGGTCAAGTGTCTCAATTCCCATTAGAGATAGCATGTAAAATTTGCTTTAAATAACGAAAAGGATTTTAACCACTTCCAGTTGCTGCTTTCCAAAAGTCCCTAATGGAGTTTGGAATTTTTTCAAACCTCTAAAAAGATCAATAGTTTTTTGCAAACAGAAAAGAAAGAATCTATTTAAGTTACATATTTCCAATCCTGACAAGCCAACAGATGCTCCTGCATAATTGTCTTTCTATTTGTGTGACGATTCATCAAAAATATTGCTCAATTTACCTTGGGCGTCCAACAAAAAAGAGATTCTAACTCAAATCCTCTAACAGCGCAGTGTAATATCTGCCATGAAGGCAATGACATTTACCTCCTGACCCTGGGTTTACACTGAATTGATGTCACTGACGCCAAACCCATTTTATGAAAGCTCTACTATCTGCCTTGATCCTGAGAGAAACTTGTTAAAGCAGAAATTGAGAAAGTACTAAACAGCGTCCTCATCCGTTTCTCTGAATCTCCATAGGCCTTACTTGCTGTAGCTGTCCCCAAGAAAAATGGAAAACTGCAATTGTGCATATAATGCATTCTGTGAACCAAGTCACTAAAAAAGCTTATATATTATCACAGATCTTTGATATTTTCATGCCGTGGGGCGAGCAGTTTATTATCAGTATTGAATTTATCCTCTGTGAATTACCAATATGGCGTTATAGAAATAAAATATTACAAAAACAGCATTTGTCACTAATTTTGGATGATTTAGAATACGCACATATTCTTTTTGGCCTCAACCAAGCTCTTAGATCAATTCAAAAGCTAAATATGATTGTTCAGTAGATTAACAAACATTATGTAATTGTTTACCCCAGATGACATAAACCATCTTATCTGCTAATATACAATTTCACCTCCAGGACTTAATAGAGGTACTGCTGTGGATTAAAAAATGTGGACATCAAAATTAATAAATTGTACTTATACTTTTGCTAGAAAGTAAAAAGCTGCTGAAACACATCATCTCACCATAAGGAAAGTACACTGACCCCTCCAATATGGAAGCAATTTCAACGTGTCCAGTCCAAATAAAATAAATTAAGCTCCTCAATTTTATGCAAACTGTTAAGAACTGCTAAGCCTTTATTAAATTTATAGCAAGTTAACTTCCCCAATGTTATTGACAGAAAAGAAGGTAACCACTTGAAAAGTTTTCAACACAGCTCATCAGAGCTTCATAAGCCTAATGAATGCGTTTATCCAAACACTCATCCTGATTTTCTCCTACTATAAGTAAGAAATTCATGTTTAATAGACATTATTGATTCAGCCATTGGTCCGTGATCACCCAGTTGCAAGAAAATAGGTACCTACCCATTGAGTTGATATCCAAAATTTATCCTAATTAAATAAAACTAATTGACCTACAAAAATTCCTGAGCATAGTGTTTGCTCTGCTAAAGTTCCATTAATAACTATTGCCTGTGTTCCACAGTATTCTTAGACAATTTAACGGTGACATTTATGTTGAACAACACAATCCCAAATGGATGCCAAGTATGCTGGCAGTATGAACTAATATAGTTTGACCTAAAGCTTGTGCATCTTCTTGTACACCTCAACGCAGGAGCATATGCATTATCAAGTATCTAAAACAATCCTGAAGGGCCAGCATTCCATATGTGTTAATCAAGTTAATAACAAGCTCTTATGATATAGAAATTATAACAGCCTTTAAAGGGCCAAACGATATTCAGGAAATACCTTTATGCAAAAAAGTATTTCCTGAATATCGTTTAGCCCTTTAAAGGCTGTTATAATTTCTATATCATTTTTTGATCTTTAGGAAACGCTTAGATATATGTATTGAAAAACATTAGTTGCTCAAGTAGCTCCAAGGAATTTACACATGTAACAGATGAAATACCCACAATGACGCTATCAAAATTTAAGAACATAAACACAGGGGTAAGACTTTTTACAGCATACTGGTGGCCAGATGCCTACAACAATGTCACCAATGATATTGACATATACCATGGCTGCCAATTTTTCAACAAGTCGCCTGGTGCACAAAACCCTGAATCCTGTAGCATCTTTTAGACTACTTTAAATGTGGTTCTCAACTTCATGGAGCCTTTATTAGTGTCCAAGGCTTTGGTTATCTAGCTTGATATGGCTTTGTGAAAACCTTTAGACAATGTCATTCTTTTCAATTCAAAAGAATGACATTGTCTAAAGGTTTTCACAAATCCATATGACTGATATAGTGCACGTTCAAATGCCAGATGGTAGCGGCAGCAACCCCTTTTTATGCCCCATCCCTAAGCACAATCTTCAAGCCCTATTTTACTATTATATACAATTCTAAAGAATAAATTTTCTGAAAATCCAACAAATTCTTCCTATGGTTTAGGAGTAAGTAAAAATGAGTATCCCCAGTGAAAACCCTATTCCAACCTAGAGTGAAAATGGCGTGCCTTTAGTTGTAATATTCTGATACCTGGGGTTTTCCCCCAAGTGAAAACAATTTTGAACAACAATTTTAATAAGCCTAAATTGGACAAGAAAAGAAGCCAACAAGATAAATTGTGGCAACAAGTTTGGATGCAGACAAAGCAAAATTTCATCTAATTTGATAAGTGAATCTTTATGTAGAGTGTAGTGGAATAAAGGTGGAAGCTTGATTAAATGCCAAAACATGAAAGTTAGATACCTGAACTGAATCTTTTGATATTAGCAATTGTTACAATTTAGAAACTGCAACTCATCTAAGTCCACCTCCCCCTGATCAATCTTAAAACCCAACATCCTGATAATAGATCAGTGTTCAGTTATTTTCTTTCCCTGTCTTACATATTCAAACTACGTAAAAACTTTAGCTCCTAAAATATACAGTTTAAAGCCCACAGTTAATGTTATGTAAATATGATTAGGGATGTGAAGGGATCTCACTTTTTCTTCCTACTAAAGGAAATATGTCAGGTCAAGTCTCTCCAAATCGCCCAATGAAGAATTTTTAATATCACTTGAAACTTTAAACTCTCACATATTTAAAAACCCAAAAACCCCTTTTCATTTTGTCATAACTCAAGTCTTCTTGATAGGGCGACGCTTAGTATTCTGTACCTGATATTGTGGACTGCTAAAGCGCTCATATTCACAACTCAGTTTTCTCCTGGAATGCTCATAACCTAACATGATAACCCAACTTTACATTTACCTGATTATGTTGTATATCTAAAGCTTTATTTTTTGGACAGACAATAGATCACCAAAGCTTAGTTAGTACTCTTCTGACTTCCCTGTCGCTTGTGACACTAAAACCTTAGTAAAAGCTGCATACTAACTTCTCTCTCCTCAGGTTACATTCCTGACACTGATTACAGAAGAGAACCAAACCAGAGCATGTGGCTCGTATGGACTCCTTTCTTTATAGCACTAGTGGTGCCCAACCCAAAAAGGAGAGATGCCACGCATCTTGTTTGCAAATGGGCCAAACAAAGGGATTATCATAAATAAAAATTATTAATATGGCACCCTAGCTAACATCCTAGGAAGCCATATCAGAAGGTGAGGAAGCTTTGGGAAACTTTTATCCAGCGCCCGCTTTAGCTGGCAGACCATGGTTGACAACATTGGGGTAGGAGCATCAGCATATGTGGCATAAGGAGGTATAATTGTGGGTTTTCTTTGTTGATTAAGCCAGCAGTGTCCATTGCCTCAACGTATTGAGCAAGTTGATGATCAGCAAAAGTGCTCATATGAACTCCTTTCTATTTAATTGTTTTGGACACTTAAAAGCCGGTTGAACCCCCTGTTGTTGAATCATATTGTTTCCTATTCCCAGTAATTATTGTATTCCCTGGGATGACATAATAAGAAAGTGGGTATTACTAATGTTATTTAGAGAATGATTGCAAGCATGCAGGCCCATGGATCCAGCAACTTAAAATTTTTAAATCTCATTAGCTTACCAAATCATAAAAAAGCGTTGTGCAGATACAGTTTATGTGATTCTTTCACACGTACATCCCTTATTAGACCCCAAAGACACCAAATCCATACTCTATAAAAATCTCAGAATATAGAAATGCCCTTCCAGTTCATAAACAGATACTGTAAGAACAAGAAGATTCCCAAGTGTTAAAAATCAAATCTAGAAATTTGTTTTTTACAAACCAAATGAATTTTACTATTGCTATTCTTATTTCTTAATTGTATTACATTGGACAGCTTAAGGCAACAGTAACTGACAAGTGGACAATGGAGCCATAGGATATATTGACCTGCAAGTCATGCAGGCTTTAGACCTTGAAAGTTACCTTAGCTTTGCCATTCATGTGGGAACCTTGTATCCCCATGCTCACACTTCCTCTGCACAAGCCACTGCATTTCATTGACTTAGTATTAATCTACAGAAACTTTGTGGCTATATCATTGTTGAATGATTGACAGGACCTGAATCGTCATGTAGATATGATATAAGAAATAATAATATTATCTTAGGTCTAATTTATATCTCATGTCAAACATTTCAATAAATAAGGACCAAAAATATTCTAAGCACAAATGAAACTTAGAATTTGCAGCCTAGCAAGCTTCACTAATCATTTCTACCAGCAATCGCAAATCCTGGTTGGAGAGAAGGTTCTGGATGAACTTGATGATCTGGGATTGAGGGCTTTGTTGGTCAAGTCAAAATTAGTTTTTTAATGGTGACTGAGTTCCTGACCAAATTAAATGTTAATTAGTGGCATGACTTGGCTTGGTATGTGCTACCGTTGCTTGATAAAAACAATGGTTTAGCCAATTTCAGACGCGTCAGAGAAAACGTTGACTTGAAGTAATTGTTTCAGTGAACATTTTCCACAAGGCTGATCTGAGTTACAGGAGAACGCCTAAGGTATTGTAGACCTTCTGAAGTTCTTCATCATGATCTGCTGATTAAGTGGTGATGTGAGGTGAGGTGTCGTGGGAAAGGTGTGGCTAACATTGAACCCTATAAATTTATTCTAACTTTAATCAAATAATTAAAATTCTTTAGGATAATGTATTCTGGTAGTTTGCAATATACGATTTTATTATAGTTAATACTTTTCAGCTGTATAAGTTATGAATTACATGTGATCAGGAAGATCATGGTAGGAAGCCGTTGTACAAGTAAACTAAAGGAAAATACAACCTCTAGTCTTATCTTTAAGTAATTTATATCAATAAATATCACCATCTGGTCTATTGTTTTCATACAATAGGAGTTTATAAACCTAACTTTAAACCCTGAAGGCCCAGACCATCTGAAGTATCCAAAGCTTTAACAGTGGAGCACATGGCTGGGATGGCGGATGGTGACCATACCAAGCAAGGGAACAACCCAAACCTATATCAATTTTTCAAGACTGAATTTGCGAAATTTCAAAACCCAGAAGATATGATAGTTTATCAAATCGATAATATTACTAAATATTTTACTTTTATTAAAAGAGGAAAATAATACTCTACATGGTGAAGTGAATGATTTAGAGAAATTAATCAGATATAAGGATTGAGTGATTTCTGTTATACAATTACAAATAACCAATCTGAATAAAGAAATCGCAATATTGAAGGATAAGAAGATGGTCAAATCCAGCGCTTAAAGTAATTCTACTGACAAAGATGCCTCTAAAAATCATAAGGATAAATTATCAAAGTTCAATGCTGATGTTACTTCTGTGCCATGTCGTTAAATGCTATGTAGAATGGGTTATTTAGCCAATCCAAGTTCCTCTAACTGTGGTGCAGCACCTCAAGCCTTGAGACACCCAGTTCTGGCCAGCAAAGAAGAAATCACAATCACCATGAGTGGGATAAAGATAATTAAAAACCTTTAACCCTGCCTGCTTTTAATAAGAATGGGAGCATGGTTACTTTTTTTAAACAATTCTAGATGGACATGTATGGGGTTATTGATTGCAACTAAGCAGCTACTATTATCAATGCTTGGATGAACGGAGTATCTAGCTAACTATGCCGCATTTTTACAAAAACTTTACTTATGACAAGTCAAAGAGTCCGTACTTTGCAAGTTTAGTGGTCTGGAAATCATTTTGACCAGAAGCTCCAAATTCAAAGAATATTGGCTTTAAGAAAGGTGGTCAAAATGATTAACATATTTGCAGATTGACTCTATCACAAAGTGCAAGTTCTCTTGGATGCAAAGGTTATGATATTTTTTGATGCCAAGTTTGCGTTGCAGCATGCAGTGCAACCATACTGAAATTGATGAACCCTTTTACTTCCTGCCTTTGTTCAAAACTCTGCGACGTTTGTGTTGGTCAGCTATCTACATCAATGTTTACAAAACTATGGCCCTTCCAATAGTGGATGCAGATCATTATTTACAGTCCCTGCAGGGAAACCCTTCAAAAATAACAATATTATCAGTGATTCGCCTGTTATAACTGAGCAAACTAAAGAGCTCAAAGGCATTTTGTCATTAAGCGAAATCACTTGCTACAATTCCAATTGCAAAGTGCACTATGCCTCTAGATGCCGCCAGCATAGCGTCAATGTTGTCCTCCTGGATAACTTTCAGAAGAAGGGAAAAGAGCAAGCACAATAGATGCAGGAGGCTCTATTGTGCCAGAAATACCAGTCCCCTCTAGTAGAAAAGATTATGCCAGCAATGTGTATTCCTTTATTGTACATGCAGTGACCCGCTCTCAGAATAAGGTTGTTAACCTGAAGCAACTGAAGTAATCACTAATCAGTATTTGCAGTAAATAATTAAGAATAAGCCAGCTAAAGGACTGAGTTTTACAGCATATACCCCGATTTTAAAGGGAACAAATAGCCATGCCTATTGAACATAAATCAATGAATGTCCTAGAATCGAAGTACTTTAAGAAAACTCTTAATTCTTTTAATTCCTCACATATCCTGTAAATAAAATCTATTGATTATTACTACTATGAGTGCACTTAAGTTGATATTCTGGTCAACAAAATCAAAGTTGTAGCTATTTTCAATAGCAGAGAGCACATGAATATTGTCTCCACTAAGCTGGTCAAGAAATTAAAAATTGCTCTTGACACTGACCACCAACAAGAATATGGGACAGTGGGCCCCAATAGCACAAAGAGTGAAGGAGCGTACAGAGCCCTGCCGCTGCTATTTGATGCGTTAGTAGTAGCAACACCTACAATAGTGCTCCTCAATATCATCTATGATATACTAATTAGAAACTAGATTTCTAAGGTATTGTGAAATTTCTTGCACTTTTTAAAATAACACCTTAACAATATTGGGACAAACACTCTCAATTTACTACTGTCATGCTAGTATGAAGCCCACCAGTCTCCACCAAAATTTTTAGTAATATCTCATGTTGATGGGATATTACCAGTTAGATAAACTCAGGGGAGAAATTGAAGCTGACCATTGCCAACTGCCATAAATGATAATTGAAAGTAACTTTAAGAAAGAACAAAGACGCGATAATAGCTCCAGGCCATCAACTGATTTTGAGTACAGGGGCTACACTGGACATCCCAGAAGGATTATATGGGAAGGTTATACCACCTTGGAATAATTTTTTATGGCGGAACACAGTGTAGCGCCTGAAATACTTAATCCAGGGAATGGCGAAATTGACGTCCTATTAGCAAATTTAACCAATTAGATATTGTCAAATATAACAAGTAGTTGCTTTCATAAATCTGGTTCCAAAAGGAAAATTAAAATCAGCTGTCAAATTTAGAAATTTATCTGATTTTGGATTACCTAATGTGGGCATTGTGGTGCATGATGTAATTCCCCTAAGAATCATTTAATGGATTATCAGAGAAACAGAAGGATGAATCCCTAGAATTATAAGAATGTTACTCTACGATTTTTCAAAAGATTACCAGGATCTAGGTTGCGCAAAAGGAGTATAACATATCATTAATACTAAGGAACACACACCTATTAGGATGAAGCCAGTATGGCATTCCCAAGCTAGTGATTAAGTTTTTAGGGAATAGTTGGACAAATTATTGAATAGCAGAATGATTGTGCCCATAAATAGCCTGTGGACCAGCCCAGTTTCATCAAGAAATAATGGCAGCAATTGCTTTTTAATTGATTATCTTCACCTCAATGCCATTAAAAAGGATTTTACTCATTACTTAGAATTGAAAGCGCTTTGGATCATATGGGAGGTGTGAAGTACTTTACCATGAGGGTTATTAACTTCAGATAAAGCAAATCAATTTTCCTAAAGAGGAACAAGAGGCTTTTCTTTCTTGTAATAATCACTTTAGTTACTACGATTTGATTTGAACAGCAAATTTGGATAATCACACACAGGAAAATGGGCGACTTTATCAATAAAAATAA